>OZ037906.1:0-372329 GCA_964035575.1 Rhynchopus sp. YZ270_cl-10 | reverse complement strand
ATCCCCTATCGATTAGAGTGCCTGAATGGGGTAGGCTTAGAAAGCCTCTTCACAGACGCTCAACTCTAAAAAAAACGGTTAACCCCAACCCAACTCAGCCACCGCCCCTACCCTATATTATCAACACCACCCTCAGACTTCTTTTTTCCCCACCACCCTACCCCCCAAAAAAATGGAACGAAAACCTGACAAACCAGACACCACCAACCGGCATTTGAAGGAAAGAGAACAGTTCTCGACACATGTCTTTGCACACCTTCTGAGACAGCTTGACTCTGTGCACGCAAGGCAGGACCTTGCAGAGTGGGTGTCGTACCACAGCTCGCACGAAGCTGCCATCACCTTAGTCTGGAAACGCGAGACCCTGTCTGCAAGCCCTGCCGCAGTTCCACAGCTTCTGTTCATCGCTGGCGATGTTATGCTGTTAAACCGGACACATGCTCCAGCCTTAGCTGCAAGCATTGGAAAGATTCTTCCCCGTATTATTGCGACCATTTTACATAAGGTGCAAGACACTGTACAGTTACAACATCTTCACCGTGCTGTTAACGATTTGGTTGAGACGATGGGAAGCGCGGCAGAAATCCCGAAGGAATGGACCAGTGTGATTCGTCAGGCGTTGAATAGTAGTGTGGAGAGGTCGAGGTGTGGTTGGGTGCATGAGGGGTTGGGGGTGGTGGATGCGGTGTGGGCAGAGGCGTCGGGGTGTGCGGAGGAAGCGACGGTGCGGAGGGGGCGGTTTGACGCGATGTACTCAAAATTGTATTCCAGAGAGATAGACGGTACTTTGGATGAGCTGGCAGAGCTGTCGCACCTTGCGGATGAGTTTTTACAGCAGTGCGCCGACTTTGAAGGAAAACTTGGCGAAATCGGATCAGAACTACGCACCCGAGTAGTCGCATGGAACGACGCGGAAATCTCCTCCCTCGAAGCAGAAAAAGCCACCCTCCTCTCCAGAAAGCGTGCCATCGACGAAGTCGAAGCTGCAACCACCCAGCCACGCACAAAAGCACCCCGTCTCGATTCACCCACTTCCCCAGACGAAGATTTCTTGGACTCCGACTCCGAAGAGGACTCCAGGATTATTCTTCCTGGGGGAAAGTAAGTTTTGGGGAGAAAAAGCGAGGGGGGGTTTTTTGCAGTGTTTCCAAGAGAGAGGCATGTTGGTTTTTTTTAATATATTTTTGAAAGGAAAAATGCGTAGAGAATCACAGAGGAGGTGTCTATACACGTTGCCGATTTTTCAAAAAAAAAAAAGGATTTTTGATTTGGGAGGTGGTAAAAAAAGCCATGAATGTGATAGGGTTTTGTTATGAGATATTGGGGAAGGGGGGAAAGTGAAAATGGTCGATACAGGCCAAATGTTCAAAACCAACAAAAAACAAAGTGATTTTTTTTTTTTGATATTTGTTTTCCTCTTCTCCCCCTCCGACTGCTTGTTACAACCCCCACTACCACCACCCAGGAGAAGATACCAAAAAAAAATAAACGCAACACAATTTAACAATTTTACTTACACAGGGTGGGGCGGGGGTATCTTTTTTATTACCCTCCCTACCTCTTTACAGCAGTTTCTATTCTTTTTTTTTAAAGGTGACTAAGCCTTAGGTTCATCTCATCAACTCTTTTTCTTTTCTTTTTCTTCTCTCCCCCCCCCTCCCTCAATGCACCGACACCATGCACCACATCGCAAATTAGATCTTTTGGTCTCCGCACTCACTCATCCACCATCTCGCCTTTCATCTCATCCCTTGCGTTCTTCTCCCAATGATTCATTTTTCATTGAAGTCCATGCACCACCCAACGCCGTTCTCACCACAACCCGCACTGCCACAAGAATGACACCCGAAGTAGCCCCACCTCCTCCACTCCCTCCACCCCCCTTACACCACGCTTCTCTCTGTGGAGGCCTTTTAAAGGAACGTATTGCGCAATGGGAACGCAGTAATGGTGAATGTACGGTCCTTCTTGGAGAGATCTGTACTGCATTTAGATTGTACCGTGCACCGTATGAGGCAGCGTTGTCAGGGATAGATTGGTGCACGGCGCGCCTCCCCTGGCGGCTTGCAGGGGAGTCTGCAAGGGAGACGCCCCGGAGTGACCTCTTTGCAACCTGGCATCGTTTTGTTCAGGATGTCCTTGAGGGTGCGTTTATCGTCTCCCGTTCCGTTCTGATGATTCACCCGGAGGCAACAAAACGGCATGTTTTCTCTAGTCTTAAAACTGCCCTCACCGTGAATAGCGAGAGTCGTTACAAAGAGGCGGTGCTCTTTGCATTAATACAGAAAGGGCTGAGGCGGAGGGTGGGGTGGAAGAGGGGTGGTGGTGGTGGTGGTGGTGGTGGTGGTGGTGGTGGTGGTGGTGTGCTGCCAGCGGATATGTGTGTAGGGGTGATACGGTTTGTAGTGGAGGCGGCAGAGGTTGCTCGGTTGGAGGTAGTGTTGCAGTGCTTTGGGAGGAGGGCGTGAAAATGGAGAAGTTTTGTAGGTTTTTATATGAAAGACAAATTCAAATATTCTCTGTGGGGGGAGAGAGGCTCGTGTCTTTCGTGGTGGTCGGGGGGGGATGTTTAATTCGCGATGCTGTGTGTAAATGGGTGTTTTTTGATTTCCACAAAGATGCCCAAAGAAGAAGCCAATAACTCTTGAGTAGAAAAAAGAAAAGAAATACCGTCCAATCCCCCCCTTTTGGCACACAAAATGCCTTTCCACTCTTTTCCTCTCCTTTCCACACCCGTTTTGAATGCATCACCCTCCACTCCTCAAACACCGCAGAACTATCTATCTGACACAACCCTTGGCGATATTTTCACTATGCGTGTTTTATTGTCTGTGTGCGCAGTGCTGGCGGTGTCGTCGGTACGTGGAGAAGGATTCCCGTATGAGTGCAGACGGGGTGAGAAAGTGGTGGTGACGGACACCATTGGGGAGCTGAGCTACCCTGGGATCCGCACTCATCGGTGGAGGTACGAGCCGAATGAGAACCGCTGCTGGCGGTTTTCTTGCGAGACTTCGGTGACGGTGACGTGGGACCGTGTCGACACTGAGGAAGGAAGCGACTTTGTGGAGACGTACTCCCGCAAGGGGTCGCAGTACTACACGCGCGACACGCAGATGTCGGGTGACATCAGCGAGGAGGGCCCCATCTCCTACGAAGGGGACGTCGTCTTCCGCTTTGTCAGTGACCGTAGTGTCGAGAAGACGGGATTCGATCTCACCTTCGTCTGCGGCACAGCGGCCCCGACCTCGAATGTGCCTACGCCCGCACCCCCGACGTATACCCCGTCGTTGGTGCAGTTCCCAGAGTCGTGTGTTGAGAGGAACGTCATGCATGAGGACGGCAGCATCAGTCATCTGGGTTACGTGGCAAACGAGAACGTGTGCTGGTTGGTGCAGTGCGACGGCGTAGTGGGGTTGTCCTTCACCGCCTTCGAGACGGAGCTGCACTACGACGTGTTGACTGTGTCGCAGTATGAGGGCAGCACACCCGCAGTCGTGAAGGAGATGTCCGGGCCGCTGTCGCCCTTCGTGGTGTCTGTTGCGGGGCACGTGCTGCTGCAGTTCGTCAGTGACTATGCAATCCAGGAGACAGGGTTTGTGGTGTCACACACCTGTGGTGCTCAGCACACATCCGCTGCACCGGCGACCGATGCTCCTGCTACTGACCCACCTGCAACGAACCCACCGGCCACGGACCCTCCGGCAACCAACCCACCTGCCACGAACCCGCCCGCCACTGACCCTCCTGCCACGAACCCGCCTGCTACTGACCCACCTGCAACGAACCCTCCTGCCACGAACCCACCAGCAACGGACCCTCCGGCAACCAACCCACCGGACACGATTGCACCCACGAACGCACCTGCACCTCCTGGCTACCCAGATGTGTGCTTCGGAACTTCTGGAGACATCGGTATTGATGATGAGTGGCTGTGGTCTGACTCCCTCTCCGTGGGTGGTGTGCACTGCTGGAGGTACGCCGTGTGCAGTGCAGGTTCGCTCTCGAAGTTCACCTTCAATGGCGTGGGTGGACAGACCTTCTCCATCTACAACGAGGCAGGCACGCTCATCGACACCGTCACCGCAGTTGGCACGAAGTACTACCCTGGCAACGTCATTATCCACGTGACCCTTCCTGATGTGATCCCGTCCTTCAACTTCGGCTGGTCGTGCGCCACCACTGACGCACCTGCCACCAACCCACCGGACACGATTGCACCCACGAACGCACCCGCACCTCCTGGCTACCCAGATGTGTGCTTCGGAACTTCTGGAGACATCGGTATTGACGACGAGTGGCTGTGGTCTGACTCCCTCTCTGTGGGTGGTGCGTACTGCTGGAGGTACGCTGTGTGCAGTGCAGGTTCCCTCTCGAAGTTCACCTTCAATGGCGTGGGCGGACAGACCTTCTCCATCTACAACGAGGCAGGCACGCTCATCGACACCGTCACCGCAGTTGGCACGAAGTACTACCCTGGCAACGTCATTATCCACGTGACCCTTCCTGATGTGATCCCGTCCTTCAACTTCGGTTGGTCGTGCGCCACCACTGATGCACCTGCCACCAACCCTCCTGCCACGAACCCACCGGCAACTGACCCGCCAGCAACCAACCCACCGGACACGATTGCACCCACGAACGCACCCGCACCTCCTGGCTACCCAGATGTGTGCTTCGGAACTTCTGGAGACATTGGTATTGATGATGAGTGGCTGTGGTCTGACTCCCTCTCCGTGGGCGGTGCGTACTGCTGGAGGTACGCTGTGTGCAGTGCAGGTTCGCTCTCGAAGTTCACCTTCAATGGCGTGGGTGGACAGACCTTCTCCATCTACAACGAGGCAGGCACGCTCATCGACACCGTCACCGCAGTTGGCACGAAGTACTACCCTGGCAACGTCATTATCCACGTGACCCTTCCTGATGTGATCCCGTCCTTCAACTTCGGTTGGTCGTGCGCCACCACTGACGCACCTGCCACCAACCCACCGGACACGATTGCACCCACGAACGCACCCGCACCTCCTGGCTACCCAGATGTGTGCTTCGGAACTTCTGGAGACATCGGTATTGATGATGAGTGGCTGTGGTCTGACTCCCTCTCCGTGGGCGGTGTGCACTGCTGGAGGTACGCTGTGTGCAGTGCAGGTTCGCTCTCGAAGTTCACCTTCAATGGCGTGGGCGGACAGACTTTCTCCATCTACAACGAGGCAGGCACGCTCATCGACACCGTCACCGCAGTTGGCACGAAGTACTACCTTGGCAACGTCATTATCCACGTGACCCTTCCTGATGTGATCCCGTCCTTCAACTTCGGCTGGTCGTGCGCCACCACTGACGCACCTGCCACCAACCCACCGGACACGATTGCACCCACGAACGCACCCGCACCTCCTGGCTACCCAGATGTGTGCTTCGGAACTTCTGGAGACATTGGTGTTGACGACGAGTGGCTGTGGTCTGACTCCCTCTCTGTGGGCGGTGCGTACTGCTGGAGGTACGCCGTGTGCAGTGCAGGTTCGCTCTCGAAGTTCACCTTCAATGGCGTGGGTGGACAGACCTTCTCCATCTACAACGAGGCAGGCACGCTCATCGACACCGTCACTGCAGTTGGCACGAAGTACTACCCTGGCAATGTCATCATCCACGTGACCCTTCCTGATGTGATCCCGTCCTTCAACTTCGGCTGGTCGTGCGCCACCACTGACGCACCTGCCACCAACCCACCGGACACAATTGCACCCACGAACGCACCTGCACCCCCTGGCTACCCAGACGTGTGCTTCGGAACTTCTGGAGACATTGGTATTGATGACGAGTGGCTGTGGTCTGACTTCCTCTCTGTGGGTGGTGTGCACTGCTGGAGGTACGCTGTGTGCAGTGCAGGTTCCCTCTCGAAGTTCACCTTCAATGGCGTGGGCGGACAGACCTTCTCCATCTACAACGAGGCAGGCACGCTCATCGACACCGTCACCGCAGTTGGCACGAAGTACTACCCTGGCAATGTCATCATCCACGTGACCCTTCCTGATGTGATCCCGTCCTTCAACTTCGGCTGGTCATGCGCCACCACTGACGCACCTGCCACCAACCCACCGGACACGATTGCACCCACAAACGCACCTGCACCCCCTGGCTACCCAGACGTGTGCTTCGGAACTTCTGGAGACATTGGTATTGATGATGAGTGGCTGTGGTCTGACTTCCTCTCTGTGGGTGGTGTGCACTGCTGGAGGTACGCCGTGTGCAGTGCAGGTTCGCTCTCGAAGTTCACCTTCAATGGCGTGGGTGGACAGACCTTCTCCATCTACAACGAGGCAGGCACGCTCATCGACACCGTCACCGCAGTTGGCACGAAGTACTACCCTGGCAATGTCATCATCCACGTGACCCTTCCTGATGTGATCCCGTCCTTCAACTTCGGCTGGTCGTGCGCCACCACTGATGCACCTGCCACCAACCCACCGGACACGATTGCACCCACAAACGCCCCCGTGCCTGAGGGCTACCCCGATGTGTGCCATGCCTCAACGCTGGTGGAGCTGACTGGCGAGCTGTGGTACCCTGATGAGTACCCTTCCGCACAGGGACCGTACTGCTTCAGGGTTGTCTGCGACTGGATGACGCAGCTTGACTACGAGCACGAGACCGGCGGCATGACTGTCTACGAGGCTGACGGCAGTGGCTTCAAGACGACGGTCATTACCGCATCGAACTCGATCACATCGCACGTAGGCTCCGTTGTGTTCACGATCACCGACCCAGACGACTCTCTGCTCCATGTCACACCAACGTGTTTGAGCACTGCTGCCCCTACGAACGCACCACCGACACCGGCACCTACACACTCTGCGTGCAGTGGGGGCACTGCTGTGGATATTACAGGGATGTGGTACGAGTTCCCCCAGCCCGACATGACCTACCCCTGGGCCAACTACTGCTGGCGCTTCACCACTTGCGCAGGCACCACCCAGATGAAATTTGATTCTGAAAGCCCCGGCCCCGTCGAGATGTATGACGCGGACAACGTCATGACCGTTCTCCAGCAGGGTGCCACCTACAGCTTCAGCGGCGACGTCGTCTTTGTTCTTTCTTCCTCAGCGAACTTCGGAACGTTCTTCGATTTTGGTGACATTACCTGTACATAGAAGAATAGTAGAACCATGTCAAATGACAATGAACACACTGAACGAACATCTATTTTCACGCATATCGCCTTTTTTTTTTGTCTATGTAAACAAGGTGACGACACAAAAAAAAAAAGCAAATTGCTCCCCCCAGTGCGGCGTGATGCAGTTACTTTTTTATTGGTTGTCAGGGGGAGAGAGAGAGGATAGAATAGTCTTCCTCCGCACCCCTCGGTGTGTTTATGTAGCTTACAAGGAGAGCTATTGAAAAGCTTTTATATTTTATTTTTATTTTTTGCAAAGTTTTATTTGTTTCCACCCAAATATCTCAGACAGTATGCCATGCTTCGTTTTTTGTGTTTTGGTGATGGGGCGAAATATTGCGTTCGGCAGCAAAGTCCGGATGCTAATTTTCTACCCTTCCCGAACCGCTCCCCTTTTTTTTCTTTTTTTCTTTTTTGTCAGTGCCTCCTCCCGCCGATGCACGGTGAGACGTTTGCACTTTCAACCTCTCTTTTTTTTTTTGCTATTTTTTCGATAGTGGGGCGGCACTCACCCAAATCAGTAGTCTTGTGTCGAACCAATATTCATTAAAGTTTCATTCTGAACAATTCAGGTTGCTTTGGTTAATAGAGGCAAGTCACAACCTGTACGAGGGTAATTGCTGCACGTTTCCTAAAGTCATATCCTTTACTTGACTTTCTCTCCAAACCCCATTTTTCATATTTTTTTTTGACGGAGCTGGCTGCTTACCTTAGAAATCTTGTTTTTCATGTTTACATACATATTTTCTTTTCACTCCATACTGCAGGTCTGGAAAAATTCAATAATTGGCAGATTTTCTCTTGTCTTTCAATTCCCCGGAATTAAAAAGGAGAGGAACCTTTACAAAAACACTGTTTTTTTCCCTTTGCACCGGCTGCAGGGTACACTGTGCCTGCATCCGTTGAGTTTACTATTGTGGATTTCAGAAACCCTTTTTTTCTTTTTTTTTTGAATGAAACATCCGATGTACCAGATTTCTACATCGCATTTTTTTTTTTTTTTGTTTTCATCACTTTTTTTATTTTATTTTTTGATCATGTTTTTTTTTGTTCTTGTTGATGTCCATTTTTTTGTGCATTCAACATTATGAAAGATGTGTATCCTTCTAAGGTTACAATCATCTTTCAAATTTTTTTTTCCTACGTTCTTTTAATGTTCTAGTCACCTGCGTTTTTATTTTCCTTTCCGGAGGGAAAGGGGAAAAAAAAAATATTGGGTGAGGCATCTTTTTTTATGTTTTTTTTTGTACACAGCGCAGAGGTATTCTGCTGGCAACATTGTCTGGTTTGTGCATTATTTTGTTTTCACAGTTGTATCTTAAATTGAAAGTGTCCAAAAAAAGAAACTTTTCATTTTTTTTTTTTGAATGTGAATGCATGATGTCTTTATTTGCACCCACACCGATGCAGCCAATCGGCTTGTTTTCCACGAGGTTATGTGTTTTTTTTTTATTTATTTAAATCCCTAAACTTACTAAGCACGTTCCGCTTGGGTAGATAGGGGGTACGCCACACAAGGCATATGATTTATTTTCTATCTCTATTGATTGTATGGTCACCTTTAGACTAATTCAATCAAGCTTCCTCTCTTTTCCCTTTTTTTTATATTTTCCCCCCCAAGCAGGAATTCATCATCCAGCCTTTTGTGCGGTTACATAGGGATTTGTTACCCTGCACTACCTTTTTGATCTCATGCGAGTCTTCTCTCTGAAGTCGCGTTTTAAACCAAATGGGGCATGTGTTTTATTTTTTTGTATTCCGCACGGCAATTTTGCTGATTTTCTTGCGATTTTTTGTGTTTTTTCTTCAAAAAAGTCCTTTTTTTTTTCATTGGGGGCATACCATAATACGTTGTTGTGTTGAAGAGTGTATTGTGTTTTGTTATCGGACCCCAAGGACAAATTCCCCTCGGTATTCACACCATCCCAAAAAAAAGAAGAAAAAAAAACCCCCCTCCTCTTTTGTCACTCATATTCATAAAAAAAAGCTATTTTTCGTCCATCAGGAAGGGAATCCTTTTTTTTTCAGAAACAAAAAAAAAAACGAAATCTTTACATTTTCCCCCTCTCTCTCCTCCCCTCTCCTTCCCCCTCTTTCCACCTCATTCCAAAGGGAAAGCGGGGGTTTTCCCCCTCCTTTTGTACTTGCTTTTATCATATACTATACATAGCGCTCCAATTAGACTCTAACTAGATAATTAGAGTCGGCAGTTCGAGTATAATTAGAGTCTTTAAAACTCTAACTGAACTCTAATACTCTAACTGGACTCTAATTAGAGTCTAATTAGAGTCCTATAAGAGGGTCAATAAAGAGGGGCACATCAATCAATGCTATAGCCATCAACCCAGGGGTCATAGCTAGTGCAAGAAATTCGACTTTGTAATCCAGATAGTCTGTTCTCTGCTTGCAGAGAACCAGACACAAGAAAATATTGTTTGTTCCCCCAGAAAACCAGTGCACAATTCACACTCCTTGTGGATGGTTTTGTTGCCTTTTTAGCACAGGAATTTTGGCCCAGGGGCATGCACTTGAAGCATGGCTATTTAGTGTGTATGGGGCAGTGTTGTTTTGTTATGAATTCTCTTTTGGTATTGTCGATCGCGGGTAGTTGTTCAACGCGAGGCTTGGATCTCTCCTGGGTTCATAAGTAGTATTTCTTCGGCTGAAATGAACGTATGCTCGCTATAGATTTCCCGTCAACACAGCCTTTGATACTGGGATTACCCCTTCGACCCCTTAGTGGTAGTTAAATTCGATTGATATTTACATTCCTACAGATGAAAGAACAAGACACCACTTCTGTACCCGCGCATCAACATTTGTAGAAAATTTTGCACCCCAAACACCTTCAATAATGCCCGCCAAAAGGCGCCCCTTGTTGCTGGGAGTTTCTCATGTTTGATACCTGCACAGCAGGCATTCCTCTGAGTCCAACGCTGCTTGGCCTGTCTGCGGCGTTGCACCGGAGGTGCACATAGAGTTTTTGCATCGCATTCCCTAATGTATGGGGCACACACACTTGAGGGCATGTGCCACTGCGCGGGTCTGAGTACCTGGGTGCCCATAGCTGAGAATAAGCCGGGTCCCGAGTCCCGGTACTGGGTACTAGGTACAGTAGGACTAGGACTAGGCCCCCACCCTCCCGCGACCGGGTCCCCGACCCGCTTTCAGGCGGACCACAGCGCCTTCACATTGTGTCCCAGTCCGGCTGAGAACTCGGTTCCCCAAGTCTTATTTTCAGCTATGTGGGTATCTGGGCACCTGGGTCCTACAGAGGAACCTTAGGGGAACCGGTTCCTTACGGCGTTTGCACCTACAAGAAGCCTGTTGTTTTACTCTAATTAGACTATAATTAGAGTGTAGTTAGAGTCTAATTATGCTCTAACTGCACTCTAATTATAGTCTAATTGAAGAAAAGCGACTCTAATTATACTCTAACTGGACTCTAACTGACTTGGCCCAAAATCCCAGACTCTAATTATACCCTAATACTCTAATTAGAGCGCTATGTATAATATACACATTTTTTATTTTAGGTGACTAAGCGAAGCTTAGAGGACATCTTTTTTTTTTTAAAACTTTTCTTTTTCTTTTTCTTTTTTTGCAATGGGCGCCCGCACGCGTCTCTTTGTCACAAACCTCCCCCCCGGGTTTTCTGTTGCAGAAGTATTGAATGTGCTAGAGGGCGCTCGGGTGGGGTTAGAGTCTGCAGTGGTGGAGGGAGGTTCGTATGAGATGCGGAGGGAGTCTTGGCTTTTGGGGGCGGTGTTGACATTTGGCCACCCGGGTGCTGCGGAAGATGCGGCAGAGTATTTAGATGGCAGATTGGTACGCTCCCCTGGGGTTAAGGCGGAGCCAACGAAGTACCTTTTGCGCGCTGCAGCAGCAGTCCACACATTGCAGCCTGAATACGCAAAGCAGAAGATCTCCACAGCAACGAAGACCGCCCCGCCGCCACCCACCCTCACCCGCGCTGCGGTGGCAAATATGCCGGGTATGTTGTCCTTAATGGATATTGTCGCGTTGCTGGATAGCTTTGGGTTGGAAGTGGTAGAGATTTGTGTCTCCCGTCCATGCTCTGAATACGTGCATGCATCGGTTTTGATGAATGGAAAAATTGAATTGAAGGATTTGGTATCAATCAACGGTGTAGTTGTGGTCGCAGAAGGTGCCGAAGGGGTTGAATGTGATCCATTCAGAACATTATTGCTTCCATCAATCCAAACTCATATGGAAGCTGTAGATGCAGCATGGGTGCCAGAGATGTACCGCTATTCTCGTGGTCCGCTACCCTGGTGCACCGCACCCAGATCTGCCGACATCTCAATTCGTGTGTATGACGATGCTGCAGGCAGGTTGGACGAGGATATTCTCGAGAGAATTCTCGCCCCATATTCCCCAGGGCGGTTTAAATTCCACCCGCAGGAGGAGGCGAAACCGTATGCAGTAGTGACCGCATCGTTGCAACGGCCGGAAGTTGTGTTGCGATGCGTGCGGGATTTGACCAGCCGGTATGTCTACGATACAGGGGAGATGCGGATGGCAATCGCAGTGGAGGGTGCGAGAAAGAGGGTAGGGGTTGTACCACAGATGCAGACCCAGCAGCACTATGCGCTACGTCAGCAGGTACCGGTACCAAGGACACCAAAGGTACACCAGGTGCAGCAGATACAGAAGGTACACAGGGTACACCAGGTGCAGCATACACCACACAGGGCTCCATCCTATTCGTGGGAAGGCTGGGGGGGTGTTCCTCTCCAGGATGCGGCTATCTCGTGTGAAGGTGACGTTGAGCTGTGAGGAGGGGGAGGGGGGGAGAGGGGAGGTGATCTTTGGGTATACGCTTGGCCATGAATAATAATAATAAGGGTACCATGCTGCATAACGTGTTACCCGTCATTGTGTAGTACTCTGAGTAGGGCAGGTTTGCGACGAATCAGAGGCTTAGGTTCATCTACCTTTTTTAAAAATGATTTTTGGGGTTAGGTACACTGTCTCGAGCGGGCTGTTGTATTTCAAGTTTTTGTTTGTATATGGGTTGAGTATGCCGGAACATCGTTTTTTCCGGCCGATTTTTTGTTGTTGTTGTTGCAATCACAAAATTAAAGTAAAAGTCAAGTTTTGTTTGTTTTTGTTGAGGTCAGTTTAGAACGTCTCTTTGCCTTCTTTTTTTTTGCTATCTTTTAGAGTATTCGCTCCTCCCCCGCTCCCCTCCTCCCTCAGACAATTTTGAACCGAACACAGCATCACCCACCTCCCCCACCCCTCATCCAAATCACCTCACCTCCCACCTCACACCTCACACTACACCCCACAGAAAACACACAAAACAACCAACTCCCCTTCTCCCTCTCTGTACCATACCATTCGCGTTCTTTCTGTCCCCTTTTTGCTAAGATGAGCGCTGTCAAGCTTACCCCAGGTTTGACTGGTCTTCCCCCTGCACAGGGACTGTACGACCCTCGGAATGAGTCTGACGCATGCGGTGTTGGCATGATCGTGGACATCCAGGGACGTGCCACACGGAAGACCATGGACGAAGCGCACCACGCAGTGATGTGCATGGTGCACCGTGGTGCCGAAGGGTCTGAAGCGACGTCTGGGGACGGAGCTGGTATATCTACCGGGGTTCCAGATGAATTGATCCGTGAGTCTGTTAAGGATCAGGCCATTGAGGTTCCGGAGTACGGTCATTATGCGGTGGGGAACGTCTTCTTCAGCAAGGACGGACTCATCCGGATGGAATGCAAGCAGAAATTTGAGGAGATCTGCAACCGCTTCCAGCTTGAGGTGCTTGGCTACCGCAAGGTCCCTGTTGACCCGAAGGGGGCGAACATTGGGCCTACTGCGGTGTCTCGCGAGCCCATCATCGAGCAGGCGATTGTCACCTACCAGACGGAGGGGATCGAGAAGCCGATGACACTCAAAGACTTTGAACGGACCTGCTTTGTGGTTGCGAAGATCGCGCAGAACCGCATCTCCTACGACAAAGGGTTCTACATCTGCTCGCTCTCGACGCGCCTCATCGTCTACAAAGGGATGCTTACGCCAGGACAGCTCTTTCCCTACTACAAGGATCTGACCAACCCGAAGTACCTCAGCGCCTTCGCGGTGACGCACACCCGGTTCTCGACAAACACCTTCCCATCGTGGGACCGTGCACAGCCCCTTCGCATTCTGTCGCACAACGGAGAGATCAACACCCTTGTCGGAAACAGAAACTGGATGACCGCGAGGGAAGGCCTCATGAGCTCTACAACGATTGACCACGAAACCCTCTCTGAGCTGTTCCCGATCATCGACCCGAATGGGTCCGACTCTTCTGCGCTGGACAACGTGATTGACTTTCTCATTGCAAACGGCGAGCACACCTTGCCTGAGATCATGATGCTGGTTGCCCCCGAGGCTTGGGAGAACGACCCACACATGGAAGAGGAGAAGAAAGGGTTTTATGAGTGGGGGTCGAACATCATGGAGCCTTGGGACGGTCCGGCGTTGTTTGCGTTCTGCGATGGGCGTTATGCTGGCGCCATTTTGGACAGAAACGGTCTCCGCCCCGCTCGCTTCTGGTTGACGAAGGATGACGTTTTGATCATGGGGTCTGAATGCGGGGTTGTCCCGGTTGATGACAGCAACATCAAGGCGAAGGGTCGTCTGCAGCCGGGGAAGATGCTTCTCGTTGACATCGAACGCCACGAATTCACCCGCGATGAGGTGATCAAGCAGACCGTCTGCACGCAGCACCCCTACAGCAGATGGGTAGCTGCCGAGAAGATCACTCTTGACATGCTCACTGCCGCAGTCCCCCCGGTCTGTGTTGAGCCCTTCGACGAAGGGGCGGACCCCCGTCTGCGTTGCATGGGATGGACACGTGAACATCTTTCCGTTCTGATCCAGCCAATGGCAGAGAATGCCTATGAAGCGCTTGGGTCTATGGGGAACGATGCTCCCCTTGCGTGCCTTTCTGACATGCCGCATCTGGTGTATGATTACTTCAAACAGCTTTTCGCGCAGGTGACGAACCCGCCGATTGATCCCTTCAGAGAGGCGGTGATTATGTCGTTGAGAAACCCGATTGGACCGTCAGGGAATTTGCTTGCGAGGAACCAGGAGCAGTGTGGGAGGCTTGAGATGGAGACTCCGGTCATCAGCTTGAAGGCGTGCGAGGCGTTGAAGCATATCAACCGCAATGCGATGCGGTTTGTGCAGTGGAAAACCGCTGTGGTGGACATCTGCTTCCCGAAGAAGCTTGGTGTCCGCGGCCTGGAGACGACCCTCTCTCGGATCTGCAGAGAAGTCACCTCCGCTATCGAAAAGGGGGCCCGCCTCGTTGTCCTCTCCGACCGTGCCATGGGACCCAACAACGTCCCGATCTCCACCCTTCTTGCTGTGGGCGCGGTGCATCAGTACCTTGTCAAGGAGAAGAAACGTCTGCACATTGGTCTCATAGTGGAAACGGCAGAGGCAAGAGAGGTTCACCATATGGCACTGCTTGTAGGGTACGGTGCGGACGCGGTGTGTCCGTACCTGGTGTTCGAGACGTTGGAGCAGTTGAGGAGGCAAGGGAAGTTGAGCAGGGATGATTTTACGCTGGATCAGTTGACGGCGAACTACATCAAGGCGTGCGACACAGGGCTGCGGAAGGTGATGTCCAAGATGGGGATTTCGACGTTGAAGAGTTACCGTGGTGCGCAGGTTTTTGAGGCGGTTGGACTGCATGCGGATGTGGTGTCGCGGTGCTTCACCGGCACGCAGTCGCGCATCAAAGGTGTCACCTTCCAAGCCCTCGCCAACGAAGGCCTTCGCTACCACCACAGCGCCTACCCCGACCGCCCCACCGTCAAGGACTGCGTTCTCCCCGACCCTGGTGAGTACCACTACCGCTCTGGAGGGGAGAAGCACATCAACGACCCTGCCGCCATCGCAAGCGTTCAGGACGCCGCACGCACAGGAAACAAAGAATCCTTCGCGCAGTACTCCAAAGTCACCAACGACGCAACAAAGGACTGCACGATCCGCGGACTTCTCGGAATGAAGTCCATCAAAAAGATTCCTCTTGACGAAGTGGAGCCTGCATCGGCCATTGTGAAGCGGTTCTGCACCGGCGCAATGTCGTACGGATCCATCAGCAAAGAGGCACATGAGACACTTGCCATCGCATTAAACAGAATCGGGGGGAAAAGCAACACCGGAGAAGGCGGTGAGGACCCCACCCGCTTCGATGCGCTTGAGAACGGAGACTCCAAGAAGTCTGCCATCAAGCAGGTTGCCTCTGGGCGCTTTGGTGTGACCATCCACTACCTGGCGGAGGCGAAGGAGATCCAAATCAAAATGGCGCAGGGCGCGAAACCCGGTGAGGGCGGAGAGCTCCCTGGGCACAAGGTGTCAGATGAGATTGCGGCGTGCAGAATGTCGACGCCAGGGGTGGGGCTGATCTCGCCCCCGCCGCACCACGACATCTACTCCATCGAGGATCTGGCGCAGCTCATCCACGACCTCAAATGCGCCAACCCCGAAGCGCGCATCAGCGTCAAGCTTGTCTCCAAGGTAGGTGTCGGCGTTATCGCATCCGGTGTTGCCAAGGGAAAAGCCGAGCACATCACCATCTCAGGACACGACGGAGGGACCGGAGCTGCCTCCTGGACTGGAATTAAACACGCAGGCCTCCCATGGGAGTTGGGGATTGCCGAAACACACCAGACATTGGTCTTGAACGACCTCCGTGGGCGTGTGGTGCTCCAAACCGATGGTCAACTCAAGACCGGTCGTGACATCGCCATTGCCTCGCTGCTTGGTGCCGATGAGTTCGGTTTCTCCACTGCGCCCTTGATCTCGATGGGATGCATCATGATGCGGAAGTGCCATCTCAACACCTGCCCCGTGGGTGTTGCCACGCAGGACCCTGTCTTAAGGAAGAAGTTCAAGGGCGCCCCAGAGCACGTCGTCAACTTCTTCTTTATGTTGGCAGAGGAGGTGAGGGAGATCATGGCGAACATCGGGTTCAGGACGATGGACGACATGCAGGGGCGGTCCGATCTGTTGTATGTGGACAAGAAGCGTCTGAATGACAAGACACGTCTGTTGGATCTGTCCGCATTGCTTGTACCCGCGTTTGAGCTCAGGCCTGGGGCCGCAACGAAGCAACAGATTGCGCAGGAGCATGACCTTGATGCGCAGCTCGACACATCGCTCATCAATGTGCACTGCAAGGACGCCATCGCCTCGGGCACCCCTGTGACAGTCTCGCTTGACATCAGGAACCAAGACCGCAACCTCGGCACAACACTCTCCCACGTACTCTGCAAGAAGTACGGCCCGCAAGGACTCCCAGAGGACACCGTCACCATCAGACTCAAGGTATGCTAAAGGCATTAGAAAAGACTTGTATTGACTACTTCTTGTCAAAATTAACTGCAATAATTTCCCCAAAAAAACTGGCATCAAACATACACCACCACCCCATCAGGGCTCCGCTGGACAATCCCTCGGCGCCTTCCTCATCAACGGTGTCACCCTGCGTGTCGAGGGCGATGCGAACGACTACGTCGGCAAGGGCCTCTCTGGGGGCAAGGTATACTACCCACACCACACACCCTCACACTAAGGGCCATATTCTGCGCAAGAATTACCCTCACTAGGCATCACCACCACCACACCACCACCACACCTCAGATTGTCGTTGTCCCCGGACCTTACACGGATTTCAAATCTGAGGAGAATGTGTTGGTCGGGAATGTGTGCTGCTATGGCGCGACTGCGGGAAAGCTCTTTGTGCGTGGTGTTGCCTCTGAGCGTTTCTGTGTGCGCAACTCCGGGGCAGTTGCCGTGTGTGAAGGGGTGGGTGACCACGGGTGTGAATACATGACAGGAGGGCAGGTTGTGGTGTTGGGTGACACAGGGAAGAACTTTGCTGCAGGCATGTCCGGTGGTGTGGCGTACATCTACGACCCGACGCAGATGTTCGACCGCCTCTGCAACAAATCCATTGTCGACCTCGAATCGGTCACAGAGGCGAAGGAAAAGGCGTGGCTCCGCTCGATCCTCACAGAGTTCCGCGAGGACACACAGTCCGAGGTGGCCCGCGTCATTCTCTCCAACTGGTCCTCCGCTGTCCTCGAGTTTGTGAAGGTCATGCCCAGGGACTATGCACGCGTCATGAAGGAAATCGCATCCAAGAAGGTCCGCCCGCAGGCAAAGAAACCGGTGCGCGAGGAGGACGGAACCATGCCGGATATTGAGGACGTTGTGGCCGGGGTGAAGAACAAGACTGTGACACTCAACAAAACACGTGGCTTCATGAAGTACCCGAAGCAGACGGACAACCAAAGAGATGCCAAGGAGCGTCTCGGCGACTTCAACGAAATCGCGCGCCGCCACGACACCGAAGAGCTGAAGGTGCAGGCAGCACGGTGCATGGACTGTGGTGTCGCCTTCTGTTCGTCCCAGCACAGTGGATGCCCGCTGTCGAACATTATCCCCAAATTCAACGACCTGACGTACAAGGGGCAAATGAAGGAGGCATTGGACACCTTGCTGTTGACAAACAACTTCCCAGAGTTCACCGGCCGCGTCTGCCCTGCACCCTGCGAGGGAGCATGTGTCCTCGGCATCTCCTCCCCCTCCGTCAGCATCAAAAGCATCGAAGCGGCGATCATCGACAACGCATGGGAGAAGGGCTGGATGGTCCCGAAAGAGATTGAGTCGCGCACCGGAAGGATCATTTCTATTATTGGTTCGGGCCCTGCAGGATTGGCTGCAGCAGACCAACTGAACAAAGCCGGCCACACCGTCACCGTCTACGAGAGAGCGGAGAAAGCAGGCGGCCTCTTGACCTACGGAATCCCAAACATGAAGCTCGACAAGAAGGTCGTTCAGCGCCGCGTGGAGCTGATGGAGGAAGAAGGCGTTGAGTTTGTCACCCGCGCTGAGGTTGGGGTTAACGTCGATGCGAAGCTTCTTCTGCGCAACAGCCATGCACTCCTCCTCGCAACAGGCGCCACTTGGCCTAGAGACCTCGCCATCCAGGGAAGAGACCTGAAGGGCATTGTCTTTGCAATGGACTACCTCGGTGCAAACAGCCAGGCAGGGTACCTCAACGCGAAGGGCAAACACGTTGTCGTCATCGGAGGTGGTGACACAGGAAACGACTGCATCGGCACCTCCATGCGCCAGGGCGCTGCATCTGTCACATCCTTCGAGATCATGCCGCAGCCCCCGACAGAACGTGCTGAAGGAAACCCCTGGCCGCAATGGCCGCACATCTTCCGCGTAGACTACGGCCACGAAGAGGTGATGGCCACCACAGGAAACGACCCCCGCCAGTACAACACACTTTCCAAAGAGTTTGTCGGAGACGACCAAGGCAGATTGGTCGGAATCCGTACCTGCCTTGTCGAGTGGTCGAAGGACCACAACGGGAGGTGGGCGATGTCCGAAGTGCCTGGAACAGAGCGCATGCAGAAGGCCGATTTGGTCTTCCTCGCGATGGGCTTCCTTGGCCCAGAGGCAGCGATCCTGGACCAGCTGGAGGTAGGAAAGGACAGAAGAGGGAACGTCAAGACACCAAGCCAAAAATTCCACACGAACATCCCCAAAGTGTACTCCGCTGGCGACTGCAGGCGGGGACAGAGTCTCGTGGTCTGGGCTATCAACGAAGGAAGGCAAGCAGCGCGTGAGATCGACCATGACCTGATGTACGACACCTCCCTTCCATCTGTAGGAGGAATTATGAGGCGCCCGGTATCTCCACCCAGACACCACGTTGCTGTCAAGTCGAAGATTTAAAAGAAAAAAAAAACGGTGAGGTTTTAAGCAGGGAAGTTCCTAAGTGGGACCGAGAACATGAAATTCTGGATTTTAATTTTTTTTTCCTTTTTTTTTTTCCTTTTTTTCCTTAGGGGGCTTTCTTGTGGTTTCTGGTGGGTTTCACTGTAGGTGACACACCACCAGTGTGGTGAAATGGTCGAAACTCTCAAAAGCAAGAGTTTTCAGGGGGCAAGAAAAAAAAAATTGACACCAAAATCCTGCACCATCCAGGGCTGTATCCCCAATTTTTTTTGCCTGCGGCGCCATTTTTCATTTTTTGCTCTGCAAAAAAAGGGTTCGTTGGAAGCTAGATTTTTACACCGTACCCAAAAAATTTTGCCTGCGGCGCCATTTATATTATTTTTTGCTCCGCAAAAAGAGAAGTGCAAACGCCTCACCATTCATCGGCGGAAGCACTGGTTCCACGGATCGAACCCCAGAGAGCACTTCATTGGCATGCACACGGTTACCACGAGGGAGCGTATGCCGGTACAAAATCACTGCCCCATCCAAATAATATTCCCAACGTCTTTGGGGATCCCCTTGCATTTTGCAGCCAAAATGCAACTAGACCAAAGCTGCAAAAAGTTCCGCGCGCGTGTAGCGCGCCCGGGTTTGGGACCCCTTTTGAATTTCGAGGGGCGGTTAAAGTGGGCCCAGAATCACAGTTCTAACACTCATTTAGCATTGTGAGCAACGCACTAGTGGTCGTAACCAAAATTTGTATCAATCAAGAACTTGTCCATTTTCTCGAAATGACCCCACTACAGTGAGGGTAGAGCTCGGAAAGCCCGAAAAAGGGCAAAAAACCCCACCCAAAAAAAGGAAAAAAACGGGAACATAAATCCAGAATTTTGCTGTTTTTTCCGAGAACAAGGGGCAACCCTGGTTTTAAGTGAGGCTTAGGTTCATCAAAAATAAATTTTAAAAAAAAATATGTGGAAAGATGGTGTATGCGTACAGTGAGGCATCGTCATAATCTTTTCAACTTTTTATTATGTTCCATTACTTTGCTTTTTTATTTGCTTTTATTTGTCTTTTTTTTTTGCGTTTGAAACATCTATGTTCTCCCCGTGAGATTCATAGCTTAATCTTTTCCCCTTTTTTTTCTCTCATTTTAAAAGGAGTACGGCAAGCAGGGAGGCTTAATGTCAACCTTTTCCTTCTCCTCCCCTTTGATGTGCACGAGAGACACATCCATCCTTTTTTTTTTTAAAGCTTTCTCTTTTTTTGAAGTAGGCAAACAAACACCCCTTTTTTTTGATATTTTAGTTTTCATACCTACAAAGCGTAGATTAAAAGGAGAAATAGTTTCCTCCGATACGGTCGCCAATCACCCCCCTAACAGGGTAATTGAGCAATCAACGGAAAAACGTTTTTTATTCTCTCTTCCTTTTACTTACCTATCAGAGTTACTATTTTTACGTCCCACCCTTTGCATGAGTTTGACTGAGATGCGTTTTAGCACGTTTTCAACTATTTTTATGCTCCCTTTTTTTCCCCCTTCCCCCGTCCCGCAAAACATCTCCCCACCATTTCGATATGTCCCTTTACCCTAGTCTCTCTGTGGCAATTTATTGTTTCACATTTTTTCGTAAAATTTTTGTCAGGTGACTGAGCACAGACAAGCTTAGGACCATACAAAACTTTTTCACATATTTTTTTTTCCCCTTCCAAAATAAACACACGAACTGATACCATTTATTATGATTTTTGAGCAATCTAGGTTTTCAATAAAACAAAACGATTTTTTTTTTAAAAGATGCGGGGGTTTTTCATACAAAACAATAAAGAGACAATAATAAGCACCCCTTTCGTTTCTTTTTGTTCGTGATCAAGGTGACTAAGCATGAGAGGCTTAGGGTCATCTTATAAACTGTTATTTTTTTATGTGTCCACAAGAGGCACATTCATCTTCTCAATGTTTTTTTTTTTTGCGCTTTCATCCGGGGCTGGCATCGTACAGTGGGTCAGTCGGAGATGCCTGCATCAATAACTACCATTTTTATTGTGTGCCTACAACCCCCTGTGGAAACCGTGTGTATACCAGTGAAGTGCTCTCTGGGGGTTCGATGACCCGCGGGGAACCAGTGCCTGCGTCCGCCGATGTACGGTGAGGCGTTTGTACTTTCAGCTTCTCTTCTGTTCTTCTTTTCTTTTTTTTGAAAAGTTTTCATAAAAAAAACCATCTTTTTGTCCCTTTTCACCCACCTTTTCTCCCCTCGTTCCTCCCCCCTAGGTTCACCTGGTTTGTTCATATGTTTGTCAAAGTATTGTTGCACATGTTACTGTTTTCCCTTTTTACAACAACCGCAACTGCGCTGAACCACCCGACACAGCTATTGAGCTGCAAGGGAGTGTGCGTCCGATACGCGCTTTTCTCTTTGGCATCATTTTTTTTTTGAAGAAACCGGTGTGAAGGGGTGGGGAGATTCTGAACGTGGCTAAGGGTGTCTAACTCCCCCCTTTTTAAAAAAAATACCCATGTCGAGACTTTAATTAAAAGTACTCAATTGATTGTGTCATTTGTTTATGCATACCAGTGAAGTGCTCTCTGGGGGTTCGATAACCCGCGGGGAACCAGTGCCCTGCGTCCGCTGATGTACGGTGAGGCGTTTGCACTTTCAACTTCTCTTTGTTTGCGTTTTTTTTTTTTCCATTTGTGTATTGTTTTATGTACAGTAGGACCAGAAACTTACCAAATAACTTGTCGACCAAATAATGGCGGATTTTGGGGGTTTTTTTCTTGCAATTTTCTACTTTTTTTTGGTCGTCAATCACTTGCCCTATTGTAGGTCTACAGAAGGCGTACGAACGCCCTTCCTTCTGCCTTCTCAAAGTTTTGATAAGGTGAAACCAATAACACGATTGATCCTTGTCTTACCCACTATTATTCTTCTTCTTTTTCTTCTCCTTAAAAACCGTCTTTGAGGCGCATATTGAGTACAGAAGCGCAACCTCCCTTCGGCAGTGCTGTAAGAATACGCTTACGGATACGTAAGAATACGTATTCTGGAGCGTATTCTTACGGAATACGCCCCAGAATACGTAAGAATACGCTCCAGAATACGTATTCTTACGTATCCGTAAGCGTATTCTTACAGCACTGCCCTTCAGTGGTTGCCTATACAAACAAAAAAATAATTATACGATACCGTTGGACAAAAGTGCCGACTGCTTTTTTTCTCCACAATGCTATCAAATGCATATGTTGAAATACAGTAGCTTTTTTTCACCCAAATCCAAACGGATTATCAAAAAAACGTACGAACGCAACGAAAAGGACATTTTTCTACGTCCTTCAACGCTTCTCGCCAAGAGAAGGGATGGTATTTGAGCCGCCATAGGCTTTTTTTGACCTCCTTCTGCCTGGCCTTTCAGGTCTGAAAATTTGACACAAAACGTTATTTTTTTTTACTATCATAGTTGTCCCAGTTTGAATTTTTGTTTTTGTTTTTCGATACGATAAGAAAACTTCGCTGTGCTGCGATTCTACCCATACCACCCCTTTTTGGTGTGAATGTATGGGGGAGTCCACACTGCCTCACGAGAGTTTTGCTGGTCCGAGCCCAGGGGCCTGACATATTTTGCATTGGTATTTTATTGAGTTCGTAAGGTGACGAAGCGAGAAGATGAAGTCGCCTTTACAAACTAGCATTTTTCAAGGTGTAGGTTCGCAAAGGCCTATTTTCATCTTTTCAACTTTTTTTTTTGTGATATTTTGTGTGCTAATCCGGAGTGTCTGCCGTCTGTAGGGACGCATCTGCGCCTTGTGTGTTATTTTCTTTGTTTTATTTTTATTGCTTTTTTTGCCTCCTCTCTGCTTTGACTTTATTTGATTTCTTGATTTTCTTCTCTCTTTTTTTTTTTTTTTGCTTTTCTCTTGCTTACTGTTTGCTAAAGTAGTCAGCATATGATTCTGTCTTCTCTTATTTTTTTAAAATTTTTTAAACATTGTGCACGTATGCACAAAGAGAAAAAAAAATGATTTTTTTTTTGTCATCCGTTTCACCAAAGAGTTTATTCCACAATACCCTTTGTGGTTCTTTGATCCCCATCCTCCTTTGTGTGGCCTTTTGGTTTTCTTTGCAACTGCCTTTTTTGCCTTTTTGAAAACACTTCCGTTATTTTGTTACATTTTTCTTTTTTTTTCTTTTTTTGCCCACCCCAATTTCCTTCTTCGTGGACTACAGTAGCGGTATTAAGGGGAAAAAAAAATTGGAAAAAATTGGAGAGTTGCGGCGGGTATAGAGAAAAAAAGCACATGCATATGACACACAACACAGCGACCCGCCTCCCTCTATTTGGGATTTGATGTCTACGTGAATGTGTCCTTTGTCTAATGTGCTTTATCTCTCAAAAACCCAAAACGCTCTCCTTTTTCATTGCTGTTTTTGTGTATTTCCGTGTTTTTTTAAAAAAATATCCGATTTTTTATTTTCCGAAAAAAAAACCGCGCCAATCCTGTACTCACAAGAGGGGGTTTTGGGGGGGATGAAGGTGGTGGCAAAAAAAGAGAGAAAAAATAAACAAAAGCTCTGTGTATTTTGGGTTGAGCAGCGACCCGATTGCATATCGCCTTTCTTCTTCTCCCCCTGTTTGATGTTTCCTTTTGAACAAATTGTTGGAATAACGTAGGTTGTTGTCGAGCTTTCAAGCAAACTCGACTTTCTGAAGCACAGAGCAGCTTGGTAGGTGTTATTCCACTTTTCTGTTTGTTTGTTTTTTTGGTTTTTGTTTTTGTCCCGTATTTTTCCAAGGTGACCAACTGAACGAAATTGAAAAACTGGTGTATGCACCGTTTGCCAAATAAATTTTTTAAAAATGCGTATTTTTAACCATAACGTTTAAAACACAGCTTTAATTCAGCATTACCCATCCCCCCCAACAATACGCACAAAGAATAAGGTGGGGAGAGGGGAAAAAAAAAAGACAGTGGAGATTGCACAACTGTGGCAACACAACCGAGGCAACTGCACTACTCCAACAATTGATCAAAAAAAAAAAAGACTTTGGTGGACGACGCTGTGCACAGAACCTCACCTTAGTGGAGAGATGTGTCGATACAATTTAAAAAAAAAAAAACATAAAAAGAGCGTAGGAAGGTCTCCCAGGCAGAAACAGCCAAAAAAAATGTTTCCGTAGTACAAAGGCTTCGGCTGGACATTGAGTGCAGATTTATTATACCAATAGGTAAAGAAGTGATGGTCGATACAACAACAAAAAAAAGATTTCCTCCCCCACTCTTTTTTAAAACTCTTCTGTCAAATCTTCGCAAGATGACATCTCTTTTACGTTTTGTCCCAAATAAACTGTTGTCTATTTTCCTTTAATACGAGGTCGCCCTGCACACCGTGTTGCCCGCCTTCCTCTTATTCAAAAATCCAAACTACAAAACGCAAACTGACGCAAAAAATCAAAAAAAAAAAAAAAAATCTCTCCCTTTTTTTTAGAAATTGATTGTTCATCTTGTGCGGCCTGCCCAGGTTGGTTTATCGATTTTCATAAAATTGTGGGTAGATTTTTTTGTTCCCCCTTTAGAGACTTGGGTCGAAGCTTGGGTCAACGAAGAAGGGAATCGGAAGGAAGGGAAGGGGGGAGAGAGAAAAGAGAGTGTAACTTTCTTTCTTCTCATCTCTTGTTCTTTTTCTTCTGTTCAAAGCCGGAATTTGAACTGGTCTGTGGCAAAAAAAAGGTGGAGCTCCCTGGAGTTTACACTAATTATGGAGTTGTGAAGGGGGTTGTTTTTGGTTAGGGTTTGGTGGCTATTTGCTCCTTTTCTCCTTATTTGAAAAAACAACCATCTTCGACAGCATCAAAACGAGAGAAAAAAGGGTAAAGGAAAAAAAAAAAAAGCGGCGAGAAAATAACAAAAAGAAACGACTGAATATGGAGAACGGCCTAGTGACCGCAGGCCTTCCTGGCGACACTGCAGTGCTCTCCTCTAGGCCCGTGAAGCAGGACGGGGCGGAACGTATAGTGTATGCCCTCACCCCACCCCACCCAATCATAGCAAATTTTCTTATTAGCCCATTCGCCTCAACCACTCCCCCAAATCCCCACACCCGATTGCATTAAATAAAAGGCGAGGTGACGCTCAATTTAAAAAAAAAATGTCAATACCAAATCACAGTGGCATCCCCCTCGACCAGAAGAGCGAACCCCTCCCCCACTCCGACCCCCCCGCAACCATCACCTCCACCGACGTGCAAACCCGACGCGGCAAAAAACGCAGCTCCTCCCCACCTTCCTACCCAACGCCTTTGTCATGCCCTTCTGGGTCTGACGGAAGCGACACCCGGGTGCGTGAAGAGAGCCCCGCACCAAAGAGACGACAGAGCGACACACTGACGACCGAGGCCCTCGAGGCTGCGGAGAAGCAGGTCAGCAACCAATCGCATGAGCAGGACTTTAAGAGAATCATTGCCAAGAAGCAGGAGAGCTTTTCGCATAACAATACGTTGAGCGGACCGCCTTTGCTTCACGAATTAGACAAACGACATGTGGAAATGGATGATGCACGAATGAAGCAGCTACGCGAACATATTGGAGCATACTCATGGGAGCAGATCTACAAAGTGATCCGTGAGAACAACGTACGCAGGCAGCAGCAGACCATCAGTCTAGCAATGTTCTTCCTCTGGCGATTCTACCACGGCTACAACGACCCTGAACACCAACAGCAGTGCAACCCACCACACCTCCTCGAAGAATGGGACCGCCGTGTCATGGTCTGTGCATGCGTCTTTCTCTCCGCAAAAATCGCGGACTGTCCGTTCAAGCTGCGCCTTGGCGATCTTGCGGTATGAGATGAGAGGTTGTCTTTTCAAAAAAAAATTTAGAGCCCATTCTAGGAAATGATGTGTAGGAGGTGTTCGAAATGGTCATTCTTACCCCTCCCTCTACAGTTCCTTCTCTTCAACGACCAGCATGGCACCAAGGAGTCGAGGAAGAGGACGGAGCAGATTGCGCGCGCTGAGTTGTACCTTATTGTGAGCATTCTTGGATTTGACTTTAGCCACGCGAACCCCGCGAACGTGCTTGTTGAGGAGTTGTGCGCGCTCTCCGGCCGTTCGCACGATGAGGTTGTTGGGGTGAAGAACGGTATCCCCTGGTGCGTGGCGGCGTTCCGCTTTGTGAAGCACATCTACCGGACGCCACTCTGCGTACGCTACAGCGCGCGAGAGCTTGCTGCTGGTCTCATTCTCGTTGGCGAACAACCGTTCAACGACGGCCGTTGGTGTACCTGGGATGGTGCTCGGGTGGACCCTATCTCGGAGTCGTCATACCGTGCGTGGGTGGCAAGTCTCGCGCAGCCCCGTGGTGCGCATGTAGGTATCTCATCTGAAAGGCTCGCCGCAGTGCAAAATGAGATGCGAGACGAGCTGACCCTCGTCGGCCAGCCCCCCTCCATCATCGCCCGCGACGCACTCACCCTCACAGAGGAGGTGCGCAACAGATCGCGCTCCCCAGTCCCCAGCACCCCGATGGGTTTAGACCGTCGTGGCCCTTCCCTTGCCTACAGTGCTACCGGAAGCACGGGAGTAGCCCCATCCCGCACCATCCCCAGAAAGCAACAGTCCAATTCCCCAATGTCATAAAAATAGAGAAAATATGAGATGGGGCTTTTGAGAAAGATTTGTTCCAAAATAGAATCCGTGAAAGGGTGTGGAAACTGAAACAACTCATTTTTTTTTTGGGGGGGCATTGTGGAGAAGGGTGTATGGTTTTCTGTGGGGGGGAAAGGGAAGGGTTGTTGTACTTTTTTCTTATGATTTTCCCTTTTCAAGGTGACTAAGATCTACCTTAGGATCATCTGACAACATTGTTCCTTACTTCTTCTCTTCCCCTTAAGAACAGAGGTGCTCTGTATATACGATATACCGATGTATTGTTTACACCTGTTTCACCTGTCGCTGGATAGGGGGTACATGCAAACATTCATCGCAAATGGACACAGTACTCTGTGTGTTATAGGCGGCCATTGCGCTCCCTTGGGTCAAAATAAATAAATGGGATAGCGAAGACCATCAAAGTTTACAGGGGGTGTCACAGTTGGTCTTGGAGGGGTGGAGGTGTGTCGTAGCACATCCCCCATCTCTTTCGTGTTTAGATGTAGGTAAACAGTGAGGTGCTTCTCATCTTGTCTTTTTTGTGTGTGTGTTTTTTTTAACTAATAGGGTAATTCTTGCGCAGAATGTGGCCCCAAGGTGTGTTTTTACAGCATCGCATCGTAGTGCACATTGATTGCCTATTGATGATAAAATATGAGAGGCTCAGGGGCGTCTTACCAACCCCTCGAATGTATTGCGCGAGGTTCATCTTTCAAGTTTTTTTTGTGTGTCCGGGGTTCGATACCCCATGGGGGAGTGTCTGCGCAGTCACGAAAGGCTAGTCAAGAGGTACTGCATTGTGGAACTACTAGTCGTAACGATTAGTTGCTAGCTAATGGTACCGTAAAACTAGTTGTAAAAAACACTAGTCGTTTGGGCTAGTGGCATTACTAGTATAGTAGTTCCGAAAACGCGTATCCTACCCCGTGTTTAGGTATGGGTTCAGTTCACTGGTTTTTTTGCATGTTCCCAGCAAAGCAAAAGCTGGCGGGGTGGGCGCAACAGGGCTGGAGGCATGCATATTGACCATCTTTCAACTCTTGTTCTGTGTGTGTTTTGGTATTATTCGTATTTGTACCGTATCATTTTTGTTGTTGTTTAGGTGAGCACGAGAAGCTTCGTTTCAAGTGGTTCATCAAAAAACCTTTCTTTGTTTTTTTTTTTTTTTTTGCTAATATGGTGTGGCTGAAACCAGCAAATTTCACTGCTAAAGAACTGCTAACAAACTGCTAAATAATACCCTTTTTTTAGGGGTGGTGTATAAAAACATTTTTTTACCTTGGTTTTTCCACTCCCCCTGTTGGCGCGCCTCCACTCTTGCATACCCATGTGTGACCCCACCGTTGAACGCAATCGACTCGCTGAGTCAAAAGAACGCACAGAACGGGGCTGGAAAAAATCACGAAACACGCGTACCGTGCGCCTGCGGCGCCCACAAAGTGAGTTTTCCCCCTGAGTATACTGAGTATACTGAGTATACTGAGTATACTGTGTATACTGTGTATACTGTGTATACTGTGTATACTGTGTATACTGTGTATACTGTGTATACTGTGTATACTGTGTATACTGTGTATACTGTGTATACTGTGTATACTGTGTATACTGTGTATACTGTGTATACTGTGTATACTGTGTATACTGTGTATACTGTGTATACTGTGTATACTGTGTATACTGTGTATACTGTGTATACTGTGTATACTGTGTATACTGTGTATACTGTGTATACTGTGTATACTGTGTATACTGTGTATACTGTGTATACTGTGTATACTGTGTATACTGTGTATACTGTGTATACTGTGTATACTGTGTATACTGTGTATACTGTGTATACTGTGTATACTGTGTATACTGTGTATACTGTGTATACTGTGTATACTGTGTATACTGTGTATACTGTGTATACTGTGTATACTGTGTATACTGTGTATACTGTGTATACTGTGTATACTGTGTATACTGTGTATACTGTGTATACTGTGTATACTGTGTATACTGTGTATACTGTGTATACTGTGTATACTGTGTATACTGTGTATACTGTGTATACTGTGTATACTGTGTATACTGTGTATACTGTGTATACTGTGTATACTGTGTATACTGTGTATACTGTGTATACTGTGTATACTGTGTATACTGTGTATACTGTGTATACTGTGTATACTGTGTATACTGTGTATACTGTGTATACTGTGTATACTGTGTATACTGTGTATACTGTGTATACTGTGTATACTGTGTATACTGTGTATACTGTGTATACTGTGTATACTGTGTATACTGTGTATACTGTGTATACTGTGTATACTGTGTATACTGTGTATACTGTGTATACTGTGTATACTGTGTATACTGTGTATACTGTGTATACTGTGTATACTGCGGAAATTGACCAAAAACGAGAACTTGTCCATTTCGGCGAATTGACCCCACCACTGGCCGGACGGATTCCGGAAATGCAAATGCCGGCGTTAAAAAGCTCACCAACGAAAAAAAAAATTTTTTTTTTCGAACACCCGTGGGGAAAAAAGTTTTTATACACCACCCCCCCAAAAATGCATGCTAACAAAGTGCTAACAAACTGCTAAATAATACCCTTTTTTTTGGGTTCAGCCACACCATAATATCTAAAGGGTGCGAGGGGCGATCGCAGGAGTGTCTGCAGACCGAATTCAAAAAAAAAGGTGACGAGAGGGTAGTGCGAGAAGGGGAAAGAGAACAGGAACTAACAGTGATACGCCACTTGCGTTTTGCACCATTTCCCCCACTCGTTCAAAAAAAATATATTTGTGATCAGGATACACGGTGGACTGGTCATGGTCATGGTCATGGTCATGGTCATGGTCATGGTCATGGTCATGGTCATGGTCAGGACTTTGCCTTAACCAGTCCACCGTGTAGTGACTGCGCTCCTAACCGCAGCCATCATGCCTACAGGATTTCTACCGATTATTTTATTTTTGGTGGTCACAAATAAGCATCTAGCCCATTTAGCAAGGGCGGCTAAGCAGTGGTGGGGGCTTAGGACCAACCTTGCAAAAAACCTTTCCCCATTTCCTATTTCCTTTTCTGAGTTCGTCGATATGTGGTGTGTCTTTGTTTTTTGACAAAGGTCATGCTATAAAAAAAACCCTTCCATCTGGTTCGCGCCGCAGTTTGGAGACAGTTTGCACTGTCAACAAACGGCTTTGTTTTTTTCACTATTTGGTTTGTGCTCCCCCTTGAAAATATCCTACCCCTGTGGAGAGTTGTGGTCACCACGCAGTTGTCACCTTTGTGCACATGCCTGGAGCTTCGAGGTGTCTGTACGTTAGAACTATTGACAACCTTCACCCCCTGAGAGACACTGTACGTCCAACAGAGGCGTGTAGGTCTTTCATGCCCACCTTTCTCCAAATAATGTACCGAATTCCCGCATTCGTATTTTTTTTTGAAAAATCTTTCCTGTTCTCCCTGCAGGGTCCTCTTTTTCACGAAATCTGTCTCAAAAAAACCCCCCTCCCCAGTGTTGGGAAGTTAATACAGAGTGTTTAAAACAGGTGTAGTAAAACTGCACTAAGGTGTACTAAACTTTTGGGGTGTACACGACGTTGAAGTAAATTACTTTACTTGAGGTTTTACTTGTGTTTAAGCTGTACGCTTACGTTTTTACGTGCCACAAATAAACTATTTTCACAAGTAAAATTACATGTAAAACCACAAGTAACGTCATTTGCTTCAACGTCGTGTACTAAACCAACACTGCCCCTCCCCCTTCGTCCCTTTCTGAAAGACAGAGCTGCAGCCCCCCCTTGCAGAGTGGAGCAGAGAGTTATAGCTTCCCTTAAAAAGAGATGTGCCCGCCTTGCCGTGAGGTTCGCTCTTAAGAATAGTCTTCGGTGTCTGTGATAGGATAGACGACCATTAGTTTTGCGCCCCGTGTCAGGTGAGGCGTTTGCACTTTTCAACTTTTATTCCATACATCCGGCGTTACAAATGATGTACCCCTACTCTCTTTTAAGGTGACTAAGCATGAGGGCTTAGGTTCTTATATTTTTTTTTTTAAAGTGGTGTAAAGAGGTGTCTAGACCAAGCTACTGTGAGGTAGCTTATCACCATCTTAGCAAAAACCTTCCTCTTTTTTTTTTGTTTCATGTTGAGGTGGGGTTTGTTCTGAGTTCATTTGCATCCTCCCAGCTTATTCAGGCTGCCACACCAGTAAGGTGTGGTTCTGGGGTCTGATGAATCATTTCAAACCAGGTGCCTGCGTCCGCCGGGTGTCCGGAGGCGTTATTTTTTTGTTGGGTGTTTTTATTTTTATCCCCGCTTGAGACCATGAATTTCACGCCCCTTCACAAAATCGTGAAGGAGGTGCGTGAATTTATTTTCCGGTATTTCACGCTCAAAAAATAAATTCACGCTCAGAAAAATAAATTCACGCTCAGAAAATCGTAGAACTGAACTCTCGAAAATTTTTTTGGAGGCCTTTGGAGGCCCAATTTTGCAATTAAAGCCAGAAAAGAGGCATTTTGAGCCATTCTAGGGGTCTCAAACGCATTTTTCAGTTAATTTTCTGTAGCACACAAACCAAGGATACACACCGTTTTTTTTCCCAATATTCTTCCAAAATCCCAAATGACACCTCAAAAACGTACGAGGGCACCTGTGGAGAGTGAGTCCGACACGAACACAAGTGACTCATCGTCATCGTCTTCCTCATCTTCATCAGAAGTACAGCCGCGTAAGCGCCACAAACCCGCTGCACCAGTTCTGGCTCAAGGCGCTGTCCAGCGCTAAGAGTTCCACATAAAAAAACTGAATCAAAAATCATCATAAAAATAACCACCCCACCCTCTTCTCTTTGTACGTGAAAACGGGTTGTGAAATTCATGGTCTCATTTGGAGATAAAATAATATATTTTCGTGAATTTATACCAGTATTTCACTTACAGGTGGAAACAGCCCTCGGGGAAGCATTTTTCCCCTCGGGCTTCGCCCTCGGGAAAAAATGCTTCCCCTCGGGCTGTTTCCACCTGTGCGTGAAATACTGGAAAATAAATTCACGATAATAATATATATTATTTTTGTGGTGTCTGTGTGCCTTGCTTGCAGCTCTGTTTGGGAACTCCCTACAATAGTCCGGGGTTCGATAACCCCACAGAGTGTCAGTGCCTGCGTCCCAGAGGCGTTTTGTGCTATCAACTTCACTTTCTTACAAATTCACATTCGCAGTGACACACACGACGTACTAGTCATGGCCATGAGGTGACATTACTAGTAATATGACAGGTGAAAATGTATGACTGGTGGTATTTTTGGCTCGGCGTATTTTTCTGGCTGGCATCGTACAGTGGGTCAGTCTGAGGTGCCTGCATCAACAACTACAGCTTTTTCTTTTTGTAGGATCAAATTCACTTTTTGCCCTATCCTCCGGGTTTTCTCGCGACTGTATGAGTTTTTATTTTGTTGCGTTTTTTGCTTCTTTTTCACCACTTTCGATAAAATCTTGTGTGCAAAGGAAATACGTCCAGACGCAATCTTAGGCATAACCATACACTCCGTGAGAAAACGAAATCCTAAGGTGAACCCAATACAAACACAACACAAAAACCCACTTTCTCCGCCCATCTCTTTCACTTCATCAAATCTTTCTGTTTGCCCAGTCACAAACCGGTCGTCTGCACTAATAAGCAGAAGCTGGCCTTTGGAAAGAAAGGCAAGGTGCTCTATCAGAAAGGTCTTTTTGTCCATGTGTTTGATAACGAATGGGGGTAATTCTTGCGCAGAATATGGCCCCAGATTCATGTGTGTGTGGGAACATGGATGTTGTCCATGTTTCATTTTTATCTTAAATAAACACTATAAATACTGCGTTCTGTCATCAGTTTTTTTTAGACCGTTTTGTAGGGTATGTGTGTTCATTAGTCCTACCGTCTTTCCTCTTTTTTTTTTGTTATGTTTTCAGCATATGTTCAGTTCACTTCGTTTCGTTGCTTTAGAGCTCATTTCATTCTTTCAAAGAAATTTTCTGTATTTTTTTTGCCAGTTAGCCATGATATCACTTCTTCCAGCTGTGCAAAAAGCGTTACAAGCGGGGCATACGTTCCGTCGGGTATCAGGAAAGGATAGTAAAATACAACAGAAACAAGAAAACAGTAGGTAGTACTTTTTCCTGATTGCACTCCACCAACCGCAAAAAGCGCCACTCTCCAACAAACACCACCACACACCTGCAGACAAAACACACACCCTTCTTAACACCTCACCCACACACAACAAGAAGATGTCCTACTACCCGTACTACGCACCGGCACCGGTATACCCGTCGTACACGTCGTCGATCCTTGCGGCTGACGCTGCTGCAGCTGCTGCAAGTGCACGTGCGGCTGCCGACATTGCGGCTGCACGTTCGTACGTGCCGCTGTCGCCGCGTTACTCGTCGTACCCGTACGCAGCAGACGCAGCGATTGCAAACGCACACGCGAGGGCTGTGGCAAGCGACATTGCGCTGTCTGCGTCTGTGCGCCGTGCACGTCTTGCTGCGTACTCGCCGTACTACTGAGGTGGGCAGTGCTGCTGTTGCATGTGCTGCTTGTGATGCTGTTGCTGTTGGGCCTGCACACCAACGTGTTCCTTTTGATAGCGCACACGAGTGCTGTGTGGCCTGATTGTCGCCTCATTTTGTTTGTACCGCATTCCCCCCTGCGTTTGTGTTTGCTCAATCCGATGTTATGTTATGCTCCTGTTGCTGACGTTTGAGTTTGATTATGAATCTGCCTTTTTCTTTTTCTTTTTCTTTTTCCAAACACGTAGTGTATTAAGAAACTAGACAAAAAGAAAGCCAACGTTCAGATCTTGTATAACAGTATTTCCCCTTGATTCCTTTCACCTTGCGCCAAACAGATTTTTACCCCTATTTGGCTGCGTTCAACGAAAAACACTGTTATATTTTTATTGTTATCAAGATCAGTTGGCGGATGATATCGTCTAGTTTTTTTGTGCAACCTGCTGTGTTTGGAAGTGGCCAGAGAGGAGAGAGGAGAAGCCTGCACACAGCCGTGTGGTGCCAGCTTTGGTGGGGTGTGTGTGCGATGTGTGTGGTGTGGGAGGAGAAGCTAACCCTTTTCGCACATAACTCCCACAACCACATGCTGCGTGCTGCACCCCACCTGCACTTGGACACAAGACCACACGTATGAGCTGTGTGCAGGCCTCTTGCTGCTTGTGAGCTGCCTCCCCTTCACCCTTCACCCTTCACCCTTGTTTCACCCTCCACATTCCCCAAATATGTTGTATTCAAAAAGTCCAAATCCACCCCTCCCATTGCTTTCCACACCATTTTCCATTCTCCCCTTCCTCTGTTTGCTTCGCCTATTGTGCATCGCATACCACACTTCCAACCGGATTAACTCCACGGTTTACCTCCCAACTCTGTGGAGACTTTTTAACCACCAGACCCCGGTGATATTCAACAGCAACCAGCAATCTGGGTTTTGTTGTCAACCACGTTCCTGCTGTGGAAGCTGCCGCCCCTTTGTCCTGCTGTGCCTCTCACACATACACAACACCCCTCTGCCACAGACAAGACCTCAAACACACAAAAAGACAACGATGAAGACAGCTCTGTCTGTTCTGGCGATGGCGGCAGCCTCGACAGCCCTGCCCGCGTCGTACGTGGAGATGAACGAGGGCCTGCTGTGGGCGAACTTCAAGCAGACCTACGGGAAGCAGTACAGCGGTGCGGACGAGTCTGCCCGCCGTGCGATCTTCAAGCAGAACATGCTGAAGGCTGCTGAGCGTGAGGCTGGGTCGAAGACCGGTGTGCGCCACGGCATGAACGCCTTCACGGACCTGACTGCGGAGGAGTTCAAGGCGTACCACACCCTGAGCGTGCCCGCGAAGGAGTCGCCGAAGAAGCAGTTCTCCGAGTCGGAGGTGCTGAAGGTGAAGGCGACGTCTGTGGACTGGAGGACGCAGAACCGTGTGACACACGTGAAGAACCAGGCGCAGTGCGGGTCGTGCTGGGCGTTCTCGTCGACGGGAGGCATTGAGGGTCAGTGGTCGAAGGACAACACCCTGACCTCGGTGTCCGAGCAGGAGCTTGTGTCGTGCGACAAGGTCGACGCTGGCTGCAACGGCGGTCTGATGGACAACGCGTTCCAGTGGCTTCTGGACCACCACAACGGAGACATTGTGACTGAGGAGGCCTACCCGTACACGAGCGGAGGTGGCATCACCGGAAGCTGCAAGTACGAGTCGTCGATGAAGGTCGGCTCCACGATCTCGAGCTACAAGGACCTTGCCCACAACGAGGACGAGATGGCGACCTGGATGATCACGAACGGACCGATCTCGATTGCCGTTGACGCGACCTCGTGGCAGACGTACCAGGGTGGAGTGATGGACAACTGCGAGTCCCGCCAGCTTGACCACGGAGTCCTTGCCGTCGGTGTGACCCCCGACTACTGGATTGTGAAGAACTCCTGGGCATCTGGCTGGGGAGAGTCTGGATACATCCGCCTTGCCCGTGGCACCAACCAGTGCCTCCTGAAGAACTCCCCGTCCCACCCGATTGTCTGAGTGTTTGGTGTGCTGGCATAGTACGCCTGTCCCAGTCCTTCGAGTTGCTACACGAGTTACACGTACACAAGAGCTGTTTTGATTGTTTATGATTGTTTGTTGTCTTGTTTGCTTTTACACCTTTTTTGGCCTTGTTTCACAGGCACGGCCAGGATTGTCCACGGTTGGAGTTGTTGCCATTGTTTGGCAATGGGACCACCACAACGATTTTCTCCCTTTTTTTGGAGGTGTCTGGACTCTGTTGCAGGACACCTTCTTCCTTTTTATAACTTGTTCTTTTTCACTTGTGTTCCCCTTTTGGGAATGTCAACATGCACAAAAAGTACACCACACGTGCACACATTTTGCACACATGAGGTGTTCTTTTTCCGATGTTTTGTTGTTTGTTTGCTGCGCTACCAGTGTGATATGTTTGTCCTGTTTTGGTGTTCTCTTTATTCAACTTGCATTTGTGGCAATAGTGCATTATGACCCATCCTTCGCGTGTCGGGTGGGCTTCTTGATTTGTGTCCACTTTGCCAGAAGAAGAGAAACGAAACCAAAAGCCCTTGTTGTTTTGTCTTTCCTTCTCTCTCTCTCCCCACACCACAAGTACCCCTCCACAATATCTACCCACAACAGATCCTATTTTAAGATAACAAGAACACAAAACATACCCTTTGACTTGTCAGTGATGCGCGTCACAATGCTGTGTGGACTGGCGGTGGCACTGATGGCACACAGCGCCGATGCAGGTCTGAGTCTGACGGAGTGCACAGAAGCAGGGCTGTGTGAGGTGAATGAGGGGATGACGGAGGTGCCGGACTTCGGGTTCACTGTGTCTGGGCAGGTTACAGTGAACGTGCTTGCGCCGTGCTCGTCTGTGAACGGCGGTGAGGTGGCCGTTGCGCTGTACGTGGCGGGGGAGACGTACACTGCGACAGGAGCGCTGTGGCAGGAGGACGGATGCGGCTTGGACGGGAGCCCTGTGTGGACGCTGTCGGCTGCGTTTGACCTGGACGTGGCTGTGCGGGGCATCACTCTGAACGGTGCCTCGATTGTGGTTGTGCGCGACGAGGATGCCTGGACCGGGACTGTGTCGGGCACTGCGTCGAGCCTGTTTGGCGGTGCTGGCGGTGAAGGGGCAGTGGAGCTGACGGCAGACTTCTCGGCAGAGGCTGGGCTGACGGCACTGCGCGGGGACGTGACGCTTGCTGGGGGCGGAGTGTCGTTCTCGGGGACGGTGGCAACAGACGGGACGACAAGCACTGGGGACGGGGCGCTGCTGGTGGGCGGGTCTGTGGCGGCGCAGGCGTCGTTTACGTACACACACGCAACAAAGGCGTTTGCGGTGCTTGGGTCTGTGGAGGGGGCGCTGGAGGTTGGGACTGTGACACTGTCGTCTGCAGGAGTGACGTTGTCGAAGGCGGACGGCGGGGCGTGGAGCGGGAGCGTGAGTGGGACTGCAGCGCTGTTCGGGGGGACTGCGGCGGCGTCGATGGCGTTTGCGGACGGGAGGTTCGCATCGCTGGCAGTGTCGACGACGTTCGTGACAGGAAACGGGCTGCTGAGCGGGTCGCTGGCGTTCGACTACGTGCGGGCAGACACGTGCGCGACGTCGACAGGGACGTTTGGCGGGGTGCTGAAGATGTCTGGGGCGGCGGAGCTTGCCTTTGACGGGACTGTGGCGTTTGACGGCTGCACCGGTGTTGTGTCTGTGGCGGCCTCTGTGGACGGGGAGTGGGCTGCACCCGGGGCAGTGAAGGTGGCGGGGGTGGAGGTGCAGGCCACGAGCAGCGGGTTTGCGGACGGGGGTGCGAGCACGGCGCTGTCTGTGCAGACGTGGGTTGGATCTGTGTCTGGGACGACGTCGGGTGCGGACGTGGCGGTGGCGTTTGACGTGTCGTTTGACACAAGCAGCGACGCGTCGAGTGTGGAGGCGATGCTGTCGTATGCAGACACGAACCTGGGTGTGGAGGTGATGGTGAACACGGACTGCAGCGGGTCTGGGCTGGTGCAGGTGCAGAACCTTGCAGGTGTGCCGGCGCTCGAGGTGGCTGTGGTGTACACACGGACGAGCTGTGACAGCGAGAGCGAGGCGTGGACGCTGGAGGGGTCGCTTGGGGGTGCGCTGCTGATCAACTTCTCGGGGAAGACACTGTCGCTTGCGGCTGCGGTGGTGCGTGTGGTGTCAAATGAAGCTGGCGAGCTGCACGTGGAGATTGTGGCGGGGCTTGCGCCGTTTGAGGTTGTGGCTGCGTTCGGGGCTGGCGAGGCAGGTGCGGAGTACACGCTGACAGCACGCACTGCGCCGGGTGCAGTTGCGACGCCCAGCGACTTCCTGTCGGCCATGTCTGGCGGTTCGGGGAGCGTGTTCGGGAGCGGCGTGGGGTCTGCGTTTTCGTCGCTCTACTCGGGGATGAACGAGCTGACGCTGACAGACCTGCTGATTGTGTTTGACTTTGTGGCGCCGTCGATTTCGCTGACGGCGACAGGGACGCTGTTTGGGGCAGGCTTTGACGTGCTGGTTGTGGTGGAAAAGGCGGGCTCCGCGTGGCAGTACGCACTGGCACTGACAACAACGGGGCTGTCGGACCTGTCGTTCCCCGGCCTGGCCGGCACTGTTGTGGAGACGATTGCGCCCAGCAGCCTGATGGTGTCTGTGGCAAACGAGGCAACGTCGTTTGCGGGGAAGGACGTGTCGAAGGGGTTCAGCCTGGCAGCAACAATCCCGCTGGACGGGGGTGTGATGGCGGGGATTGCGGCCGTGACGCCGTCGTCGCTGAACGACCAGACGGGAGACGCATCAGCGGACGGGGGGGTCACAATTGTGGCGTCGCTGTCGAGTGCGACGGAGATGCGTCTGGCCCTGGCGCTTGCCGGCGGGGTGAAGCTGGGGTCGCCGGACGTGTTCCTGCGTGAGGTGTCGCTGCTGCTGGTGGTGAAGTCTGCGGGGTCGCCCGAGTTTGGGTTTGGGGTGGTGATTGACGTGACGATGGACGACCGTGTGCTGAGTGCGTCTGCGGCGCTGCTTGTGGATGTGGCAGGGCTCTCGCTTGCGGTGGCGTTTGACAGCAACGAGCCGTGGAACAAGCCCTTCGGGATGAACGGTGTGGCGATTCTGTTCCCGCTTGGGTTCTCGCTCGGGATCACGCCGGCAGGGATTCTGAGCGAGTTTGCACTGACGGGCGGTGTGCAGCTGAGCTCGGCGCAAGGGTACGTGACGCTGAGCGTGAACCTGGCGGAGCCGACGAAGAACGCGTTCCAGGCGGAGGTGACGACGCTGGACGTGCACGACGTGCTGGTGGGGCTGCTGGACTGCACGGCGTGCACACGCGGTGTGGGGGGTGTGCTGACGGACATGTCTGTGGACCACTTCAAGGGGTCCTTCAACGCCGACCCTGTGAACGCCGTGAGCATCGTCTTTGCGGACGTGGCTGTGGAGGTCCCTGCAGGCGTGTCGATTGTGCTGACGAACCTGGACCTGTGGGGTGTGGTGAAGGTGCCAAACGCATCCTTTGCGCTGAACGCGGCTGGCAGTCTGTGTCGATGTACCTGCAGATGAGCGACAACGCTGTGGAGGGCCACTTTGAGCTGTCGTTTGGGTCTGGCCTCCAGGCAGACGTGACGATGGCGAGCAACGGGCGTCCTGGTCAGTCAGGGTTTTCAAACACGGTGCGTGCGGAGCTGGAGGCGGACGTGATTGGTGCGATTGTGCGTGCTGCGACGAAGTACCTGCTGGACCTAGCAGACGACATGGACAAGGAGCTGGCGGACGCGAAGAAGGATGTGGAGTCTGCAGACAAGGCGTGGGACAACGCAAAGGCGGAGCTGAGCAAGGTGAAGAAGGAAACTGCTGCGGACATCGAGGATGCGGAGGAGGAGGTGTCGCGTGCGAAGAAGGAGGTCGACAAGTTTGACTGTAGGAACGTGTGGCTCGTGTCGAATGCGTGCAAATCTGCGAAGAATGTTGTGAAGAAGGTGCTGTCTGCGGCGGAGAAGGTGCTCTCGGGTGTGCGCAAGGCAGCGACGGCACTGATCACGCTTGCAGAGGACATTGTCGAGGAGTCGAAGATTCTGCTTGACTTTGCGGAGGAGGTGCTGACCTGGGCGGAGGGTGCTGTCGACGTGTTTGCTGCTGTTGTGGATGCGATTGGTGACGTGCTGGGGAAGATGCTTGTGGTGCACAGCATGGTGTTTACAAGCGACGTGAGCAACAGCGACGTGGCTGTGACCTACCAGGCCGACGTGACTGTGTTTGGGTCTCGCAACCGCAACCTCGGTTTTGCTGTGCCTGTGAACTTCCAAGACGTTGCGGACTTCCTGTCGCAGGAGCTGACGGACACTTTCAACACCGACTTCGACGGGGAGATAGTGAACGAGAGGCCCGACGCACCGACAGCTGTTGGGAGCACGCCGAACACAATTGAGGGGCAGGTGGGGCTGGTGCGCGATGCGTCGTACCATGCGTACCTCCTCAACAGGTTCGACATCCCTGAGGACGAGCGTGAGTGCGAAAGTGCGCTTGAGGGCTGCGACGACATTGGGCGCAGCAGCAACAGCTTCTCGGCGAAGCAGATACAGGCGATGCGTCAGGCCACCTGCCGCACGGTGATGGATGCGCAGTGCAAGGACAGCAGCGACAACCTTGCACGCGACCTGTGGGTGCAGGAGTCGCTCCTTGCGTCTGGACAGCGTGGGGTGTCGTCGCGTCTGCGCGGGCTTGCGGCGAAGATCATCGCGACAGAGGAGGCGATTCTTTCGTGTGAGAAGAACCAGCAGACGCTGGGGAAGCTGGCGACAACGCGGATTGAGTTCGCGAGGTTCACACTCTGCTCGGTGCCTGTCCTGACTTCGATGCACGAGATGTTGATTGAAACGCTCGACAGCGAGGCAAAGGCGATCCTTGTGGAGATGATTGACTGCACACAGAACGCCACCTCGCACGCAAGCAACCACGCGGAGGTGAATGCCGAGTACAACGACCTGCTGGCACAGTGCTCAGGAGGCTCCCGCATCTCGTCGAAGTGTGTGTCGATTGGTACTCTGCAGGCGACTGTCTTGAGGGCTGCACTCTCGAAGGACACGTCCGCTGTGCAGCGTGATGCCATCGACGTGCCGCTCTTCAGCGCCCTTGACACTGCGAAGCGGAGCAGTGCTGCAGGCGAGGCCCTCTTCCTTGCGACCATGGAGCGTGTCCTCGACACATGGCTCACAACGCTGCGCAGCCGCATCACCTCCAACCAGAATGTAGTGGACCACTCATCGTGCAACACGAGCGTAGGGAAGGCTGCTTGCACGGTCGCTGCTTCTGTGCTCAAGACCGACACGGCGACCCTCGAGGTGCTTGTAGTGTACCACGAGCTCATCCTCCCGTACTTCGCGTAGATGTGATCTTAGGCAACGCCTGTGATGCAAGAGAGACGTGTGGTGTTGTGTAGTACCTTTGTATTCATTATTTTTGCAACGTTTTGTTCAATTTTTTTTATGAGTTATTGCCTCTTTTCTTATCCTTGCGATGCGTTGATTCAACCATACAGAAACCTCTGTCATCTATTCACCATTGTCTTCACTTTATCCTTTCACTTCCCTGCTTATGGGGTCTCTTTTAAAGTCACCAGTGAAGTAGCTTTGCTACGTCTAGGGAGATCTAGGGATCTATCAGAATCTTGGAAGAGCTTGAAACCGAGGTTATATTCTTACTTTTTGCCACTTACTCAAGTAAGGTTGGAAGGGGAATTGAGAACATAAACACAACACCAAGCAGAATTTCCACAATTTTTTGGTTTTTGCATTTCCCCGATCTCACCCCCCCCGTACGTCCCTCTCCCTCCCTCCATCTCTCTTGCACATTTGCACCGGCGTGACCATCCTGGCAAAATACGCCCCACCCCACCATACCCCTCCCGAATCTGCCACACGTTTGCAAAGGAAACAGTTCCACCACCCACCCCTCCCTTTCATTTGCTATCCCGCTTTGCTTTCATGTCACGGCTTTAACCTCTGTCATCCGCGTTCTTTTAGGTGACTAAGCCCGAGAGGCTAATGTTCATCTTAACCACTTTTTGTTTTGTTCACACCACATTTTTCTTACAAACAGCACTGCTGCTGCAGGCACAAGGTGGCACCCGAGAGGGAACCACTAATACAGCGCAGCAGTGCTCCTTTATACATCGATGTGTGTTGTCCGGAGGACATCTGTTCTTCTCGTCTTGGAGAGAAGGCGTATTGCTTCACCCTCATTCTTGCTAGTCTTAATCACCTATCAGAAGTGCTAGCTGAGAGAGACTCTGGGAGGGTGGACCCATGCGTGTTTCATTTCAAAGATGTGCGACTCATGCATTCATCTTCAATTTATTTGCATCGTTTGTGTTTGTTTCAGGTGACTAAGCAGCAGAGGCTTAGGTTCATCTTTTCCACTTTCTAACTTATCGTTCTAACCTCTTTGTTTGTTTTGTGTTTTTAAATTGCCTGGAGGCGTTCTGACAAGCGCCCCCAGTTGGTGGAAGGATTTGGTGGTATCTCAAGGAGGATGCGACACGGCTACTGTGTGCCCGAGTGAGGCCAATGGTTGTCCCGTCCTGCGCCACGATGTGCAGCAGGTGGGTGGCCAGGTCTCCCAGATGCACACAAGTCTGCAGTGGTTCGCACGATTCTTGTTAGAGCTTACATGCACCTCTCCCCACGTTGCCCTCCAGTCACATAAAACAGCCTTCATTTGTGGCAAATGTTAACTTGAAACGGCCTCTGCTCCCCAATGTTTTCTCCATCCTGACGTTGCCACTGCGCCTCTCTTTGCATGACACACCCTGTCTCTCCCTGACACCTTCATGTCCACACGACACGACACGACACGAAACCACACACCACCCACCTTCAGACTTATTTTCAAGGACAGCATCCACAACATGGCGCGTCTGATGTGTTTTGTGAGTATGTGCGTTGCAGCAGCGACGGGTGTGACTGTGCCGATGCCGACAGTGTCGATGGTGGAGCCTGTGGCGAAGCCGGTTGTGCCCTCTGTGCCCCTGGTGGAGGGGATGGCGGGGTGGAACGTGGGGCTTGCGGACGGTCCCTCGTCGCTGGGCGGCTTCCCCGCGTACTACGAGACAGGCTTCATTGCGCTGGTGCCGACGTCGGTGAAGCTGCTGTCGGGGACGGAGGTGACGTTCAGCTGTCCGGAGGAGCGTGACGGCGACTGCGACGCTGTGGTGTTCATGTACCACTGCGCGCCGTGTGAGTCAGCGAAGGGGGGCGTGGCGCAGACGCTGGCAGAGGCGGGGTTTGAGCGGTCGGCCTGCGGCCCGCACTTCAGGACCGGGAAGGCAGGGGGCCTGGCACACCACATGGTGTCGTGGCGGATAGCGATCGGGGCGGGCACAACGACGACGGTGACGCTTGAGGGTGACGCTGAGTGGCTTGTGTTTGCGGTGAGCCGGAAGGCGGCTGTGGCCTGCACGATGTTTGAGGAGGAGGCGCAGTGCGAAGGCTCCGATGCACCGGGCCTCTGCCAGTGGACGGCGGCTGGGGTGTGCAAGGCAAACCTGTGCAGGTCGCAGGGCCCTTCCCGTGGGTGTGCGCCCGAGACCTGCGTCGGAAGAGACCTGGAGACGGCTGCACCACCAACAGCTGCTCCTCAGACAGTGCCGCCACAGACCTCGGCACCACCCACATCTGCGCCCCCTACATCGGCACCACCCACATCGGCACCGCCCACATCTGCACCCCCGACTAGCGCACCACCCACATCGGCACCACCTACGTCTGCGCCCCCAACATCTGCACCGCCAACACCCATGCCTGTTGCTCCGACGAACCCGCCAAGGACGTTCAGCCCTCTTATCATCGGGCCACCCACACCACCTGGGGGGGACTGTTTTAACCAGAACGGCGTGACCAGGAAGCATGGAGACACGTGGCTGGCGTGGTTCAACGGCTACTGCAAGAGGTGCACGTGCAGCAGTGGCTCCGTTAGCTGTGTCAACATCCCGATGGACGACCAGTGCTGAACATATCATCCACCAACGTATTCGTGCTGGGCTTGGTTGTGAAACCTGCCCCAGCATTCCCTCCCATTGAACTCGTCATGTAGGTGACCACGAGACTTAGGTTCATCAACAAGATTTCTTCAAGTTTATTATTCACGTTGTTTCTTTTATGTGCCTCAGGCACGACCATCTTTCAATTATCTTTGTTATAAGCAATGCATGCGCACATGAGAGACACCCCAGTCCTTCTTGCAGACCACAATGTTTGCAGCTTCATGTCATGCGTTGCCCTTACCTTTTCTTGATATTCTCGTTTCTTTTGCCCCCACGTGTGTTTCGACACTTCATCACCAATTGCAGCCCGTGTGTACGATGCTGCTTTATATTCCCGTTCCCCCTCTTACGGTCTGCGTTCTGCCTAGGCGTTGCAGCCTTCAGCAACTATTGTTTTTAAATGCTTTGTGTAACAGATAACCCGCCATTTAGCTTGTACCCTTTTTTGCATTCCATCCTCCCTTCACCCTACACCCCTCACACCCCTGCCATCTCTCCTGAACACCGTTCAGAAGGCGACTATGCACATTCAACATCACAACCGGATTAACTCCACGGTTTACCTCCCAACTCTGTGGAGACTTTTTAACCACCAGACCCCGGTGATATTCGAACACATCGATTCCACTTTTTGCAGTGGTCCTTTGTGGATCAGATGCCTGCACCTGTGCAAGCTGCTTGATTAGTTGTGCCTTTCGTGCACACTTCTGTTCTCCAACAAACACCACGACACGACACCACACACCTGCAGACAAAACACACACCCTTCTTAACACCTCACCCACACACAACAAGAAGATGTCCTACTACCCGTACTACGCACCGGCACCGGTATACCCGTCGTACACGTCGTCGATCCTTGCGGCTGACGCTGCTGCAGCTGCCGCAAGTGCACGTGCGGCTGCCGACATTGCAGTTGCACGTTCGTACGTGCCGCTGTCGCCGCGTTACTCGTCGTACGCAGCAGACGCAGCGATTGCAAACGCACACGCGAGTGCTGTGGCAAGCGACATTGCGCTGTCTGCGTCTGTGCGCCGTGCACGTCTTGCTGCGTACTCGCCGTACTACTGAGGTGGGCAGTGCTGCTGTTGCATGTGCTGCTTGTGATGCTGTTGCTGTTGGGCCTGCACAACAACGTGTTCCTTTTGATAGCGCACACGAGTGCTGTGTGGCCTGATTGTCGCCGCATTTTGTTTGTACCGCATTCCCCCCTGCGCTTGTGTTTGCTCAATCCGATGTTATGTTATGCTCCTGTTGCTGACGTTTGGGTTTGAGTTTGATTATGAATCTGCCTTTTTCTTTTTCTTTTTTTGTGCAACCTGCTGTGTTTGGAAGTGGCCAGAGAGGAGAGAGGAGAAGCTGCACACAGCCGTGTGGTGCCAGCTTTGGTGGGGTGTGTGTGCGATGTGTGTGGTGTGGGAGGAGAAGCTAACCCTTTTCGCACATAACTCCCACAACCACATGCTGCGTGCTGCACCCCACCTGCACTTGGACGCAAGACCACACGTATGAGCTGTGTGCAGGCCTCTTGCTGCTTGTGAGCTGCCTCCCCTTCACCCTTCACCCTTCACCCTTGTTTCACCCTCCACATTCCCCAAATATGTTGTATTCAAAAAGCCCAAATCCACCCCTCCCATTGCTTTCCACACCATTTTCCATTCTCCCCTTCCTCTGTTTGCTTCGCCTATTGTGCATCGCATACCACACTTCCAACCGGATTAACTCCACGGTTTACCTCCCAACTCTGTGGAGACTTTTTAACCACCAGACCCCGGTGATATTCAAACGCAGCAAGGCTACTTGCCATTCACGTAGAGCTGTTCTTACTCTTCTTGCACAGTCATTGCTGTGTTACTGGTAGTGTTACGACACCGATACTCTACAGGAAAGGGAAAACCCAGCGGAGAAAATGTCGGAGAAGGTGGACAAGGTGGACAAGGATGTGCAGGAGGAGCACGAGATGAAGTTCTACAGTGTGGGGGACGAGCAGGGTATTATCCACTGGCTGGGGAAGGGGTGTGCCGAGAAGGAGAAGTGGTCGAACCCTGTGCTGGGTTCCAAAGCACCGGTGCGTGTATTGGCCTCGAGCTGCGACGTTGGTGAACTGTGGATGGTGACAGACTGGAAGTTTGACAGCAAGGAGCACGACTACCAAAGCAAGGACATGGCACGCAGCTGGGTGGCCGTCGACTTCAAGAACTGGGAGGTATGCCCTGCGGTGTACAGCATGGCACACGACAACAAGACGCGTCCGAACTTCCTCCGCTCATGGCGTCTGCAGGGCTCCAACGACCTGAAGCACTGGACCGCCCTCGACACACGCACCAACGACCAGGCACTCTGCGAGAAGGAGCCTTGGGTTGCCTACGCGACACCCGAGCTGTCATCCTACTACCAGTACATCCGCATTCTGATGGAGGCGAATGGCAACACACACAAAAACAACGTGCTGACGTTGAACTGCTTTGAGCTCTACGGGAAGGTCAGGCGGCGGAAGATTCCCGAGGTGCCTAAGCCCGTAAAGGCAAACAAGCCCAAGGGAAAGCACAGCGACCCCAAGGGCATCAAGGACCTGATGGACGCCTTGGAAGGTGGCAAGCTGCCCTTCGGCAGAGGCGCCAACGCAGGCGCTGGACGTGGCAGTTCGGGCGAGCACTTCAGAGGCGGTGGTGCCCTCCCGCCATGGGGCGCGGGGGGTAGAGGTGCTGTTGGGATGGTGAAGGGCGGCAAGGGAGCTAAGGGAGGCAAGGGCGGCATTGTGTCGGCACGGGGTGACGGCTTCCCTGTGGGAGGTAGGGGACGTGGTGGCGCAGTGCACGCAGCACCACCAACAGCGCAGGTATGTTCCCACATAAGGAGAGCGTTCGCTATCTAAATTTTCCTTTATTTTTTACCTTTTTATCACCCCCCACAGAGACAACCCGCCCCACAGAAGAGCCTGGAGTGCCCAACCAAGGAGGGAACCTCCTCCTTCGCGTTTGAAAAGCTGTCGGACCATAAGGGGATCTTGTTCTACCTCGGGTGCGATGAGGGCAAGGGAACGTATGCCTTTTTCTAGAGTCAACAAGAAATGCCAGCAAACAAATGTACAGAGTACAGCCTTAGCATAGGTGATTTGTTGGCACACCAACAACAACAAAACCCCCTTGCCAACAACACACCAACACCAACACAGCTGGAAGAACCCCGTGAAAAGCGGTGCTGTTAGCGTCACCGCCTCCTCCACAAAGCAGGGAGTCCCCGCAATGGTGGGCGACCACACGTTCGCCGACCAAGTTTTCTTCACAGACGACAAACCAGACAGTTGGGTCGACGTATGTTTCTCTCCCCCCCTTAAATGCAATGATGGGGATCATCTTTTGGCTTTTCTTGCACCATAAGGGTCCAAAGTTTTTTGTTCAAAACACACAACTCTGCAGATCACCTTCAAGAAGGGGCACAGCGTCATCCCCACGAAGTACGTCTTCGCGCACAGAAAGGGCATCCGCGCGTATTACCCCCGGACATGGGAGTTCCAGGGAAGCAAAGACGGGAAGGTGTTCAAAACGCTTGCCACACACAAAGATGATACGTCTTTCGATGTGCAGAAGCCAGTGGCGGCATTTGACGTGAACGCAACGACGGTATGTCTTGGTACAATTCGAGCAGTGCACCTAAAAAAAAAAACACGACCCACGCTGTGTCCGCACTGGGTCCCAGAGGCGCTTGGATCAGCTTCACCTCTTTTTTTGAAAATTGTACACCATATCATCCACACAGACCGCGTATTCCACATTCCGGATTAAGTTGGCCGAAAAAGGAAACTCGAAAGACACCTCTGCACTGGTCGTCTCTTGCTTCGAGGTATGCAAAAGGGGGGGAAAGTCCCGAACCGTGTAAAATACTATCGAGATTAAACATCCCCTTCCCGCACACAGGTGTACGGAGCACTGAAGAAGTAAGCCTGCTACAGCATAACCCCCTCCCATTTGGGGGAAAATACGGGTTGGGGGAAAATCTTTTTTTCTCTCTCCAAGACGTTGTCGTTCTTTCAAGATTTGTTTTTTTTTTGTTTTTTTTTCCCTCAAGAAAAGATAAAGTCTTTCCCCCAACCCGTGGGGGAGGAAAAAAACCACGAGCAATTGTGGATACAGCAAAATAAAACAAAACAAAGCAAAAGAAGTATCTCTTGTGAGTCCCTCTGTTCACTCTTTCAACATTCCATTTTTTTTTTTAAATATTTTTTATTTATTTATTTGAGGTGACTAAGCACAAGAGGCCCAAGTTCATCGTATAAACTTTTCTTTATTTTGGAAAAAAACGCCGAATAATTCTGCAAAATACAAAACAGGAAAAAAACAGGAAAAAAAAAAAAAACAAAAAAAAAACCCAATTTTTTAGCTTTTTACTTTGAGGGCATGTCCCCTTTTGTCGTCAGCCCAGAGTCAGTAGGCTCTGCCACACCTTGGGGAGAGGTGTGCGGACTGTGTCTCCAAGAGGAAAAGGGAAACTGTCCCCCCTGCCCCGTCGCAGCAAGGTTTTGGATTTCCCGAGCCGAAGGCGAGGGAAACCCGAATCCGAGGGAGTTGACCCCCAAGGGGAAAAATCTTCAGGAGTTTGTAATGTTATTGCCTCCAAATAGTGCTGAAAGCCAAAATTTTAGGGGGTTTCGACCCACTGTGCGTGTACATCTGTTGGTGGGTGCTTGGAGTGCCGTACGGCTGAAGTGACTCCAGATGGCGTTCGACTTCGATTGTCGTTCGTTGTGCAAGCCCTCGAAGAAGACGATGTAATCTTCTTCACGTGGTTTGCGGGACCATCTTCGAAAATTTCGGACATCCTTTTCCGAGCAATATTGCGGAATCACTTGGAGGCAATAAAAATATAAAGAGTGGAGCTGTCTACACTAATACAAACCAAGTTTTCGAAAAATAAAAAAGGAAAAAAAAACTGAGTGAGTGTCGACGCCACAACAAAAAAAAAATAAAATAGCCACTAGGAAATGTGCACTTTCTTAACGTTTCGCGCGCGCGGGGGGGATGGGGGGTTGAAATTAATAGCAAAACCTTTATTTACCATACAGTGCAACGAGGCTACGGCCGGATAAAAAGCATACCGCGTGCCTGGGGCGTACTTAAACTTAAGTAATCCCGAGTACGCCTCAGCCGGGCCATTTTTCAGGCGTACTAGGCCTCGCTGCGTTGTATAATTTTACCCTTTGTTGTTGTTGTTGTTGTTGTTTTTTTTACATGAAACGTAGCTGGTAAAGGCAGGGTAGTGGGTTGTGTGGGTGGGAGAAGTGTTCGAGACAACTCTGCAGAGAAAAAAAAAAATATGATGGTGCACAGTTGCACACGTGACGTTGACTACAACTCGTTTTAGTTAAAATGTTCTGAACATTAATAAGCACCAGTTCACAGAGCGAAGCACGAGAAGAAAAATGTCTTTATTGAAGAATAGTCCCCTCGCCCCATATATTTTACCCCGTTTTTTGCATCTCTCCGGACAGTGCAGACTGCAGTAGTGAGCGCTACTAACAGGGGCGTCAAAAGCTCGGAGCTTTGGGAAAATATGCTTTGCCTTACTAATGACCATTATCGGTCTGTGCATGTGGCAACATGAACCAAACAGATTGTCAGCAAAAAACAAAACAAAACAAAAACGAAACAAATCTAACACCTTCAGATTACCAAGACAACAGCCACACAAGAAGATGCCACGCACACCTGCCAAGTCTGTGAAGAAGTCGCAGTCGTCGACTGGAAAGGACGGTGAGAAGAAGAGGAAGCCGAGGACGAAGCTGGACTACAAGGCCCCTGAGAAGAAGGACAAGAAGGGGAACGTTGTGAAGAAGTCTGGCCGCTGGCTGCCCGGAACTGTTGCGATGCGTGAGATCAAGGCACTGCAGAAGGGGACGCAGCTGCTGATCCAGAAGGCGCCCTTCCAGCGCCTTGTGCGTGAGACGATTGAGAGGTACAAGCAGGACTTTCGTTTCCGTGCGTCTGCACTTGAGGCGATGCAGGAGGCAACCGAGCAGTACCTGATCAGCGTGTTTGAGGGTGCCGTTATCCTGCAGCTCCACAGGAAGAAGAAGACCCTCATCCAGAAGGACCTGAGCTACACCGTCCGCATCCGTGGGGACAACCTGTGAACGTGAACGTGAACGCGAGCACGAGCTGTTTCACTTGTTTTGAGTTTTTATGCGTTTCACACTTTTGCCTCTGTGAGCTTGCTGGTCAAGCCACGGAGGGGTGGATTACCACCAATGACAAATTGTTCTAAGAAGACACCACCTACTTTGTGTTCCCCTTCCCTTCCCTTCCCTCTCCTCTGTATCACCACTGACTACACACTGCTGTCTGTGTCAGCCACACACCCCTCGCAACCTCACAACTCAATCCCACCAGATATTCAAGACACACAACAATGGGTCCGTCGAAGTCTGCGAAGGGAAAGTCGGTTGCCTCCGGAAAGGCTGACAAGAAGACGACCGGAAGCCAGAAGCGCAAGGGCGCAAAGTCGAACAAAGGCCGTGGGATCACGAAGGGAAGCATCCGCCGTCTGGCTCGCCGTGGAGGGTGCAAGCGTCTTGCGAGTAGTGTGTACGACGAGGCAAGGGAGATCCTGAGGAACTTCGTTGAGCAGGTGATGAAGGACACCCACGCGCTGATGGAGGTGCGCGAGAACGCCCCTGCGAAGACGGTGCGTGTGGAGCACATCCTCTACGCCCTGAAGAAGCGTGGCCGCACCCTGTACGTCTCCAAGTAAGCAGACACGTCGAGACGTGGTGACCTGCTTCAGGCGAGCTTGTCTTTTTGCTTTGTTTCCCCCCCCACCCCCTCAGCTGTGCAGGCAGGACTGCATGTATTTGCTTCCTGCCACAGTACAGTGGCGTAATTGACGCCAACGCTTTTCCATTGGTTGACATAAAAAAAAAATAGTGGAGCACACTCTAGGGTGGCTACACTAATACAACCAAGTTTTCAAAAAACACAAACTAAAAACAAAGCCCCCTCCCTTTTGAATATGCATTGTGGTTGTGCTCTTACTGCCACAACCCCATACACCAGACCACATGCTCCCAGAAGGGAGGGACTTTCTATTTTGCATCGTTGATGAGAGGAGCACGTACAGGGGGCGATGCTAGGGAAGCTGTAACAACAGAGAGCACACTTTGTTCACCCCCGACCCTTCCTCCTTCTCCCTTACCCTTCCCCTGTGAACCACACCCATACCCACACAACAGAACGTGAGAAGAATACATTTGTGCAGAACAATGCGTGTCTTGTGCCTTGCAGTGCTCGCAGCACTCTCATCGGCAGAGCTGGTGAAGGTGCACACTACGATCGACACCCCGCTCGGGTGGAGCAAGGTGGACGCTGACATGGACACGAACCAGGTCTACGACAACGTTGTGATTGGGATGAAGCGTGCGAACCCCAAGGCCCTGCAGCAGCTTGTGGACGACGTCTCGAACCCGAAGAGCGCGAACTACCTGAACTACCCGTCCTACGAGCAGATCGGGAACATGGTGCGCCCGTCGGCACAGAACACGGCTGTGGTGAAGAAGTGGCTGGCCGAGCACGGCATCCACACTGTGGTGGAGCACCCGCACGGCGACCATATCAGGATTGAGGCGACGCAGGAGCAGCTGTCGCACATGTCGCAGTCTGCGTTTGAGACCTTTGAGCACACGACTGGGCAGAGGATTGCGCGCGCAACCGGCGGAGTGCGCCTGCCCGCAGAGGTCGCTGCCGTTGTCGAGACCTTCTCCGGATTCCACGGCTTCCCCCTCGACCCCGTGTCCGCACCGCTTGTGAAGGAGAACGTGCAGGCTGCCGGAGACGTGACACCCCCGTTCCTGCGCAACACCTACAACATCTCTGCTGTACCTGCCAGCGGCAAGTCGAACATCCAGGCGATTGCGCAGTTCCAAGGCCAGTACGTGCGTGACGAGGACCTTGCGAACTTCTGCAAGAAGTACGACGGCGGTGCCGACTGCAAGATCGCAAAGTACATCGGGAAGGACAACCAGATCCTGCCCGGTGTGGAGTCGATGCTTGACACCGAGTACATGGTGCCGATTGGCGGTGCCCCGACGTGGGTGTACTCGTACCCCGGAACCGACTTCTGCGCAGACCTGATTGAGTTTGCCGGGAACGTGTCCTCGGAGGCCGAGCACCCGTCTGTGATCAGCATCAGCTACGGATCCCAGAAGATCGACTTCTGCGAGACGTCGCTGATTGCGCGTTTCAACGTGGACGTGCAGAAGCTGGCTGCCCTCGGTATCACTGTGATGATCTCCAGTGGCGACGACGGCAGTGGCCACTCGACCCGCCAGGGCATCAACGCAGGCAAGCTGAGCCCGTCGTACCCCGCATCGATCCCGTACTGCGTGGCTGTTGGGTCGACCTGGTTCCAGCACGGCACGTCTGGCGCTGAGGAGGCCACCACACAGTTCGGATCGGGCGGAGGCTTCTCCTACGACTTTTCCGCCCCGTCGTACCAGACGGACGACATTGCGACCTACCTGAACACCGTGTCGCTCCCGAAGCTGTCCTACGCCACCGGCGGCCGTGGCTCCCCGGACGTGTCGACCCTTGGCCAGTCCTTCACAGTCATGTGGCACGGGCTTCTCGAGGCTGTCGGCGGCACCTCTGCGTCGTCCCCGACCTTCGGAGGCATTGTGACCCTGCTGAACGAGGTCTGCCTTGCTGAGTCCGGGAAGACCCTCGGGTTTGCCAACCCCCTCTTCTACCAGAACCCGCAGATCTTCCGTGACGTGACCAAGGGCACCAACGCCATTGGCAAGAACACCCAGGGATGGGAGGCCATCAAGGGATGGGACGCGTCCACAGGACTCGGAACACCAGACTTCCCGCTCATGGTTTCGGCTGTGAAGAAGGCCTGTGCCAACGCCAGGAACTGAACTGAGTGATCGTTCAGTTCGATTTTTTTTTGTTTTTCCGCTTGTTTTTAATTTTCTTCGAGTGTCTTTTCTTCTTGTTTTCCTATTTTCGTTTTTCAGTGCCTGCGTCCCAGAGGTGTTGTGCACTATCAACTTCAATTTGGTTGTTTTTCTTCGTTTCTCCCTCCCACCATCCGTATCGTATCGTGTTGTAGTTGCTGTCTGACAATGTGTCTGTGTAGTGTGTCGGTAGACCACCACAGCCACAGGATGGCAGTGCAATGCGCATCCATTTGTGAAGCTAATGTGTGGCGTGTTTTGCTTTTCTCTTCCTCCCGTTTGTCTTTGCTATTTGCCACTTCCCCGCTTTGGTGAAGTGTAAGTGTGCTGTCTATATTATTCTCTTGTGTTGAACTAACTTCTCCTTCACAAATTTGTCTCATTTTCCCCCTTTGAGCCCCACCTTGCATTTGTGCAGTGTTGTGCACGTTTCTTGGTAGGTTCGGGGTTTCGTTTCAGCAGGGGGTAGTAAACATGTGTGCGTGGGTTTGCAGTGTTCCAGGCTACCAATGGGAACAGCAACAGCAACAGCAACAGCACACACGATTCATCCCTCTCCAAAGAACACACCCATACCCCGCGTCTCTTTTCCTCTGTTCCCAGTCTTTTTAAAGGCCGCACACCACCACCACTACTACACACCCAACAGAGACCACACAAGGTAAACCACAAACCAGCCAAAATGAGAGAGATTGTTTCGATCCAGGGAGGACAGTGCGGTAACCAGATCGGTTCGAAGTTCTGGGAGGTCGTGTCCGACGAGCATGGAGTGGACCCCACCGGCACCTACCAGGGAGACTCCGACCTGCAGCTGGAGCGCATCAACGTGTACTTCAACGAGGCGACCGGAGGACGCTACGTGCCCCGTGCCGTGCTGATGGACCTTGAGCCCGGTACCATGGACTCCGTGCGCGCGGGACCCTACGGACAGATCTTCCGCCCGGACAACTTCGTCTTCGGACAGACCGGAGCCGGAAACAACTGGGCCAAGGGACACTACACCGAGGGAGCGGAGCTGATTGACTCCGTGCTTGACGTGTGCCGCAAGGAGGCTGAGAGCTGTGACTGCCTGCAGGGATTCCAGCTGTCCCACTCCCTCGGAGGAGGTACCGGATCCGGAATGGGAACGCTGCTGATCTCGAAGCTGCGTGAGGAGTACCCCGACCGTATCATGATGACCTTCTCCGTGATCCCGTCGCCCAAGGTGTCCGACACCGTTGTGGAGCCCTACAACGCCACCCTGTCGATCCACCAGCTTGTGGAGAACGCCGACGAGTGTGTGATGATTGACAACGAGGCGCTGTACGACATCTGTTTCCGCACCCTGAAGCTGACCACCCCCACCTTCGGAGACCTGAACCACCTGGTGTCCGCTGTGATGTCTGGAGTGACCTGCTGCCTGCGTTTCCCGGGACAGCTGAACGCTGACCTGCGTAAGCTGGCAGTCAACCTGATCCCCTTCCCGCGTCTTCACTTCTTCCTTGTGGGTTTCGCGCCCCTGACGTCCCGTGGATCCCAGCAGTACCGTGCCCTGACCGTGCCCGAGCTGACCCAGCAGTCCTTCGACGCCAAGAACATGATGTGCGCATCTGACCCACGTCACGGACGTTACCTGACCGCGTGCCAGCTGTTCCGTGGCCGCATCTCGACCAAGGAGGTCGACGAGCAGATGCTCAACGTCCAGAACAAGAACTCCAGCTACTTCGTGGAGTGGATCCCCAACAACATCAAGTCGTCCATCTGCGACATCCCCCCGAAGGGTCTGAAGATGTCGACCTGCTTCGTCGGAAACAACACCTGCATCCAGGAGATGTTCAAGCGTGTGTCTGAGCAGTTCACTGCCATGTTCCGCCGCAAGGCCTTCCTCCACTGGTACACCGGTGAGGGCATGGACGAGATGGAGTTCACTGAGGCCGAGTCGAACATGAACGACCTGGTGTCTGAGTACCAGCAGTACCAGGACGCGACCGTCGAGGAGGAGGGTGAGTTCGACGAGGAGGAGGGTGAGGGTGAGCAGTACTGAGCACTCCTATCTGGCTGAACTGACGACTGCGCCAGCACTTTCCGCATGACTTTCTGAAGGAGTTGTGCCTATTGCGAGACACATTCTTTCCAAGTTGTTTTCTTCTTTTTTTTGTATGTGCACGAGAGGCACACCCACCCATCACCTTTCAATTTTTCTTTTCCCCCTTCTCTTTTATAAGGACCCTCAACACACGTCTCCCACAAGACAGTCTGGAACACATGACCCCACCTTGTGTTCCCCACTTCCACACAACCTCCGCAAATAGCGAGAAAAGTAATGCAAAAAAAGAGAACCGGAAGCGTACCCCTGCAAAAAAGATATAAAAAAACGACACTAAAAAAACGGGAAAAAAAAAGGTTAGTTAGATACTGTGTTGTCCCCACAGCCTCGTATGGTATCACAACAGAGGACAGCAACAGCAACATCACTGCAGTGGTGTTGAGGTCGTACCCTGTGTACTCGCGGGGCTGTGGGAGCACAACATTGCAACAAATATTGAGCACAGTAAAGACAGCTGAGCATTTTACTCTTTCAGTGCCTACCACCTACATACCATCACACACATGCACACACCTGCAGACAAAACACACACCCTTCTTAACACCTCACCCACACACAACAAGAAGATGTCCTACTACCCGTACTACGCACCGGCACCGGTATACCCGTCGTACACGTCGTCGATCCTTGCGGCTGACGCTGCTGCAGCTGCCGCAAGTGCACGTGCGGCTGCCGACATTGCAGTTGCACGTTCGTACGTGCCGCTGTCGCCGCGTTACTCGTCGTACGCAGCAGACGCAGCGATTGCAAACGCACACGCGAGTGCTGTGGCAAGCGACATTGCGCTGTCTGCGTCTGTGCGCCGTGCACGTCTTGCTGCGTACTCGCCGTACTACTGAGGTGGGCAGTGCTGCTGCTGCATGTGCTGCTTGTGATGCTGCTGCTGTTGGGCCTGCACAACAACGTGTTCCTTTTGATAGCGCACACGAGTGCTGTGTGGCCTGATTGTCGCCGCATTTTGTTTGTACCGCATTCCCCCCTGCGTTTGTGTTTGCTCAATCCGATGTTATGTTATGCTCCTGTTGCTGACGTTTGGGTTTGAGTTTGATTATGAATCTGCCTTTTTCTTTTTCTTTTTTTGTGCAACCTGCTGTGTTTGGAAGTGGCCAGAGAGGAGAGAGGAGAAGCCTGCACACAGCCGTGTGGTGCCAGCTTTGGTGGGGTGTGTGTGCGATGTGTGTGGTGTGGGAGGAGAAGCTAACCCTTTTCGCACATAACTCCCACAACCACATGCTGCGTGCTGCACCCCACCTGCACTTGGACGCAAGACCACACGTATGAGCTGTGTGCAGGCCTCTTGCTGCTTGTGAGCTGCCTCCCCTTCACCCTTCACCCTTCACCCTTGTTTCACCCTCCACATTCCCCAAATATGTTGTATTCAAAAAGTCCAAATCCACCCCTCCCATTGCTTTCCACACCATTTTCCATTCTCCCCTTCCTCTGTTTGCTTCACCTATTGTGCATCACCACACTTCCAACCGGATTAACTCCACGGTTTACCTCCCAACTCTGTGGAGACTTTTTAACCACCAGACCCCGGTGATATTCGCATACATCACTTCCACTTGGTTGCTTGCCATTTCATTCAGGAATGTTTCCGGCAACCCCAATTCGTTCTGTATGTGATGAGAGACCTTCTTCAACCCAAACCCCATTCCACCTCAACACTAACAAACCTTAGGATCTTACGATGACACGCCATGTGGTGTTGGATCATGACGGAGGGGTGGACGACTTTGTAGCACTTGCTCTTCTTGCTGCCTCTGCAGACGTGCACCTGCTGGGCTGTGTCGTGACGGACGCAGACTGTTTCGTGGAGCCTGCAGCAGAGGTCTCTGCAAAGCTCCTTGCCACGCTACGCCAGGACACACACTGCACCCTCTCGCACGTCGTTGCTGTCGCGACGTCGACGCTCGAAGCTGTCCACCCCTTCCCCACAGAGTGGCGCCGCCTTGCGTACAACATACGCGACTTCCCTGTCCTCAACACAAAAAACGCTGACGACTGGAAAGAGCACCTTGTCACAGACACCACAGGGCAAGAGTACCTTGCGAAGCTTGTCATGGACTCTGCGGAGCCTGTTACCATTATCAGCACCGGGCCATTGTCGAATGTTGCGTACGCGATTTCCAAGTATGGGGCGAAATTCGCGGGTAACGTGAAGGAGTTGGTCGTCATGGGTGGTGCCCTCGATGTTAAAGGGAACGTTCATGTTGATGGCGACGACCGTTTTGCACGTGGATCGGATAACACGCAAGAGTTTAACTTCTATTGGGACGCAGGCGCTGTGAAGACGGTTGTGCAGTGCCCCGAGCTGGAGGGTAAGCGGGTGTTCTTTGGGCTAGATGCGACAAACTGTGTACCAATTACCAGCAGTTTTGTACAACGCTTTGGCAAGCAGGACACGGTTCTTTCGCAGTTTGTTGGCTGTGCGTACGCAATGACGACACACTGGATGCATGCGTATGCCCGCACATACTTTGCGTGGGATGTACTGACTGTTGCATGGTGGCTCAACCCCACTGTCGCCGAAGACGTCAGAGACATAGCCGTGCATGTGGAGGCACGTGTCGGGCACGCCTCAGAGGGAAGAGCTCGGCGTGTTGCTGAAGGGGAAGAAGCAGATGGATGCGTTCGCTTCGCGTTCGCCCCAGACGCGTCTCTGTTCTATGATACCGTGCTCAAGGTTACTGCGTGAGAGGGAGGGTGTTTGGAATCAGTTTTTCGGTATTTCCCAAGTGCGGGATATGGCCAAGGAGAGAGTGTGTCAGCATAGCCTGAGAATTCGGGGTCCTTTTAGCATGACGGCAGAAAATTAGTGACACCTAACCTGTTGCGTTTTTTGTGGAAGCAAGAAAGGGCTGATATTTTGGCGATTTTTTATTTCGCTCACCGTTAAGGTCAAAATGATCCGAAGCAAAAAAGTGTTCTTCCCACCGTTTAATCACGGGTTGCCTACGATCGTAGTACGATCGTTTACGATCGTACCAAAAAACGATCGTAACGATCGTAAAATATCGTACTACGATCAACTACGATCGTACTACGATCGTAAACGATCGTAGTACGATCGTAGTACGATCATTACGATCGTAGTACGATCGTAGTACGTTTGCCAAACGAAATAACGAATATCGCTTGAAATACCGTTCGATATTCCTTGCATGGTGTGCATGAAGCACACACAAGGTATATCAAACGATAATCAATCAGATAAAACGTTACATCATTGGAAAATTGTTGGCACCGCCGCCCTGTCTTCGTATTTATTACGTCGACAGGCCAAACAACGTTGGGCTCAGAAGAAGCAGTGCTAGACAGTCACTGGGGATCAACATGAGAACCAACTCCCAACAACACAGGCTACCGAAGTAGCAGGTGGGGTGTTGCGGGTGTTTGGGGTGAAAGAAAATCGATTTTGGTAAGTTACAGCAGAAAATTCTTAAGTTTGCAATAGCGAGAAGGGTTACATTGCTCTTGCGAGCTGTGAACCGGTAAGGTTGAGAAGGGTGACACGGCATACAAGTACAAGTACAAGTAAGACGTACCTTCTGCAAAGGCTGAATTCGCAATTCTAAGGGATATGAATTCAGCCCCCACTGTTTTTTTGAGATGATCATTCCATGGTATACTAAGCGTTCCCGAAGAATGAATCACCCCCTCCTCGTTCATGCAAACTCAAGAAAATTCTGAAGTAACTACAACCTGGCGTGCGGGTACAGATGCATTGCTTTGTTCTTTCCTCAAAGTCATGTGTGATCTCTCGGGTCTGTACTAAAGTCAGTGTTTAGATAAGCATCCACTTGACTCGTTCTAACAACCGTTGAAATCTAGAACAAAACAACACACTGCCCCTTCTCACACCAAGCCGCCATGCTTCAAGAGCATGCCCTGGGCAAAAATTACTGTGACAAAAATTAGTATTCTGGGGGAACGCAATATTTTCTTGTGTCTAGTCCTCCGCAAGCAGAGGACAGACTTTCCGGATCCCGAAGTCGAATTTCTTGCACTAGCTATGCTCCCTGGGTTAAATGGCTATAGCAGTGACTGACTAAGAGTTTCATAATAATTAGGGTGGCAATTGCACCAGCTCTTCCGTGGGCACTGCTTCGCTGTCACGATGAAGGGTCGTCGGTTCGGGTACCTGTTAAGAGAAATTGAATGTAAAAGTAGAGACTACAACAAAAAAACAAACAAACAAGAAGCCGCCCCGTACCCCACGTAAAAGTGACATTTTTGTTGACAAAAAAAAAAAAAAAAAACGTGCCCGTCTAGGTGTCGATAGCATCGCTGTTATCAGGTCACAGCTGTCAAGGTCCGTCCGATGGCTCGCTGACCCGGCATGGGGAACTGCACCACTCGATGCCTACGGCCCTAGCATATCAGCTAGAGCATCTAGGTGGTCTTCACCTCCAACCTCCTCTGCTGGCACATCGGAGGGTGACATGATCGACGACGTCCTCGCAGCGGGAGATCGGCCTGCCGCGAATGACGTGCCGCCTGCTGAGGGTGACCCTGAGCCCAACCGTATTTTAAAACTAAAGCGTTCTGTTTCTCCCCCCTCCCGTAAACAGAATCCATCAACACGTTCTTCAAAAAGAAAACGCTCGTCTTCCCCCAGAGCATGCGACAAAACTGCCAAAAAACGGAAGAAATCCGTCATCAATGCCCCCCCCCTCCGCCCCGCCACCCCCATCTGATGATGGCCCGGTGGGTAGTAGTATCAGCGACATCAGTGTGACATCTGCCACACAAGAGAGATCATCGCGCTCGTCTGCGGTGACATAAAAATGTTTAGTATAGTGGAGCACACTCTAGGGTGGCTACACTAATACAACCAAGTTTTCAAAAAAAAAAAAAAAATAGCGGACATGTCGAAAAGGGAGAAAACCGGGGGGTTAAAAACATACCTTGCACTCGGCCCACTCTCCAGGTACAAAGAACATCACTGCACGACAAACCCACTACTACAATAGAAAATAACTATTTTTTACCGAACAGAAAGGTCGTTTTATTGATGAGTGTTTTCTGAGTGCACACTCAGTGGGGACAAAATGCAACACTTCAAGGCATGCAATACTCCAAGGAATTTGCTAAGGAAAAGTCGATATTGTGGGCCCCTGTAGTAGTGCATATAGTTACCCCCAGATCGTCAAAACACCCGATTTTTGCGTTTTTTTGCACTTTTTGGTGCCGAAAAACCCAACTCAGGGGTCGAAATTTTCCCGAAAAAAAAAATTTTTTTTTTGAGATTTTTTGATTTTTTGACAAGGCGCTGGCCCATACAAAATGCACTGGTGGTACAGAAAATGACTGGGGAATTAACTCTAGATGCTCAAAACAGCCCAATTCTTGCTTTTTTTGACTTTTTGGTCCCAGAAGGGTACCTAGGGTGTAGTGAGCAGGCCTCAAAAACACTTGTGAAAAAAAAAAATTGGGATTTTTTTTTTTTGAGATTTTTTCAAAAATCGACTTGTTTTTGGTAAAAATCACGAAATTTTGGGTTCGCGGAACCGCGTTTTAGACCCCCCTAGATGCTCAAAAGTGCCAAATTTTGCTTTTAATGGCCTCAAATCGTCGAAATTAGCCCAATATAGGGGCAAAAAAAAAAATTCGAGGGTCTAGGTATGGAGAGCGAGCACCTTAGAAGGAAGATCGTACGATCGTACTACGATCGTACTACGATCATTACGATCGTACTACGATCGTTACGATCGTAGTACGATCGTACGATCATAATACGATCGTAAGTACGATCGTACTACGATCGTACTTTGATCGTAGTACGATCGTAGTGCGATCAAAAAAGAGCTGCGATCGTAAGAGATCGTACTACGATCGTAGGCAACCCGTGTTTAATGTGGGTTTTATTTTTCAGTTTCTAATTAACATCAACGCCGCACCGCAATTCCACTTTTTGCAGTGGTCCTTTGTGTGGATCAGATGCCTGCACCTGTGCAAGCTGCTTGATTAGTTGTGCCTTTCGTGCACACTTCTGTTCTCCAACAAACACCACGACACGACACCACACACCTGCAGACAAAACACACACCCTTCTTAACACCTCACCCACACACAACAAGAAGATGTCCTACTACCCGTACTACGCACCGGCACCGGTATACCCGTCGTACACATCGTCGATCCTTGCGGCTGACGCTGCTGCAGCTGCCGCAAGTGCACGTGCGGCTGCCGACATTGCAGTTGCACGTTCGTACGTGCCGCTGTCGCCGCGTTACTCGTCGTACGCAGCAGACGCAGCGATTGCAAACGCACACGCGAGTGCTGTGGCAAGCGACATTGCGCTGTCTGCGTCTGTGCGCCGTGCACGTCTTGCTGCGTACTCGCCGTACTACTGAGGTGGGCAGTGCTGCTGCTGCATGTGCTGCTTGTGATGCTGTTGCTGTTGGGCCTGCACAACAACGTGTTCCTTTTGATAGCGCACACGAGTGCTGTGTGGCCTGATTGTCGCCGCATTTTGTTTGTACCGCATTCCCCCCTGCGTTTGTGTTTGCTCAATCCGATGTTATGTTATGCTCCTGTTGCTGACGTTTGGGTTTGAGTTTGATTATGAATCTGCCTTTTTCTTTTTCTTTTTTTGTGCAACCTGCTGTGTTTGGAAGTGGCCAGAGAGGAGAGAGGAGAAGCCTGCACACAGCCGTGTGGTGCCAGCTTTGGTGGGGTGTGTGTGCGATGTGTGTGGTGTGGGAGGAGAAGCTAACCCTTTTCGGACATAACTCCCACAACCACATGCTGCGTGCTGCACCCCACCTGCACTTGGACGCAAGACCACACGTATGAGCTGTGTGCAGGCCTCTTGCTGCTTGTGAGCTGCCTCCCCTTCACCCTTCACCCTTCACCCTTGTTTCACCCTCCACATTCCCCAAATATGTTGTATTCAAAAAGTCCAAATCCACCCCTCCCATTGCTTTCCACACCATTTTCCATTCTCCCCTTCCTCTGTTTGCTTCACCTATTGTGCATCACCACACTTCCAACCGGATTAACTCCACGGTTTACCTCCCAACTCTGTGGAGACTTTTTAACCACCAGACCCCGGTGATATTCGCATATATCACTTCCACTTCCACTTCCAATTCACGACCATCCATTTCTGCCTACTTTACCTTATGCAACCCTACCCCAGTATCTCATATCAATCCCAACAGGCGTTTTCTTTCCGATGAGCGAGGGGATGAGCTCGAGTCATGGCGGGTCCAGTCGCGGCTCAAGCGCAGTCTCGCAGACCGAAACGCAGGGTGCGAAGCTCTTCTACTATATGGAGTCGTTCCCGTTGTTTCCGCTGCTACAGGAGATCCGGATTAGCTGGCACCCGCATGTAGAGTTTGCCGTCAAGGTAGTGGAGGCAGTACAGCTCCTCGCATTCTGCATCAACTCCATCGAAGACAGAGCAGGCCTCAACTGGGGACCTACCATGGACATCGCAACGAAGGTCATCTACTTTTCGCACTTCCCAATATGGGACCATACCTTCGTCAGCAGCAACCGTAAAATTGCGTGTATGATAGCTTTCTGGATCTTTTTTATTGCAATCTCTGTGACCGGGGTGATTCTGTCCTTGGTGATGAGGGATAAGGGGAAGGGGCAGGTCCCACATAAGGTTGTGTCGTTCATGACGCAGTCGATGGCGTTGTTGGGGAGTATTGCGTTTGTTCCTGTGGCGGGGATGATGCTGTCGTTTATGGTGTGCACAGATGTGGATGGTGTGCGGACGTTGCGGAGCTACCCGGATGAGGAGTGCTGGGGTGCGTGGCACGTAATACACTTCTGCTGTGGTGTGATCGCGTTGTTCGTGACGGTGCTCTGCGCGTACATCAGGAATGTGCTCTTGTACGACATCTCCCCCTTCCACTCCGTAGTGGACCTGGGCCGCCCGCATTCAAAATTCGACGAGATGTTTCTCTTCCTGCGTCTTGCCATAGTGGTGTTCTTTCACATTGCCATTTCGAATGCAGAGAGTGGTGTTTTAACGGCCTTTTCCATCTTCTTTACGTGCGCCTGTGTGGGGTGTGCGTTGTACCTCTCGTTTGCATTGCCGTTCTACAACCTGGTGGTCACCCGTGTTCACGTTGCGGTGTTTGTGATGTTGGCATGGAATGGGTTGCTTGCGTTGTGCAAGCCCTTTTGGGGCAGTGGGTTTGTGGATGATTCGTATTCAACGATTGCGTTTTGCGCGGGGTCTCCTTTGTTCTTTGGGATTGGGTACTATGTCTCGGACTATCGTGTGTCGGAGGTAGAGAAGTCCTTTCGGCGAATCATGACAACAGGCGACTTTGGAAAGCTGACGGAGTTGTCCAACAACGCGAAGTGGCCGCTCTATCTGCCAGAAGCAGATATGGACCTCTGCAGATGCTCCAGCCACGCAGAAGGACGCGACGGCGGAAGCGATACCGAGCATGCCTCCGAGTCCGCCACAGAACAGCACACCCAGAACGATTCCGCCAACTCCCTCGAGGTGATCGGTGCGTACATCGACTCGATTTTTCTCCCAACGGACATCGAAGTTGCAACCAGAGTACTGCGTTCCTATGTTCTAGGGTGTCAGTTTCAGTGCACCAATGCAATGTTGACCTTTGCAATCCGGCTGTACACGAAAGGGATTGTGAAGTTTCCGAACAACAGCGACATCCATTTGAATTTGATTGTGCACCTTGCGTACTATGAGGGTGGTGTCGGGCTCGGCAATCACTCTGTTGTAAAAATCCGTGCTGCCCTGGCTGAGGCTGAACTGCTGCTTTCCAACGAGGCCAGTATTGCGAATCTGTACCACGCCTACCTCCTGCAGCTGCAGCTCAAGCCCCTCATCGGCCTGACCAACGACTCCCACCGCAAAGTCGTCGCCACCGCGCTCAAAACCTACAAAGACATTCTCAGCCAGATGGCGGTCTTCTGGAACAAGCTTCTCGTCTCCGAGAACGTCGACACCGTACAGCTCGCAGTTATCGTCAATTCCGTGACCGGACGCCGAGGCGAGGCAATGGATATGTTCCGAAAGGCACTTCGCCACCCGACCTACTCAATTGTCCGCAAATACGCACAGTTCTTGAGGCACGTCATGATCGACGAAGACTCTGCGCACGCAATCGAGCAAAAGCTGGTCCACATGCAGCGCGAAGAGAGGAGCACCAGCGCACGGTCGCAGTCGACGAACATCGCGAACTACCATACCGCCTTCTCAGGGGATATTGAAGGCAGCCAGAACAAGACAGGGAACAGTGGTATTGAAGGGCTGCAGGAGTCTCAGAAGGGTTCGTCCACCATCCGCAGACTCTCTACAAGCATGACAGCGATGTTCGCGTTGTTGATTCTGATTTTGATTGGATGTTTTATGGTCGAAGCTAGTCTCTCGGATTCACGCAAAAAGCTGATTGATCAGGTCGCCGCATCAGGTCGGGTCCGAGCGCTTGCTTTGCAATGCGCGGTTTTGGTTCAAGAGCTTGTTAGTGGGAATCAGGATGTTGTGGCGGTTGCAGAAGAGTTGCGGGTGCGAGCAGAGGATTTTTTGACGTTGCATCAGAAGTTGACGCACGGGAGCTTGCAGAGCAGCCAGCAGGACCAGAAGGATTTGTACAGCAAGAACAGTGTTGAGATGATGGACCAATTCCGCTTTGATGACAACTCTGGGATTGGCTCCTCCGATAGGACTTTAGCACCGTTGTGGGTGTTGGGGAATCAGTTTGGCGCGGCGTTGTTGAAGTTTGTAGACTACTATCTCAACAAGGATGCGCAGACGACACTCCGCCAGCCCGACGCAGACTTCATCATGAACAACGCCCTGACACGCCTCAGCCCTGCCCTGCACCAATCCATCAAATACTACCACGACGCCCACGAAGACAACGAAAAGACCTTCCTCTGGATCATCTCCGCCCTCTTCGCAGTCTCCCTTCTTCTCCTCTTCTTCATATATTTGACGATGGCGGTGAATTTTCAAAAGGTGGGGTCATTGAAACTCGATATTCTCAATCTTTTTACATACATTCCACATGTTCACGTGAAGAATCTTGCGCAAGAAGCGCGTACCAGAATTGCATCGTGCGAGGATGAGAGGGAGTCGGAGTACGGCGATCTGCTGGGTGGAGAGGAAAGCGAAGGGGAGACCCGGCACTCCGAGAACAACAGCAAGCTGGCGAAGTCTGAGAAGGACAACACAGACGAGAAAGAGGGGGATGTGAAGTCCACCAACGAAGCGGTTCCTCTATCGCCAGGTAGTAAGGCTGAATCCGTAGTGTCCAACTCTGATACTAATGAGGCAGACGACACACAAAGCCGCGAAGTGCACCCAGAAATTGAAGAAACCAAGGCCCAGGACGACAAAACCCGGAAGGTCGCAGACAACACCGAGAGCAGCGCCTTTGCAGCCTTCATCCAGGATATGGACTGGATGGCGTTCACCTTCTTTACTTCAGGGTCGCTTCTCACCATGGCTACGCTTGCGCTTATTCTGCTTACCGTCGCTCTGATTGATGCTGTTGACACCAATACTGCGTCGTTTCATGAGAAGGATCAATCACATTCACTTGTTCAAGAATATGCGCGAACGATAGACGAAACCAGCTACTTCGCTCAGGTGTACCAAGCAACAGGTGAAGAGTTTTATCTTCAACGGTTTTGGCAGGATGTTAGAGAGAACAAACTGGAGCGCTCGCACACGTCATTGGTGCTGAGGTCAGACAACGCGCAGCAGAAGGCGTTGTACTTAAAGGCTGCGACCTTGGTTGATAACCTACGTCGGTTGCAGTTTATTGGGGTCAATCTGGCGACGAGCGTATTCTATACTTCGGGTGAGGCGGCAGATGCGCAGATGTCTACACTAAACTTTGCGTCGGATATGAAGTGGAATGAGAGCCGTGCAGCTGGGGATGTCTTCGTGCATAGAGGCGAGCCTATGACGACGCCTGCCTCGCCGCTCACGAACAACGTCGCTGATCTGAAGAAAAGCGTGTCAGAGAAGCAGACAATCCTCCGCACCGCTGTGCTCTACTCGAATGTCTACCAACACGATATGGACGCCGTGAAAAACGTGCTGTCTGAGTCCCTCAGTGCAACGCGCCCATCTATTGAGTCGTCGGAGTCGTTCTTTGTCTCCGTTATCGCCACTTCTGCAGTGCAAATCGTATTGTTAGTGGTGTTCACGCTTTCGGTTAGAGGGCATGAGGTGCTTGGAAAGCTGCAGTCGTTGAAGATCTTTATATTTTTCTATTTGGTGCTCAGTATTGTAACGATTGTGACGGTTTCGAAGACGAAGTCTAGTGTAGATAGTTCGAAGACAACGTCGGATGAGCATTCCCAGCTTCTTGAAATCGAGAACGCCACCCGAACCTTCGTCTCCGCTAGCGGAGTCTTCGTGAACGCTTACGTCCAAAGTGGGGATCCAGAGTACATCAAAAAGTATTTGGAGGCAGTGAACAACAAAGAAATCGATAGGGTGCTTCACCAAAGCTTGCAGCTCGAAGAAGGTGGTGTGGACCTTGAGGAATTTGCGGAGTGTCTCGAATATTTGACTCTTGTCCGCGAAATTGAAAAGGTTAGTCTTTCTCTTGCAGTGCGTGTTTTCCACCCGAACAGCTCTGCCGCAAACAACACAATCAATTGGCAGCAGTTTACAGACTTCCGTTATGACATCCGCAACCAAGGAAGGCTCTACGGGGAGCAACTGGCGCTCAAAGAAAGCTACGAAAATATGGTAACCAGACAGGGCAGTAATGCGCATGCAGTGAAGGTCCCTCTACTCTACACTTCGACAGAGGAGGATATGAAGAAGAGCGATGCAGGCATCTTAGAGCTGGCGCGGGACACTGCGGCTGGCGTGGCGCACGAAAAATTCCGGTTTGCTGCAGAAAAAAAATTCATGCACATTTTCCGACGTCTCAGTATGGAGCTTCTTAGAAACCTTGATGATGTCGAAAAGGAATCTCAAACGCTGCTTATTGCCACGCTTTCGACTCAAATTGCAGGGCTAGGCGCTGTTATTCTGTTCGTCGTATATTATCTATTACAGCTTCTTAACCTCTCTGAATCATCAAAATCCGTTTTTTTCCCGAATCTGATGACAAAATGCAGACTTTCACTTTCCACACTAACACTTCTCCTGTCAATCTGCTACGGAATCTCCTTCTACAACCGCGAGCTAACCCGCGACATTGTCGAACAAGGCGACATCTTTTCAAGACGAGAACACAAAATAGCGAGTTCAATGTTCCTCATCGGGGCCCTCAGAGGGGAAGACGGAAAGGGAGGCGGACTGACACGGCATAAACAATTCGAAATCAAAAGCAACCTCGTCAAAATTTTGGATGAGATTGTACAGAACAGCCACGACGTTTCAGGGATTGTTGGACACGCTTCGAAGGTCGATTCGCTTTCTTATGGGGTAACTGCGAAGGGGGCTGCCACATCTATGATACCAGGAGAAGCTCAAGCACAGTGCACTGCAGGGGGTGCCACTTCCTTTTTATCCTCCCTCTCTGCCGTTGGAGTGGAGATGGGGGTGTTACATTGGTTAGACATTGTGTCTGAGATCAATGCAATGCTTGATATGAAGGGCGCCTTCTCGACTGCAGATGGAAACTCAACATCCAAACGTTTCGCCTTGCTGACCAAAAACCTCTTCGCGGAAGAATCCAAGCTGTTCGACCAAGCCATGCAAGCCTCCGTCGTCCACAACGACCACGCCAGCGACACCATCGCCAACTCCTCCCTCCTCATCTTCCTCCTTCTCGGGATCCTCGCATTCAGTGCAACAGCGCTCTACGTTTTGGTTTTCCGATCCATGGTTGTCGTCCTCAAAAACGAAGAAGAAGGGACAAAGCTGATGCTCACCATGATTCCACAGGAGGTGCGGGAGACGGCTCCTGCCATTGCAGAGTATCTTAGTACCGGGGTTATTACTTTGAACGACAAAATCGAGGAGGCGAATGAATGGATAGTCGAATTTTCTGCGATTCCTGCAATCGTTATAGACCAAATGGGCATGGTGCAACGGTTTTCTCGAGCAGCAAGAGAGGTCTTTGGCTTAGAAGCTGCAGAAATTCTTGGAAAAAACATTAAAATGATTATGCCCAATGAATACGCATCTAAACACGACGAATACCTTGCAACCTATCGAAAAACTGGAGTCCGCCATATAATAGGCAATCAGGGAAGGAGGATCCGCGCGTTACAGAAAAATGGCTCAGAATTTCACGCCAGAGTCTGCGTAAATGAGCTGAAGAAGACTGGCAAGGATTCTCTCTATGTCGGCACCGTACAGTCCATCATGAACGATCTTCGCGTGGAACGACAGCTCCTCATGGGCGAAGCTATCGTCCGTTGCAGCCAGACCCCAATTATCATGTGTGACACCCGCGGGATGGTCATCAACCTTTCGAACACCGCCTTCGAAATTTTCGCGATAAAGCTAGGATCAAACGTCAAAGAGATCACTCCAGAGAATATTCGGTCGGAGCATGATGGGTACATTAAGAGATACCTTGACAGTGGGGTCAAAAATATTATTGGAAAAGACATTAATGTTGACGCAGTCGTCGCAGGGGGGAACAAACACAGTACCGAGGAGAACAATACCATACAAATCTCACTTCGGGTCTCAGAATTTCGCGACGAATCTGGTGTCGTAGAAGGCTTCGTAGGGTATCTCCAAGACCTCACAGAAGACAACAATATACAGTACCAGGTTGCCATATCAGAGTCTATTATGAAGGTCTCCCCTAACCCCGTTGTTTCGATTGATCAGGGTGGTATCATTACAAGATGGAACCGTCAGGCAGAGGTTTCGTTTGGGTGGTCCAGAGACGATGCAATCGGGATGAACATCAAATGCTGTATGACACCGGACATCGCGCAGCACCACGACGGCTACCTCGCAAAATATCTGCGTACCGGAGAAAAGAAGATGATCAACCAAACCCGTCGGGTAAGCGCAGTGAACGCTTCTGGGGAGTTTATCCGGTGTGAGGTGAACATACGGGAGATAGGAAACGAATACATCGCGTACATCAGAGAGACGAAGCAGGAAGAGGACCTGATGGAGGAGGTGGAACTGCAGCAAAGCAATATGGATAAAACGCCAAGCGCAGTAGTCATCATCAATGAAAAGGGGATCATCCAACAGGTCAACAAAGCTGCCGAAACGATGTTCGGCTTTTCCGATTCCTCCGAAATGGTGAAGGCCGATATCAGCACCCTCATGCCTGATGAAATCGCTCGCAAGCACTCCTCGTATCTCGCGAGGTATTTAGAAACCGGGAAAAAATATATTCTCAACGCACATCGTGAAGTCCCCGGAAAACGACATGACGGCGTCCTCCTCCACCTCGAGGTTTACGTTATGGAGGTGATCCTCGACAATGGCCGGCTCTATGTGGGTACCCTAACAGATATCACTGAAAGGAAGAATTTGGCGAGGCAGAACTCCGTTAACACGCTTATTATAAAGATGCTGCATTCACCGATTATGACGACCAATGAGATTGGCTGTATTCTGTCGTTTAATAGCGCGGCGGAAAATCTGTTCGGATGGGGTCCTGATATCGTTGGCAAGAATGTGTCGCTTCTTCAGCCGGATTCGGTCGCAGCGAAGCATGATTCGTATCTCCAGGCGTATCAGAAAACGGGGAAAAAATCGATTATCGACTCCCCCAGGGTGGTGAAGGCTAAGCGGAAGAATGCATCGCTCTTTGCAGCGGAAATTTTGGTGAAGGAGATTTTAATTCCTGGATCGAAGTCAACGTTTATGGCGTCGTTCAGAGATACCACCGGAGACAGAAAACGATTTGACTTCCAACAACGGATTGAATGGATAACGAACAACGACCAATTCATGTTTATTTCAATCAACACCTTCGGGAAGGTGCTCATCTTCAACCGCTGTTGTCAGAGAACGTTGCAGTACAGTGAAAGCGACATTCTAGAGAAGAACGTCAAAGTTGTGCTTCCAGATGAGATTGCGCGCAACCACGATCAATTCCTTCGGACCTACGCGAGAACAGGGATTAAACGGGTTATTGGCACTACAATGACCAACTTTATGAAGCGTAAGGACGAATCGCATATCCCCGTTGAGGTGACGGTGCGTGAAATTAAGCAGGGCCAGATATCTACCTTTGTCGCCTTTATTACCGACAAGCTTGCTGTGCACGCGGCAGAGCTGAACTCCACTCTCAAAGACATTCTTATCGAACGCTGTCCGACCCCGTTGATTACCACCGACACCTTTGGAACGATCCTCACGTGGCCGAGGTCGGCAGAAGGTGACACTCAATTTCTTGCCAGCGAAGCGATTGGGAAGAATATCAAAATCATTCAATTACCTAAAGTTGCGAAGGCGCATGATGGATATCTCAAGGCGTATCGGAAGACGAAGGTGGCGGCTGTGATGAACAGCTACCGTGAGGTGACTGTGCGGAGAAAGGACAAAAGCTGCTACCAAGCGGTGCTGTCCTTGAAGGAGGCTGAGAATGAGTTGGGGGAGATGATCTACGTCGGCGCCCTGCAGTCCATCGAGACCAAGATGATGATGCAAAAGAAGGAGCAGCAGAGTCAGCTTCTCCTCGACCTAGCGATGGGTGGCTTTGTAGCAATGACCACGGAGGGCATCGTGACCTTGTGGGCATCGTCCTCATCGGAGTACTGGGGATACAGCAAGGAAGAAGTCCTCGGGGAGAATGTGAAGATTCTTATGCCCGAGCCCACGCGATCACGTCACGATGGCTACCTGGAGAACTACAAAAAAACGCAGGTGAAAAACGTCATTGACACAACCCGGCACCTCTGGGCAGAGAAGAAGGACGGAAGTCAGCTGTACATCTCGCTTGCTGTCAAGGTATTGGATATTTTTTTTTAATCAGATGCCAACAAAATGGATTGTAGGACCGCACGGTGGCTTGGTCAGGTGACTGACCAGGCTTTTAGCCTGGTCAAAATGACCAGGCCCCCCCTTGGTCATGACCAAGCCCCCCCTTGGTCATGACCGAGGGGGGGCCTGGTCATGACCAAGGGGGGGCTTGGTCAGACCAGGCCCCCCCTTGGTCATGACGGGTAAAAATGCACGGTGGGGGGTTTGAAAACCCTGCAAAAAAAAAACAAAATAAGAGTACAAAGCATGTATACTGTGTATACTGTGTATACTGTGTATACTGTGTATACTGTGTATACTGTGTATACTGTGTATACTGTGTATACTGTGTATACTGTGTATACTGTGTATACTGTGTATACTGTGTATACTGTGTATACTGTGTATACTGTGTATACTGTGTATACTGTGTATACTGTATACTGTGTATACTGTGTATACTGTGTATACTGTGTATACTGTGTATACTGTGTATACTGTGTATACTGTGTATACTGTGTATACTGTGTATACTGTGTATACTGTGTATACTGTGTATACTGTGTATACTGTGTATACTGTGTATACTGTGTATACTGTGTATACTGTGTATACTGTGTATACTGTGTATACTGTGTATACTGTGTATACTGTGTATACTGTGTATACTGTGTATACTGTGTATACTGTGTATACTGTGTATACTGTGTATACTGTGTATACTGTGTATACTGTGTATACTGTGTATACTGTGAACACAGGTACACAGGTACACAGGTACACAGGTGCACAGGTACACAGGTACACAGGTACACAGGTACACAGGTACACAGGTACACAGGTACACAGGTACACAGGTACACAGGTACACAGGTACACAGGTACACAGGTACACAGGTACACAGGTACACAGGTACACAGGTACACAGGTACACAGGTACACAGGTACACAGGTACACAGGTACACAGGTACACAGGTACACAGGTACACAGGTACACAGGTACACAGGTACACAGGTACACAGGTACACAGGTACACAGGTACACAGGTACACAGGTACACAGGTACACAGGTACACAGGTACACAGGTACACAGGTACACAGGTACACAGGTACACAGGTACACAGGTACACAGGTACACAGGTACACAGGTACACAGGTACACAGGTACCCACGCAGTGGCACATGACTTCAAGTGTGAGTGACTCACGCTTGAATTGAGGGAATGTGACACGCAAAAATATCGGGTCTTTTGTTTGTGCGCTCAAAGCCGGGCCGTATTTACAACAAGTAACTAAGCGTGGACATGCCACCCCACGTGGACAAGTCACTAAGCGTTACAACAAGTAACTAAGTTTGGACAAGTCACTGAGCGTTACAACAATTCACTAAGCGTGGACACGCCACCTCCTCTCAACGAGGTTGACATGAAGCCTTCAACAAACCCTCAGCTTGTAGTGGTGAGACTTCTCCCAACGTCAAGATGTAACAAGCGTATAGTGCTCTGAAGCGAGAAGATGCCTACTGCCATCGTTTTTGAACCTGCAAAAACTTGGTTATCCATGTTGTTTGTGCGCTCCAAGCCGGAAAACAAAAAGGTGAAAAAATGTGTTAGACTGAAGTACGGTTGTTCTGGTTAATTGAGTACTCAAAGAAAACAATCAAGCTTCTGTCTTTTTCAATCCGTTTTGTTTGCCCTGCAGCGCTGCCTCCAATCTTTTTATAATGGGGTAAGGACATTCTGGTACCCCCAAGTTTGACTTTTGGACAATTCAGACCCACAAGGTTTCGATAAAGACAATTCAGACCCACAAGGTTTACGATAAAGACAGTTCAAACCCACAAGGTTTACGATAAAGACACTTCAGAACCACAAGGTTTGCATTTTGGACAGTTCAACCCCACAAGGTTTGCACTTTGGACAGTTCAGACCTTGTGGGTCTGAACTGTCCAAAATGCAAACCTTGTGGGTCTGAAGTGTCCAAAATTCAAACCTTGTGGTCTGAAGTGTCCAAAATACAAACCTTGTGGTTCTGAACTGTCCAAAAGTCAAACCTTGTACGTGTTTTCTTCTTCTAAGGTGCTTGCTCTCCATACCTAGACCCTCGAATTTTTTTTCTTGACCCCATACATATGGGTGCATTTCGACGATTTGAGGCCATTCAAAGCAAAAGTTGGCACTTTTGAGCATCTGCGGGGGTCTAAAACACGGTTTTGCGTACACCACGCTGGATGATAGGGGTCACATGATAGGTCACATCATGTGGCCATATATCAAGTTACACCGCAAAAATCTACCAGACCCTGTCTTCGTACAACGCCGCAGACAGGCCAAACATGCGTTGGACTCAGAGGAATGCCTGCTAGACCCTGTCTTCGTGCACCTTTTTTCACCCACCCACACCCACACCTCCCCACCCATCCCTCACAGGATTACACCAAAATAATGAAAATTGGGTTTCAAGTACCCTGTTTCTCTCAGAAGTCAGTCACTGCTATTGCCATTAACCCAGGGAGCATGGCTAGTGCAAGAAATTCGACCTTTGGAAACTTTCCGGAAAGTCTGTCCTCTGCTCGCGGAGGACGAGGCACAATAAAATATTGCGTTCCCCCAGAAAACCAGTGCACATTTCACACTCCTTGTGGGTGGTCTTGTTGCCTTCTTGTCACAGTAATTTTGGCCCAGGCATGCTCTTGAGCATGACAATTTAGTGTGTATGGGGCAGGGTGTTGTTTTGTTCTGAATTCTCTAGTTATCATCTAAGTCAATCGCGGGTGGTGGTTTGTGTAGCGTGAGGCACTCTTTTTAACAAACTTCCTGCAGTTGATAATAACCTTATATAATAACCGGGGGGTGGTTTGCGGACGCTGCCATATGCACTGTTGTTATTTCTTCGGATTTAACAACGTACAGCGTAACATAGTGGATTCGCCTGGTCGACACAACCTTTGATAGATATGGGATAACCAACCCCCTTCGACCCCTCGTGGGTTCACTGAACAAGCCCTAGTGGTAGTTAAACGCGATTGAACATTTAACTTCCTAGAGATGAAAGAACAAGACAACACTTCTGTACCCGCGCATCAAAATTGTGGAAAACTTTGCACCCCAAACACCCTCAACAACGCCTGCCAAAAGGCGCCCCTTGTTGCTGGGAGTTGGTTCTCATGTTTGATACCTGCACAGCAGGCATTCCTCTGAGTCCAACGCATGTTTGGCCTGTCTGCGGCGTTGTACGAAGACAGGGTCTGGTAGATTTTTGCGGTGTAACTTGATATATGGCCACATGATGTGACCTATCATGTGACCCCTATCATCCAGCGTGGTGTACGCAAAACCGTGTTTTAGACCCCCGCAGATGCTCAAAAGTGCCAACTTTTGCTTTGAATGGCCTCAAATCGTCGAAATGCACCCATATGTATGGGGTCAAGAAAAAAAATTCGAGGGTCTAGGTATGGAGAGCAAGCACCTTAGAAGAAGAAAACACGTACAAGGTTTGACTTTTGGACAGTTCAGAACCACAAGGTTTGTATTTTGGACACTTCAGACCACAAGGTTTGTATTTTGGACACTTCAGACCACAAGGTTTGAATTTTGGACAGTTCAGACCCACAAGGTCTGAACTGTCCAAAGTGCAAACCTTGTGGGGTTGAACTGTCCAAAATGCAAACCTTGTGGTTCTGAAGTGTCTTTATCGTAAACCTTGTGGGTTTGAACTGTCTTTATCGTAAACCTTGTGGGTCTGAATTGTCTTTATCGAAACCTTGTGGGTCTGAATTGTCCAAAAGTCAAACTTGGGGGTACCAGAATGTCCTTACCCCTTTTATAATTGACAACAAGTTGTTTTATCAAAAAGTACCACCAGGCCCTGTCTTCGTGCACTTTAGGTGCAACGCCGCAGACAGGCCAAACACGCGTTGGACTCAGGAATGCCCGCTGTGCAGGTATCAAACCTGAGAACCAACTCCCAGCAACAGGGCGCCTTTTGGCAGGCGTTGTTGAGGGTGTTTGGGGTGCAAAGTTTTCCACAATTTTGATGCGCGGGTACAGAAGTGTTGTCTTGTTCTTTCATCTCTAGGAATGTAAATGTCAATCGCGTTTAACTACCACTAGGGCTTGTTCAGTGAACCCACGAGGGGTCGAAGGGGGTTGGTTATCCCATATCTATCAAAGGTTGTGTCGACCAGGCGAAACCACTATGTTACGCTGTATGATGATAAATCAGAAGAAATAACAGTGCATAGCAACTGCAGCAAGTTTATTAAAAAAGAGTGCCTCACGCTACACAAACCACCACCCGCGATTGACTTAGATGTTATAACAAAGAGAATTCAGAACAAAACAACACCCTGCCCCATACACACTAAATTGCCATGCTTCAAGAGCATGCCTGGGCCAAAATTACTGTGACAAAAAAGGCAACAAAACCACCCACAAGGAGTGTGAATTGTGCACTGGTTTCGAATTTCTTGCACTAGCTATGCTCCCTGAGTTAATGGCTATAGTAGTGACTGACTTTAACCCCCCGTTGTTGTCCGCAAACGACGTGTTTCCGCTACGACGTGTTCATTTCACGCGTGAAATACTTTGTCGGTTACATGACCGCAAAATCGCGCGAAGTAAATGGGTTATTCTATGTACGTCACACTCACTGCGCTCATGAAACAACATTAATTACCAACTCGTTTTGGTAAGCAAAACTCGTAAAATAGTTTTTGTAGCGAAAGTACACTGCGTACTGCATGACAGGTAGAACCCAAAATATCTGATATTTTCCTTGAATTCTTGGCATAGCTGATGACCTCCCTATTTCGTCGTCTGTTGGTGCTCTCACCATGAGGGGTTAATGACGGGTTAATGAAAATCAGGTAAAAAAAAAAATGGTCGTTCTCTCTGTATTTTGCGGGGGAGCGGGCTTTTATTTATTTACCTACTCCCCCCCGTGCATAAGTCCGACCCCCATGACCCGTGCATAAGTCCGATGACCCTATAAGTCCGGGCAGATTTGGGCTCAGGATCAGACTTATACTTAGACAGCTCCCATTTAGACTTATACACTGCATGGGTCTGGGTACCTGGGTGCACAACCGAACGGCCGTGAGACACGTAACACAGGCTGTGAGCTTACTGAGAGCTGTGAGAGCTTAGTGAGAACTAGTGGGAGCCGTGAGAGCTTATGAAGTCCTGTGCTGTGGTATCTCGCGCACAGCACACACAGTATACACAGTATACACAGTATACACAGTATACACAGTATACACAGTATACACAGTATACACAGTATACACAGTATACACAGTATACACAGTATACACAGTATACACAGTATACACAGTATACACAGTATACACAGTATACACAGTATACACAGTATACATGCTTTGTGCTCTTATTTTGTTTTTTTTTGCAGGGTTTTCAAACCCCCCACCGTGCATTTTTACCCGTCATGACCAAGGGGGGGCCTGGTCTGACCAAGCCCCCCCTTGGTCATGACCAGGCCCCCCCTCGGTCATGACCAAGGGGGGGCTTGGTCATGACCAAGCCCCCTTGGTCATGTTTTTAGCTTGGTCAGAGCCTGGTCAGTCACCTGACCAAGCCACCGTGCGCATGGGTTAGACCCCCCCCGCGGTCATTGTACCAATGATACGCTGTCATGAGGGGGGTTGTATTTCAGGTTTTTTCTTGAGTGTTGTCTCTGAGCCCCACCGATGAACGGTGAGGCGTTTGTGTTTTCAACTCTTCTTTTTTGAGGCATTCACATTGTGATACCCATTGTTTCTTTTTTCTTTGTCAGCCCAACAACACAACACACATCAGGAAATCCACTCTGACGGGCAGACGATGTATCTGGCGCAGATCGTTGACGCGACGTCTGAGCTGATTGGTGCAAAGGTATTGCAACACACACACACACATCCGTTTGGGGCCATATCCCACGCAAGAATTACCCCCTATTATTAAAACACACCCGGCTCCTCTACTCCCACCCCACCCCCTTTCTGTTGCACAGCAAACCAAGATTGCCGAGGTGGTGAACGCCATCAGCGCGAACGCGATCTGCACCATCGACGAATACGGCATCATCATGAGCACGAACAAAGCCCTTCTAGAGGCCTTCGACTACAAGCAGGTATGCTTTCCCCCACTCACGTTAAACCGGAAAAGTTGCACTTTGGCGCAAAAAAAAATCCAAACCTTTCTTATCTAACCTTTTTCTTGTTTTCCTCAATATTAATACAAAGGCGTGCAGCAAGCAGCGCACCCCGGTGCTCCGCCGAATGTCCTTAACATTATTTTCACCTTCTCTTTCTTTGTATTTGCGATCAATGGTGTGGCTAAGGGGGTGCTGTTGTTGTGCTATTTTGTGCTATTTTCTGCTATTTTGGGGTCGTCGGCCACACCAATCAAGGTGACAGCATGAGGCTTAGGTTCTTCTATATTATTTGATCTGTTATAACAAAACAAAAACCACAGAGCGACGTTATCGGAGAAAACGTATCGATGCTTCTCCCCGACGAGATATCGGTCTTCCACGATGGGTACTTAGAACGGTATGGCCTGGTGGGTTTTTTTGATGGTACGACATTGCAACACAAAGAGGGAACTACAGTGCAACAGCAGCTTTGTAGAAGTCAAAACACAACCATATTCTGCAAGGATCACCTTCATTCATAGGCATCAACAACACAACACAACAGATACCGTGACACAAAGGTGGCTTCCATTGTAGGATCGTCGCGCCTTCTGCAGGCAAAGCGGAGGGACGAAACGCTCTTCAGCGCTGTGATCTCTGTGTCGGAAGTGAAGTTAGGGGACCGTTCCATCTTCGTAGGGTCGATACGCAACGTGGAGCAGGAGCTTGCGTTCAAGAAGGAGATGAAGGTGACGGACGACATCATGAATATGTCTGTGGTCGGCATTCTCACGATGAACGGCGACGGCATCGTGACCAGGGCGAGCAAAATGTCCTCAACCATGTTTGGCTACTCAAATGAGGAGCTTGTTGGGCACAACGTCAAGCAGATCATGCCCGAACGCATCGCATCCATGCACGACCAATTCCTCGCACAGTACAAGAAGACAGGTACGTCCATCCACTTTCTTTTATCAAAAAAAAAAAAAAATCTATCTTTTCTCCTCTGTACTAATTCACCCCCAAGATACACCAGGCTGTGTATTTCAGGCCAACTTTTTATATTCCATATTCCATATTTCAAGACAATTTTTTTTTTGCCTCACATCAAAGGCTCCTGTAATGCTTATATTCCCTCTCTACAGGTACCAAGCATATCATCAACACTACCCGAAGCCTCAAAGGGAAACGTAGGGACGGAGAAGAGTTTGTGTGCGAGGTGAGCGTGAAGGAGCTGACCCTGACGAACAGTCTGAACAAGGAGCTCCCGGCTATCTACATAGGCTATCTCAGGGATATGACCGGGGAGTGTGGGTTCAAGGAGTCGCTTGAGGTGTGCAGCATTGTGGCGCAGATGTCAACGATTCCTGTTGTGTCCATGGGGATTGACGGCAATGTTGTGAAGTTCACGCCTTCTGCAGAGGAGTGTTGGGGCTGGTCTGCTGCCGAGGTGCTTTCAGATCGCATCGAACGTCTCATGCCTAAGTCTGTTGGAGACCAGCACCAATCCTACATCGACCGTTACGTCAAAACCGGCATAAAAAAAGTCATCAACGCCACCCTCCGAACCGAAGCGATCCGCAAAAACGGAGAACTCTTTCCGATCAACCTTGCAGTAAGGGAGGTCCCTGGCAATGAATACTTTAATTCGATTTTTATTGCATTTGTTGAGGATTTAACAGCAAAAGACGAAGACGAGATTGCCATTAGAGTGAACAAGCTGTTGGTTGCAACCTCCACTACACCTATCATTAAGATCGACACCAAAGGGATTATTCTTGAAATGAACAACGCTGCGTGCGGTCTCTTTGGCTACGAACCTGCCTCTTTGGAAGGGGAGAACATAAAAATCCTGGTCGGGGTCGCGCATCGCAGCCAGCACGACGGCTATCTCAAATCCTATCTACAGACCGGCGTCAAAAAATTCCTCGACCAAGAGCTCGTCCGCACTGTCTACGCGTCGCACCGTGATGGCGAAGAAATGGCAGTCCAGGTTAAAATCCGTGAAGTGCAGCTTTCCCTTCAGCCAACCCAATACGTTGGGTACCTAGACGTAGATGATTGCGACCAGAAGTATACAGCAGCGAAGGGGAAGAACGACATAATCATTTCGTTGGTCGACACTCCAATCATTGTGATCAATGAGAAAGGCCTGGTGGTGAAGATGAGTGAGCCCGCAGAAGCTGCGTTTGGGTTCTCGCAGACGGAGTTGGTGGGGCACTCTGTGAAGTTAATCATGCCTGACGAAGTGGCAGAGGTGCACGACGAAAAGATCGAACAATACCTCACCTCCCGCAGGCGTGTCATGATCGGAAGCAAAACCGACATCACCGCAAAAGCAAAGAGCGGCTACATGTTCCCAGCTGTCATCACGGTGCATCAAATTGAAACTGAACATGGCCTATACTTCGTAGCCCTCCTAAAAGCAAAAGATTGAATTCAAAAAAAAAGTTGATTTTGGGCCTACTTCTGCCAAAAAACGCCGCCAAAACAAATGCTTGATAGCGGGTACCAAAATGGATGGAGTTAAACAAAACGTACAAACTCTATTTTCAGAATCTTCATGGAGTTGGGTTATAGGTGCAGTCAGGGATTCTGTTTTTGAAGTTATGGTGCTTTTTTCAAAGAGATGGTTACAAGCAAGAAAAAGCCATTCCTCAAAAGAAAAAAAAAATAGCCTTTTTATCGATAACTCCCTATTGATGTGTCGTGCATCTTCCCAACCTCTTTTTTTGTTCCGCGGAGTGTCAGTGCCTGCGTCCCAGAGGCGTTTGCACTATCAACTTCACTTTGTTCCCTTTTGAAGTGTGCTCTCTCTTCCACTGATAGAAAGTTAACTCGACCTTAGATGTTCCCGAGAGGGATGGGAGTTGTTGATCAAGTACTTATGTTGTGTTCTTTTTGACATCATCCCTGACAACAAACTTGTGGAAGCCAGCGCAGCTGATGCTATGCAATAACGAATATGATAAGGTGACTAAGCACGAGAGGCTTAGGATCATCTTATAAACTTTTCTTTTGAACATAGGATACGGCCGTCATGAACCCATTACACGACGGACCAGTTATGGACATGACAGGTGGTGTTACTGGTAATAAACATAACTGGTGCTTTCGGAAGTCGGTCAACGACCTGTCAATATCGACCCCTCCCGGAGCACCAATAAACCAGTAATAGCTTCAATATTCCTAGTAATATGACAGGTATATCATACCTGGACCCCCCCGCTCGCCCTCCAATTTCAGTCCGTTTCAGTTTTGTGTGTAGCTGGCAAAGCATGTGAGGTCTGACCGTTCATACGGTCTGCACTGTCCAGAAAATATTTGACAAATTGTTAGACCAAAATAATGTGAACAAAGCTCCACTTCCCAAAAGCCCCCCTTTTTTTTTTTGCTACACGATTGCTTGCTATTGAGGAGACCGCGTTTTTACAAACGCGGTGTTCTGAATGGGAGAGGAAGGGGGGTTGGAAGTGCCCCGGTGTTTAGTACAGTGTTCGTTTTTTGCACGGAAAGGTGCTTTCATCTTTTTTAAGTTTTATTCTTCTTCTTTTTTTTGATTCTCAGCATAAGACCCATTCTATAAAAAATCCCTCCCTTTTCCCCTCACATTAACTATTATGATATTGTTTTCATTTACTTCGTCTATTCTAACGCAATACTAAAGAAATCCTCACCTTCCCCTTCTCCCCCTTTCCCCCTTTTTTTCATACAACATACCCCTACCCTTTTCCTATTCTACGCGACAACACACACACACACCCTTTCAGATATCCCTCCTCCCGTCACCCCCCTCTACCCCCTACCCCCTTACCCTTGCCCCATTTTTTTTTTCTTCCAATCATTTTGTTTTATTCCTTTCAGTACTGTTTTCCACATCCTACCCCTCTCTCCTTCCCCCTCCTTCCTTTGGAGGGGTTGTCTTGGGAGTTTGGGTGAATTTAAGTTGAAAAGAAAAAAAAAAATGGTTTTTCAACGTCCGTTAACACTTGACCCTGCCTGCCTGCAGGAGCCCTCACCCCCTTCGTCCTCCTCCGCTTGTTGTGAGGAAGCGGGATGGAATCATCTCAAATGCCATCTCGTTTTGCTTGCATGGGTGAACACATTCGCGGTGGGGGTGCTCCTTGAGGGTATATTTTCATATTATTTGAATACTGTTTCGTTGATTCTGCACCTAGGAGGGGTGGTTGCATTGTTAGGGTCTATCGTTTTAATGCGCAATCTTGTAAACGAAGCAGAAGCATTTAACGCTGTAGCGACAGACCTAGAGAGGTTAACGTGCCTCGACGTAAACGCCCCAAGCCCCCATCACCCAACCTCAAACCTTTCGGAGGTGCTTACTCTCCGCTCTCTGCTACGAACGTTGAGGCTGCGTTTGGCAGAGGTCATCCCGTTTGTCCCGGAATCGGTGACAATGACATTAAATGGTGCTGTGTGTATGACACCAACTGGGTTGTCCCCGATCTGCTCTCCTGTAGTGGGGTTTGCGGATTTCGAGTTTGAAACTCCACCGATTCCGGTAGGGTTGGAGAGGGTGAAGCCGAGAGCGTGTTTGAAGGTAACCATAGACGCAAAGGAAGAAGCAATATCTGAATGTCAAAATCCATCTGAAAATCATGCGACCCAAGAGCGGAAGGGGGGTCTCCGATTGAGGCGGCCGTCATCGGATTACCTCTCACCCCTGCATCTCTCCAGCGGAACGTCAACCTCAGCAAAGACGTCATCTGACCTAGAGGGCCGTAGTGAAGAAGACGTTCTCTCAAAGAACGACACCCCCTGCCCATCGCCCCTCCCATCGGGCTTCTCCCTCTCAGTGTCAAAGCGGCTCAGTGGGTTGGCAAAGATGCGGAAACGGCGGGGCTCGGTTTTGTCCTTGGAATTCGATATTTTGTCATTAGCAGAGATGTGTTCGGACCCCTACGCTACAGCATCAGCGATCGTCAGCGAAGCTGTAGATGTCGTCAAGCAAGAGGACGGCAGTGTAATGTGCATTCGTGCCGACGGTATCATTGCAACATGGAACACCCTTTATAGTTGTACCAGACATGCCTGGTCTACCTGCAGGTCTGCCCTCAAGCTTGGTGCAAGCGAAGAGATCCAGCAACTCACCTGGTCCATAGCCTGCGTCTCGGGGAGTGTCTTCAGCGGTACCATAGGGAACGCAGTGCAGAAGGCACCCTTCGTGCTGGGGCAGGTGGTGGAGGAGGCTGGGAAGATGCATTCCCTCGCAGGGCTGCTGGGCGTAAGCATTGTTGTGGGGGAGACGCTGCAGGAGGTATGTTCTGTGATTATTGTTGCAATAAAAAAAATGAACCATTCGATTAGGTTGCCAACGTGATGAAGCTGCGCCCCATCGACATCGTGCACTTCTCCCGCAGCAGCAGGAAGACCCGCCAGGTCATTTATGAGGTGTGTTGTTAATCCAACTCTCCCCCACAACACCCCCCACCACTCTCCCCCACCCAACAGCTCCTCCCTGACGACACGATCGCAGACGTTGCGAGGTGGAAGGACGCCTTCCATGCTTTCCTCTCTGGCAACGGCACTGTATGCTCACGCAATGTGGAGGACATCCGCACAGACCTACAGCGCCACGAATACTCTGACGAGGTGCAACACGAGGAGGAACGCTTGACACGCTTTGTCGCGTTGACGGGGCACCTCCTTGCGCAGGGGCTTCAGGGGAGCTATGCACGGACCTTAGGTGGGTGGGAGGTACAACAGTTCGAGCGTGGGGTGACACGGCGTCCGTCGACCCTGCTGTCGCCTTCGTCGACTGCGCTGCGTGTTGAGCCTGGCTTCAGCTCGATGTCGCTGCTCTCTGCCATCGAGATGTCGCGCGACGGTGCTGCCTCAGACGATTCGACCTCCTCAGACTCAGAACGGTCCTTCCTCCTGGACGAGCCGCCTGCATGCTTCTCGGACAGTCTCGGCGCGACGTACCGGAGGTCGTCGAAGCAGATAGGTAAAGGTGCCTTCGGCGAGGTCTGGCTAGGCATGTCCGAAGAAGGGTCGCTCGTTGCGTTGAAATACTTCAAAACCCCAGAAGGCCGCCGCCCACCCAGCAGCAAACTAATGTCCCCCCTCCACAAGAAGTCGCCCCTCGAAGAAGCCGTCGACTCCGCAGTCAACGAGGTGCGGCTCCTCTCGCAGTACAAAGACGACTCGATTGTTGAGTTTATGTCCTGCGGGGTGTATGACAAGCACGTCATCATTGTCATGGAATACGTGAGCGGCGGGTCTCTTGCGGGCGTCCTCGACCAATTTGGGTCCCTGCCAACAAACACAGCGAAACGGTACACACGCGATATTCTTGTTGGGTTGCACTATTTGCATTCATCTGGTATTGTTCATCGGGATTTGAAACCTGCCAATGTGTTACTACATTCTGATGGGCAATGCAAGCTGTCTGACTTTGGCGCGTCTGTGGAGTTGTCGTCGTTGGGTACTGACGGAAAGGCGGAAGGGACACCTTTGTTTATGTCGCCAGAGGGTGCAAGGGGCGAGGCGTACACAGCATCGGACCTCTGGTCGCTAGGGCACACAGTCGTGCAGATGCTTCTAGGTGATCTTCCGTTTGCGTATGCCGACTCCGTGCCCAAAGGCTCCCACCCTTTCATGCGCTGGCTCTGTGCAGAAGAAGGTGACGTTCCACTCCCACCCCGCTCCCGTCTAGGAGGTGCTGCCAGCTTCGTTGAAGGCGTGCTCGTCAGAGAACCAAGCCTCAGGAAAACTGCGGAAGAGCTGTTGTTTCATCCGTTTGTGATGTGAAAAGAAGAAGAAGAAAAAAAAAGGGTGGGGTGTGATCACGACGTATCTGGGTTCGGGGAGATGTGTTTGCGTTCATTTTTGGGTCTCCACTGCTTTTATTTTTGAAAAGGCACGGGTTGCCGACGATCGTAGTACGATCGTCGGCAACCCGTGAAAAGGAAAAATAGCAGCAATACGATATGAAGTTTTATTTTGTTTTATTTTTACCAAGCATTGGCAAAAAAGGACATTTAATCGACAGAAGGTGCGTGTTGTTTTTCATTCATTATTTGTTTTATTACCCTCGCACACTCATACAACGAAAACCACAACAAAAAATTGCAGAGCGATACGCGGAATAGAGTTGATTTTTTTTTTCCCTTGAGACAGCCCGTCTTCAAACCCAAGCGTGTTCCAGCGCGATAGCGATAGTGGTTAAGATGTGTGTGCACGAGAGGCACATTCATGTGTCAAGTTCCTATTTGAAGTCATGTTCAGGGATTACGCTCCACATGCGGAACGTGTGGATTTCAACACGTTAATTGTTTTTGAAAAAATGGGGACGTGTGGATTCCACATATGGAAATCCAGGTAGGTAATTTATTTTGGTGGGCTGGGTGGGGGGGCACGCCAAAGGAAAAGGAAGCATGCATCATGGTGAAAGAAAAAAAGTAGCGCACCGTGCGCCTGCGGCGTAAGATTGCAGCCCACCCTTGCCATGACATAGTGTGCTAAATCTGTTCAAATTTAAGCGCATATTTTTTGAAATGTGGCGCACCATGTCTTCCAGGAACCTTTGGGTGCCGTGACCCCGCCCATCTCCCATATTTTTTTCATTTATTTCGAACTTTCACAGCCCTTCTCAACCAACTTTGCCAGGGAGAGTCTCGCGCGAGGTTTTTAATTATTTTTTGCTTAGAATTGTACATGTTGAAAATACACACGCACATTTTTATTTTATTTTTGGGGGAGCTGCGTAATCCCTGGTCATGCTTCTTTGTTTTATTCTTACTTGTCATATCCTGAAGTCAGATTCTATTAGTTGACTAAGCGTGAGAGGCTTAGGTTCATCTTACAATTTTGTTTTCTTCTATTTTTCATTGTTTTCATGTTGCAGCTACGCAGAACTGTTTTCTTTTCCGATAAAAAAGAAAGCCAACAAAAATAAAATAAAATGATACGTTGAACGGTGCGTGCCTCGACAGATACCAGAAAAAAAATGGCAGCCGCCACCTGGGCAGAGCTCGCGCTAAAGTCCATCCCTCATCCCGGGATTTTTGGGGGTTTTGGTAGGAACGTTTTTTTTTTGCAGTACGGGGATTTCATTAAGAAACCAGAAGTTCTAATATTGTTGAGTAAGACCACCACATAGTGGACTTGCATATACATGTGACCCCGCCGTGGAACGCAATTGGCTCGGAAAGTCAAAAGAAAGAGGAGAAAAAAGAAAAGGAAAAAAAGAAAAAAGTTGGTTACCGTGCGCCTGCGGCGCTGCCTGTTCCCTTCCAGTTTCTACAGGCAAACACTTGCCCCCTTTACCTTACACTGACGGGTTTTGACCAAAACCAAGAACTTGTCCATTTCGGCAAATTGACCCCACCACAGAACGGACGAATTCCGGAAATGCAAATGCCGGTGTTTTCGCGCATTTTCATGTTGCAAGACGTCAGGATCAGGGAGAGAAAATCTGGTTGTGGGATTTACATTGGCCCTCTTTACCCTACATGGATTTTGACCAAAACCAAAAAATTGGCCATTTCGGCAAAGTGACCCCACCACAGCGCGGACGGATTCCGGAAATTCCAATCGCGGTATGTTTTGGGGCTGAAAACCCACTGATTTTCAGGAGAAAAATTGCTTCCAAATCTCGGAATTTTCCGAATTTTCCTGAAAATGACCCTTGTTTACGAGTATGGGTTCATATTTTGCGAAAATTTAAGTCACTAAAATTTTGTCCATTTTTCCGTATATACCCCACCACAAGCCGGGATTGGCCCGGAAATGCCACAAAACGGGGTTTCCGGGCCTCCCCAGCTAACCTTTTCAAGGAACGTTTTTCCGTACCCGAAATCCATTTTTCCCCCATTTTTTCCCATAATTAGCGCGACCACTGCACCTGGGGGGCGCTTTTAAAGAAATCCCGTCTCCTTTGCCTGCCCTCTGGTAGCTTTGGAGCTTTCGTTTAAATTTATCTTTTATTCAGCAGAAGAGGTTTTTGTAATAATTTGTCTTTTAATTTTCTTCCACATTTTTGTTTTTTGTTTCGTTAAGAAAAGAATGTATATTGGTGTGGCCCGCCCCTCGATTTAACCCACTTTTGGGCCATTCTTGGGCCGTGTTTTTTTAGGTGTATTTTTTAATTTTTTTGCCCTTTACACAGTATACACAGTATACACAGTATACACAGTATACACAGTATACACAGTATACACAGTATACACAGTATACACAGTATACACAGTATACACAGTATACACAGTATACACAGTATACACAGTATACACAGTATACACAGTATACACAGTATACACAGTATACACAGTATACACAGTATACACAGTATACACAGTATACACAGTATACACAGTATACACAGTATACACAGTATACACAGTATACACAGTATACACAGTATACACAGTATACACAGTATACACAGTATACACAGTATACACAGCATACACAGTATACACGGGGGATTGGGAGTACAGTACAGTACAGTACAGTACAGTACAGTACAGTACAGTACAGTACAGTACAGTACAGTACAGTACAGTACAGTACAGTACAGTACAGTACAGTACAGTACAGTACAGTACAGTACAGTACAGTACAGTACAGTACAGTACAGTACAGTACAGATTTTAGCCACCGTGTTGTGAATTATTCCTAACCGAAAGGTTCGGACCACCCCAAATTTCCCCTCCAGTCACTATGCAGAGGTGCCTCCGGGTCAGACCTAGCGTGAAAACCACCCCAAAAAAAACACCGGGTAACAAATTAAAAAAGGGACCCCCCCTCGATTTAACCCACTTTTGGGCCATTCTTGGGCCATTCTTGAGACACGCAAAACCAGAAATCGGGCCACACCATATATGAAATAATTTCTTCCACCTGATTTTGACCTCGGTAACAACTTACCGCCAAGCACCGCCAACCTCGGGTCAAAATCAGGTCATGACATTATTTTGAAATGCCGTGCTAGGAACTATGGGACTGAACAAACCTGGGACACCCCCCCAAAAAAAAAATTTTTTTTTTCCAAGTGTCCCAGTTTTTGTTCCGTCCCAGAATATTTCTGTCCCAAAATAGTTACGACCCAGAAGGTAGTTCCTAGTGCGGTATTTCTCATTCTCCATTCCATTCACAACCATCCAATCCACAACCCCTCTTATTGACTTTTTTCTTTCTCATGACTCTCCAGCGGAAGGGTGAGCCTCCGGCTGCCGAGCGGTTGTGTACCGCCCCCGTTCACACTATGGTACGGCCAAGCCATTAGGTTTCCTTTTGCACCTTTCTGTTGTTGGCTGCAGGGTACTTGTGCTTTCATCCGGATGGCTGGCATCGTAGGGTCTGTATGTGCGTAGGTCAGTCGGAGGTGCCTGCATCCGCAACTAGGTCTTTCTTCTCTTTATTGAAACACATTTTTTTTTTTTGAGAGTCGTGTTATGCTCTCAAATGCTTTCTGTTCTCCTGTATTGAAAATATACAAATATAATTGTTGTCGCTGACTCCATCATCGCCGATGGATCTGTGTTTCTACACGGCTGTCAGGTCCAGGGTGAGGAGCTACGTGGGTGAGCAAAAAGCGGTACATATCAGTGCTGTCACGGAAAGTGTCAATCTGGGTGCAAGTTTTGAATTTATATTTAGGACTTTTTGCTTTGATTTTTTCCCCCTCTGAATTGTGCCGAGCTCGGGAAACCTCGTGAATGGCTTCTTTGGATTCATCGGTAAAAAAATAGTGTCCCTTCCGCGCCCTGTGTGAGCGGCGTTGTTACGAACACAAAAACGTGGGGTTACATCATCGGGAATCCCACAGGGACTGCACTGGTCACACACGATTCACTCCTGAGCGGGAAACCTGACTTTACCCCTCAAAAAGGTTAAAAAAACACCCAAAAGTACATGCCAAGAATGGCCCAAAAGGGTCTAAATTTTCGGATTAACCACACCATTTAAAATTGTTCTTACGCCTTGTAGTTGCCCTATAGGGCAGGGGCTCTGCCCCTCCAACGCATTTTATGTGGGCGGTTTCTTTCTTTTTCTTTTTCTTGTTGATATTGTCTTTTTTTTTTTTTTTTTTTTGCCGCTTTGCAAAACCCCCGAACAGGTTGAGCGATTTCCTTCAACTCAACCCCCATCCCAAGGCGTCCATGGGTGCACTCATTTACCTTCTCGCACCCCTCGTTTTGTTTGTTCCCCCCCCTCTTACATGCAATGTGATTTTTAACCAACAAAAAGAAGCAGGTCAACGTTTGATCTCGCGGACATTTTTTTTTTTTTTTTTTTTTTTTTTTTTTTGTTTCTCTTTTTTTTGTCAGGCCAGCTTATTGTGGGAGAGCTGCCACATCCAGGGGTGAGATGTGCTGGCTGTTGATGACTTCTCGAGTCCGCATTGCACTTTCGCGGTAGCCCCAAGGGAAGACATCCTTCTTCAGAAGCCAGGTAGAGAATGCTGCCCCACCCAAGGGTATTTACCAAGCACAGCGAGGCTACGTAACATCAAACCCAATCCTTCCTGTGTGTGCACGAGAGGCACATCTATCTTACAAAGTTTTTCGACCTAATAGCCATGGTGTTATAGTACTTTAGTAGCCTCTTTACATTTTTTTCTTTGGAGACGACGCTGGTGGACAAAACTCCATATTTCGATTGAAAATACTATCTTAACCCTTTACGGACCACGACCTGTTTTTTTCGATTTGCTAGGATCTTCTCTCCCATAGGTAAAATGTGATCTGATGCATATTTTTGATCGTACCTGGCCGCAATTGAAAGATTTTGAGCAGATCTTTCAAATGGAGCAGAAATCGAAATAAAATGAGAAAAATGGAAAATGGAAAATTGAGGGGAGCTGATATTTTTTTCTGAAAATTTTGAAGAAAAAAATTATTCCGGCTGCGCACCTGTTTTTTCGGTTTTCGAAAATGGCTTTATTTGAAAGATCGGTTCAAAATCTTTCAAAAGAAAAAAAAATTGATCAAAAAGTCCTAGTAGATAATGTCTCACTGCATGGAGAGAAGGTACCAGCCAACTACATATACCGTAATTGTACAGAGGTTGGACAGTACAAAAGTTGGGGCTTTTGGGACTTTTGGCCAACTTGGCATGGTGCTGAACAAAGGTGAACGCCGCATCCCCCGCACATGTAATCTGTTTTCAGACGCCTGTTTCCCAAACAAGAAGAAGTTGTCGACCAACACCCTCCTGCCAGTGTCTCTGTACCTTGACAGATTTTCTGTACAATGTCCCTCAAAAGACAAAATGCAATAAATACACGGAGAAGAGGCACATCCAGTTCAGGGTCAGGAACTGCAACGACGCGTGTACTTTGCCCAGTCGCGGGTATTTTCCATTATTTTAGTTTCGTTCTGAAGACCGTGTAAAATGGTTCCCTGCGCACCAAAGTTTGAATCCTCTGATGACTCAAGCGCGTCAGAATGGTACATTATTCCCCAAAAATGACCCAAAATACCCTATTATGTGATAATGCCGGGTGTGGATGAGAGGGGATGAGAGCGTCAAAAAAAATCGAATCTTGCGTCTTTTGAAAGATTTCGCACAAAATCTTCTCATTAAAAAAAAAAATCTTCAAAAAGTCCTAGTGGAAGCCAATTTAGGTGGTTGCGTGGACATATATGTCCCCTCTGGTCCTTAAAGGGTTAATCATTCTTTGGTCCTGGGCTGGACCTTAAATTGCATCCGGGGGTCCGTTCCTCCTGAAACTCTATGAAGGTGTTGACCGCTCGAATCGATGTCTTGACCTGAGAGATTACAAAACAGGAGGGGTATGCGGGGCGTCTTTGTGCCTTCAGGGTCTTTTTGTTTTTCAGCAACCCTGCCTCTTCCAATGCTGTCAATGCATAACCTTTGTCTTTCTTTTTGGGTATGCGGGACTCCCCCCTTGTCCTCAGGGTGCTAAACGTCCCTGCCCCTTCTAAATGCAAGTTAAACCCTGGCAGGGTATAAAAATGCTGGGACGTGGCTTCCCCATGCTAGGATGAGGGTGCTCGCACCCCGGAGCGTGAAACAGCGACACAGCATGCGATGCCAAGAGAGATGTTGTGACACCCCTTGCTCTCTTGTCTTGACAATCATTTACTAAGAGTTGGGTGAAGCGGGAGTATGGGTAAGGTCACACCTCTTCAGCAGAAGGTGGGCCTCCGGCTGACGAGCGGTTGTGTGCCGCCCTCGTTCTCTTACGGTACGGGCCAGTCATTAGTTTCCTTTTTTTACATTTTCTGTTGTTAGCTGCAGGGGCTTGTGCTTTCATCCGGATGGCTGGCATCGTGGGTCAGTCAGAGGTGCCTGCATTAATAACTTCATTTTTTTTTTCTTTTTCAAAGCTGAGTCCCAAGGACCACATCCCAAAACATCCAAGGGTACATTTTTCGCACTCTTTACCTTCTTTTCGTTTAGAAAAGAAAGTATATGAAATAATCTTTTTCAAAGCTGAGTCCCAAGGACCACATCACCATGATGTATCGGGCCCAAGCAAAAAAAAAAAAAAAATAAGCAAAAACAAAGCAGAATGCCCTGATACAGATCTCAAAGTTTTTTAAAAAATACATCATTTACACAACCCGCCCCAGAGCTCTCTGGTGAATAGAAGAAAATATAGTGGAGCACACTCTAGGGTGGCTACACCAATACAACCAAGTTTTCAAACAAAATCAGTGGATGCTTTTCCCCTCCCAGTGCCTGCGTCCCAGAGGCGTTTGCACTATCAACTTCACTTTGTTATTTGATGCTCCACGATGACGATTGCGATCAAAGATTAAACACGAGAGGCTTAGGTTTTTACGCTCCAAACACGTTCTCTTCCTCTTTTTGTTTTGTTTTCTTTATTGTTCTCTGCCGAGGCAGTGTGGCGACGCGTCTTGCCTATTGAGACTAGCCTGGGACCTAGTCCCGGTTGGTGCCGTTTTTACCCTACATCAGGGGTTCGGTTCCCCCGATGTTCGGAACGGCGGATGGACACTTGTTTATTTTTCACTTTTTTTTTTCTTTCCTTTTTTGCAGAGGAAGACGAAACAGTACACTGAACAGAGAAAAAAGAAAAATTCTTCTAGAAAAAATAAGGTGTTTTTCCCCCCCTCTATCATTTTTCTTTTTCCATTTTTCCAGACACAAATCTCACCGCTTTTGGGGCCTCTAGCCCCACTGCGATACTTCCCTTTCAATTTGTCTGCACTTGTCACTCGCGGATTATCGACCTACCTTACCACTATACCACATAAAAGGACATCCACTGCACTTACACCACCATAACACCACAATAGGCAACACTTAGGAACTGCCCCTATTTGCTTTCAAACACACACAGGATAATACACAACACCAATGCGATAAAAATTACCCCCCAAAAAAAATGCTTTACCAAACCTTCAACGAAAACCTTGAGAAGGGTGTCTGGTACGTGTTGTGCTGCTGTCTCGCATGGGTGGTGGTGCTTGCTGCGGTGCGGGTTCTGGTCTTGGGGAAGAGCTCAAAGGTGCCGGTGTTCCGCATTACACCGGACCGTCGTGAGGCGCGAGAACACATGGTGACATGCGAATGGCTGCAGACGGTTATTACAAAGATGTTTGATATGGCGGTGGGGGACATTCCGGCAGAGCAGTTGAGGGAGACGATTTGTGAGCATGTCAACACTTTTATGCACTTGGGTGGTGGCAAATTTGAGCTGTTTTCCCTCAACCTTGGAAGCTCGCCACCCCAGGTCTGTGGTGTAGAAGCTCGACGTGAAGGAGCCGACCGTATAGTCCTGATAGCAGATCTCTTCTATGAAGGTGACTTCACCGCATCCTTCGGCCTGGAGCACCCCGTGCAGCTGCCGCTGCTAGGCACGTCGATGTTCCCCATGCGTGGTGATGTCGAGTCCGTGTCAGTGCAGTTGCGTCTCCGTGTCGTATGGGATACGTCAGAGCACAGACAGCACCCCTCGGAGCCTAGGAAGACAAAGTGTCTGCACCCACCCCCAGCATCAAAGTCGGTGTTTGAAATATCGCTGGCAAATGGTATGGTTGGGGTGTGTTTTGATTCCGATTTTGTGATCAAGGTGGCTAAGCAAAGAGAGGCCTATGTTCATCCTTCTTTTCTTCCAGTGCCTGCGTCCGCATGAACGGTGAGGCGTTTTTCAATCTCTCTTTTTCTTTTCACCGTTTTCACCTTTCCATTCTCCCCTTCCTCTGTTTGCTTCACCTATTGTGCATCACCACACTTCCAACCGGATTAACTCCACGGTTTACCTCCCAACTCTGTGGAGACTTTTTAACCACCAGACCCCGGTGATATTCAAACACATCGATTCCACTTTAGCCCTGTGTGAATCACATTCTAACAACCAACCTGGGTGTTGCCACAACCACCCTGCTGGACAACCCACACCCCTTTGTCCCTCTTTTTTGAGAGCCACACCCTTTTAAACATTCAAAAAACAGTACCGGATATATCCATTAAAGTCCACACCGAGATCGGCGCAAGACACGTCATCACCGACTCGCAGGTCATCACCAGTTTGATTGCGGTATGCCGGCACCTACCCTATTTCAACACCCCTTCTCCTACTCTACAGTCTCTAGCCGCCCGCTGGCTTGGCCAGAAGCTGATTTATCCGCAAAAGATTATTTCGAGGATGTCTTTGCCGAGCATTTCTGTGCCGTTCCCGGATTCGCCTTTGATAGATGAAACGCTTGATCCGACAGATGCGTGGAATGCAACGATGGCACAGGGCACACCTCCACAGCACAACCGGGCACGTTCCCGGCAGCCTTCTGACCGTGGCGATGTGCAACCAAAGCCTGCAAGCAGCAGGGCCGAGACCCACGCAAGGACACCACCCACCTCAACCCCAGGCTCGCCTCTCGATTCCCACGCACCAAGCGAGGTGGGTGTAGGCTGGGGCGAGCCGCACACCGCACCCCGGCACCACCATGCCAAGATGAACATCCTCCGTAGCCACACCGGGGGGCTCGACAGCGTGGACCCATTGCTGCCGGTGGGGAAAGGGGGTAGCGGTGAGGCAGAGGACGGGGTAGACACCGTGACAGCATCGCAAAATGGTCTCTGTTCGACGCCATCCACGCCACTGCGGATGTATGCTCAGTGAGAGGAGAGAGTAAAGCGGGGGGAAGGTGGGGAGGAGGGATTAGATTTTAACAGGGGGTGCCAAAGGGGTACCAAAAGATTTTGTTCATTTTTGAAGATCGACCATACGCCAGCAACACCCCACAGAGGGCCTGATGCAGGAGGTGTGGCATCAGTGGTTGAGGTACCACCGTTGTCCGAGGTGCTCTGCACGCTCGTCAAGGGGGACGGGACGTCGCATCGTTGAGTTGTGTTGTTGATGGGAAGGGGCGGTACTATGTTCTTGTCTCGCAGGGGAGCTGGTCACCGTGTCTCTCACAACTGTGAAAATGTTGGTCAGAGCAGGTGCGGATGTACGTGCCACAGACATCGACGAAACCACGTGTCTTACCCCTGCAGCGTATTTTGGACACACCGATACTGTGCGCTATCTTGTGAGTTTGCCGGAGATGGACCTGAATTACCAAGACAGCAGGGACAAGACTGCGTTGAACTTTGCTGTGGAAGAAAAACAGGCAGATGTGGTGCAGGTGCTCATTGATACAGGGGCAGACATTGAGATAAAGAATGATGAAGGGCGCTCGCCTCTGCTTTTGGCAAGCATTTCTGGAGACCTCACAACTGTGAAAATGTTGGTCGAAGCAGGTGCGGATGTACGTGCCACAGACGCCAAAGGAGACACGTCTTACCCTTGCAGCGTATTTTGGGTACGCCGATACTGTGCGCTATCTTGTGGGTTTGCCGGAGGTGGACCTGAATCACCAAGGCAGCGACAACTGCACTGCGTTGAACTTTGCTGTGGAAGGAAAACACGCAGATGTGGTGCAGGTGCTCATTGATGCAGGGGCAGACATTGAGAAGCAAGATGGTAAAGGATGCTAGCCTCTGCTCTTGGCAAGCATTTCTGGAGAACTCACAACTATGGCGAAGTTGGTCGAAGCAGGTGCGGATGTACCACAGATGCCGAAAGAGACACGTGTCTTATCCTTGCAGCTTATCATGGACACCGATACTGTGCGCTATCTTGCGGGCTTGCCGGAGGTGGACCTCTGAACAAAGAGCAGGCGGCTGTAGGGGTTTTTCTGCGTAGCCTCCCTTGGGGGGTCCAAAGGGTCCTGGGTGTGATCTGGGCGAGGAAGCGTTCCAACTTTTAAACCTCTCCCCCATTTTTCCATTCACGATTTTCCCTACCCTTTTTAGAAACAACAGAGTGTGCATTAGGCGTCAGAAAGGTACTAATTTCAGGCTTTTAAAAACAGGGGGGGAAAAAGGGGGGGTGGAAGTCTAATAAGCTTTTCCCTACATCTGCCTCAAAATGCGGATTTGAGATTCTTAGAAATGCCGCACTTTTTTTACCGAAGGTATTTCCTGGTTGCCGCACTTTTTTTTCGCTGAAGGGGGAGGTAGGTAGAGCACTTCTGTCTGGGAAAAAGTGACCAGGAAAATAAAAATACCAGTGCTTCCAAATGTCATGGTTGTACAAAGTACTCGTTCCTCGTCGAGTACTTTGTACAACCATGAAATGTGCGAAATAAGCAAGAAAAATCAGCAAATCACCAAAAATAACAGTTTCTACTTAAGTGGAAGCAAACGGTAGATAGTTTTTTTGGTACCCCTGCTGTGATCCCAAAAACCCTAATCCTGCGGGAGCCCCTGAAAAACAACGACACGAAAAAAAAACTGTGATTTTGTTCCAACCTTAAAACGCTCTCCCACAATAGCTCCTTCCACCTCCTCTTGTGTGTTTGGGTGTATAGCTCCTTACGCACGCGGCTCTGTCTGTCTCCGACCTCCTTCTTTTATCTAGGTCTACTTAGGTTTCTTTTTACATTTTCTGTTGTTAGCTGCAGGGTACTGCTTTCATCCGGATGGCTGGCATCGTAGTGGGTCAGTCGGAGGTGCCTGCATTAATAACGTCACTTTTATCTTACTGACTCAGAGGGTACACAACACACAGCACCCCACTTCCCATTTTTTTTTTCTTTTTTTTTTTCTCCCCCATTTTTTTTTTCAAAGCAGCAGAGGAGAATTAGACATCTCTTACCCCTTTTCCTCTCCTTTCGATACACATTTCGCTCTTCTTGGGGGTTTTTTTCCCCAGCGTCCATTTTTTTTTGGACCATTCTTTTACATTGCAAGATCCAAAGAAGACCTGAGGATCTCCTGTACTAATACATAAAGCGATTCTTTATTCCACTCTTTCTTCTTCTTCTTTAGTTCAGCACCTACATCCCCGAGGTGTTTCCACTACCCTAACTTCACTTTCCCCTCCCCTCCCCCCTCCCCTCCCTCCTCTCCCCTCAAAAATGCGTAGCGTTGCTTCAGTCGAGCATTTGCAGTCATCCGGATCGTTCAGCGAGTTTGGGACGTACAACCAGGATACATGCAGTATATGCCTTGAGAAGTACACGCGGACGAACCCTGCGATGACCTATGCCTGCGGGCATGCGCTGCATCTGCAGTGTGCAGAGAGCTGGCGGCAACGTAAGAGCACCTGCCCGCTGTGCTGGAACCCCCTCGTGGAGGCTGAGCTCTACCTCGGGCACGCACCACAGCCGCGCACACATAGTGGAGACGAGGTGGCGTCACCTGTCACACCCATGTCTCCTGAGGTTGAGGTTGAGGGTGAGGGGGAGGGGGAGGGTGAGGTGGGTGTGGAGGAAAACATATTCTGCGCGCCTCAAGGGAGAGAGTCCTCAGAGCCGGTAGCAGGGGATGTGCTAGGGGTTGTGCCGCCGTTTCATTCATGTATGTAATGGTTTTGTTATAGTGGTTCGTTTCGGTATCTCAAAATAATCCCCACACAGACGGCTTCTCAGTGGCTGCCAATGACGATGATGACTACGCCAGTGATGGCAGTGGCGACCGTGCGCCTCTCCTGGACCAGGGTGTGTCTGGGGAGGTGTCGCCTGTTGAGGAGCAGATGGTTGGTGATGCAGGTATGCATGGTGTGGAGGGGCTAGGGCAAGGGCAAGGGCAGCGGCGTGCAAGGAGGACCACAGAGTTCGATACAGAGTCTGACTCCTCAGAGGAAGAGGAGCAGGGGCAGCGACGGTGGTTTCTCAGATGTATGTGTTTTGTCGTGGGTGTTTGGTGGGGAGAACAGTGCAGTGAAGCTGTGATGTGTGTACGCAGAAGGCCCCTTTCTTGGCATGCCCTGTGAATGAACACCAGCTGAGATTTTTTTTTTTTCGGTGACATGACACTTGTGACATATCTGGTGTGATCTGGGGTGAGGAAGCGTTCCAACTTTTCAACCTCTTCCCCATTTTACCTTTCACGCCTTTTTTACCCTCCCCCGTTTTAGAATCAACAGAGAGTGTGCGTTAAGATTTCTTTTTGAGAAGCGACCCTCGGGTTCGAGAACCCACCGTAGGTCCGGCGCTTCCCTATTTTAGGTGAAGAGTTTTAGGAAACGAAGATGGGGACCCTCCCTTTTTTATATTTGTCTTTGTTTGCAACACGCCACACGAACACAGGGCTTGGAGGGTGCTGCTCATGCTGTTGTTGTTGAATACGCTGCCTTGTGCCCTTCTACTTCTAGCTTCTACACGACAAGGCAGTGCGCTACGCCCATACAGGCCTTGGCTGTTGCTGACCGCCTTGCTCTGCCTTGCAACGTTGTAACGTTGCACTGCCAGCAGCCAACTGCCAGGCCATGTGTCTCAACTAACTACTACTGCAGTTCCTGCAGTTATGTGTAAAATATACGATTTCGCTGCTACACATGTTGACCAAAAAATAGCATCGGTGAGCGATGCAGGTGTCGGATGCATAAAGGTGCCCGCAAATAATAGATGAAGACTGCACTGCTGCTGCACTAACCCAACGGAATTATCTCAAGAAGTCCCCACCCCTGCGTTGTGCATATTTTGAAGCGCTCTCTTTTCGGAAATATTTAATGTTATCTGCACCCAACTGCTGTGCACACCTTCGGTTTTTGTGCACTGTCGAATGGGCGCCCTCGTCTTTTTATTTTTTGCCCTTCTCTTTTTTTTTCAGAACTTGAAAGATCTGTTTGTGCACCTTGGTGAGGAGTACGATGTCAGCTTCAAGTTTTTCCAAGTGACCAGGTGCAAGGGGCTTTGGTTCATCTTTCCAAACTTTGCTCTCTTTTTGGCATTAAAGAGGTTCCTCTTCAGCGTCAATGCCCAGGGGGGCGCCATATAATACACGGTCAATGCCTGCGTCCCAGAGGCGTTTGCACGATCGACTTCACTTTTTTTTTCAAGGTGACTAAGCACGAGAGGCTTAGGTTCATCATTATATATACTTGGTTTTTTTGTTTTGTTTTGTTTAATTTGAGATGACAAAGAAACGAGAGGCTCTTCCTTCAAAGTAGCCTTTGCTGCTGATATCGATGCGATTTTTTCCCCCCATTCCCAATATATTTTCTGCACTTCATTGGTATACACATCACACACCCCACACGACCGTCCCCCCGGTTCTTTCCTTGTGGCGCATCTGCCTGGGTCCTCTCCCCCTCAGATGTCGCTCCTAGCGAAAGCCAGAGAGACCTACGACCGTGCGCAAGCACTGGTCCTAGCGTCGAACTCAGAGGAGACCAAGATCCTTGCACTACAGTGCATTGATCTCTGCCTGAGTGTCCTGGGTGCCCCCCAGCCTAATCCCCCACATGGTGCTGATAACAGCAACGGCAGCAGCAGGACCGCATTTGGCGGCGGCAGCAGCAACAGCAACATCAACAGCAGCAGCAACAACTACAACAACAACAACACCAACAATTCCAACAGAAACAGCAACAGAAACAGCAACAGAAACAGCAACAGCAACAACAACGGCAACAGCAACAGCAACAGCAACAGCAACAACAATGGCAACAGCAACAGCAACAGCAACAGCAACAACAATGGCAACAACAACAGCAACGGCAACAGCAACAGCAACGGCAGCAACAATAGAAACCGCTCTGCATGGGTGCAGGTCCCCGGCAAGAACAGCGGCAGCAACAACAACAACAGCAACAGCAACGGCAACAACAACAACAGCAACAGCAACAGCAACAGAAACAACAGATACAGTCCGCTGAGTGGCACGCGCGGTGAACGTGGAGAGGAGGATGGCGTCAACGACGACGAAGGACGCGACGGCGAGGAGCCCTCGCAGGAATGGGCACACGTGGTGAGAGGCAGCAGGCAGAAACAGAGGCTGCAGAAGTTTTCGGAGTACCGGCGCATTGCTGAGGAGGAGCCGGATACAGTACGAACGACGTTTTCGCTTATGCGGAGCCAATTCGGGGGCGCCCCAATTTGCCGGGACGTGGACTTGGTGATGACGGCGATGGACTTGGCGTTCATTGCAGATAACGCAGACGAGGCGAGACTCGCTTGGGAGGCCGTGCTGACACGCGAGGAGGACATCCGGAACGAGGCTGCCTTCCCGAGGATCGCCGTGTACGCGAAGAAGCGCTTCTGTTCGCGGTGTGTGGCAGTTACGCTGCGGTCGGAGAATAAGACTCTCAAGCAGCAACGCGATGAGACTTGGTACGCGTGCTACTCCCTACTATGGGTGACGGAGATGACGGAGGCGATGCCGAAGACGGTACACGTGAATGCACGACCCTCCACCGCAGTACTCATCTGCACGTTATCGGAGAAGTTTGCGGATGCAACGACATGGAGACAAGCGGAGCGCAACCCTGGCATTATGATGCCGAGACTGCTGACAGATCTGTGCAAGGTAGTGCAGCACGTGGTGAAGCCCAGCAACGTGTGGGACTACTTCCGCAGAGAGAACGAACATGGGAATGGGCATGAAATTAGCCTACGCGTACCGGTGAGTAAGGTGGAGCAGCTGCTGTCGCTGTCGGGGAAACAGGGGCTTTTTCTCAAGCCTCTGAAGTGGCACTGTGGCGGCGACCAGTACCCTGTGGCCTGGCTGGACCGGTCCGTGACGCTCGAGAGAGCACTAGATTTGAACACACGGAACCCCAACTCCTGCATAGGGCTGGCTGTGGGAGTGAGTGGGGGTTTGGCCCTAAGGATGAAGCAAGGGGTTGACTTGGACACCGTTCGCAGAGAGCTGCACGGGTCTCTCGCGCCCATGTCGAACGATCCCTCTCTGGTGAGGTACACAGTGTCGGGTGCACGGCACTACGAGGAGGCGGCAGACGTCATGTCCGTTCTGCAGAGCACGAGCTGGCCATGCACACAGCTGGCAACATACAAGCGCAAAGGACAGACGTGGCTGATCGTGGCCGCGAGCACCGCCCCGCACTTCACCAACATTGAGCGCCCAGGCCAGTCCATGGTCACAGTCAGGCCAGCATCGTCTGCGGACAGCCACCGCCCCCGCACTAACAGGTTCACTGGCAAATTGGTGTTCCCATCAGAGTCATCCGAGATGGAGACGGAAGTCGTTGAGCCAGAGGCGACAGTAGAGCCCGTGTTGTGACGGAGCGAGAAGCGTGACCCCGAGTCGCTCGCAGCCCACAACTACGAGCAGCTTCCCCGCGAATGCATAGAAACACGCCCTGGTCCCCGCCACTTCCCAAACCGAGCCTCCACATCATCATCATCATCATCATCATTTTCTCCTCGCCCCTTTTTCCCTCCGTCACTCTCAGACACATCTTCTTCCTCTGCTTCCTCTTCTTCCTCCTCCTCTTCAACGGATAGATCCTCCTCCTCACGTACGTGCTGCTCTGATGCTGAGAACACGCTTACCCTAACGACGATCAACTGCACATCCCTGCAGAACTACGCGCACACAATCCGCGACCTTCAGTGCGATATCGTCTGTCTACAAGAGACAAAGTTGACCGAGTCCAAGATATTTGAGATGCAAGACTTCTTCACCACAGTATGGTCCCCAGAGTGGGGCCCCCCCATGGATGGCGCACTCGTCCATGGCATCCGCAGTCCACACATTGGGGAACGTGGGGGAGTGGCCACCATGCTGAAGAGACCGGGCATCATGTTCCTGGACACCGAACTGACGTCTTCTCTGAAACCCACGCTGCGGAAACGTGTGGTGCACACACGTGTGGCGCTTGGTTCCGGCCGTCTGTTCCTGCATGTGGTGAATGTGTACGCCCCGTCAGGTGACACGCCAAGAGCTACAGTTGCTTCCCGCGAAGAACTCCTCCACACAGTGCTTGTGAAGTTTCGAGAAGCCCTGGGTAACGTTCCGTTGATTGTGTGCGGCGACCTCAACACCGATGTGGAAAGATCACCAACATTGCGGAAAGCACTCGCCAATGACTGGTGCGACGTCGCGCTCCTGGGCAACACTGGGGATGACGGCAAGCCCCCTGTCACGTTCACTCGCAAAGACTCAGCAGGAACCCGTATCGACTACATCTTGCTGAATAGCGTCGCCGCACATGCCATCCATAGCTGTTGGACACAGAGCATTAACTGCATTCCCAGCCACAAGTCCGTCAACGTACGGCTCTGCCTCTCAGTGTTTACAGAGTCGACACTCCGTTACACTATTCCCAAACAGATGCCAGAGCTTGGAATTGTGGTGAATGCTGAGACAGTCGGCAGGAATCTTCTACGACAACACAACTGTGCCGCTGCACTTGCGTCCGGTGATATTGACGATGCGTGGGAAGCGATCGCATTGGCTGGGGAAGGGTTTCTCCTGCTCGCGGCAAAGGCAGCTGGTGACACGCTCTCCAAAGGGTTCTGTGGCCGCTCCAAGGTTCCCCAGCCGGTGTTGAAGCCGATGTGTGCACCTACACGACCGGCGTCTGTTGGTGGGTCTTCCCCCCGACAGGACCAGCTTGCTAAATTCGAATACAAACTCACGGATCTCATTGCAAAGACAGAATCTTGTCCTGGTGGGGTGATGGAGAATCCTGTGCGCAATGCCTGGGGTAAAGTGTTCCGCACCGCAATTACGCTCAAACTGCTGAGGTCCGAAGAGACGACAATCCCACCCGCGCTCGAAAAGCAGCTACAGATCCTTAACTCTCTGCTGGACAAGTCCAAGATGCTTATAAACCTTGAGATACGCAACACCCGTCTACAACGCGAGAAGCAGTACACCACCAAGCTGAAGGTAGATTTTAGCAGCGAACGACGAAAACTCACGGCGTGGTGCATGGGTAAACAGGGTGTTCCTATTTCCGCCCTGCGGGGCGAGGATGGCGTGCTTACGGCCAACCACAGGGAGATGGACAAACTACTGCGTGATGAATGGAAATCAGTGTTCAACTTATACGACCACGACCATCCCGAGCCAACTCTCACCTCTTTCGAGCAACGTTTCGGCAGCTTCGTCGCACATTCCCCGATGTCCCTAGACCCGCTAAGTGGTGCTGACTTGCGCAGAACGCTTGACAAGAAAGGTAAGCGCACGGACGCCTGCGGAACTGATGGCTGGCGCTCATTGGAGCTTCATGCGATGCCCCTGTGCATACTGGACGGTTTTGCCCGAGTGTTCAACGCGATAGAGACGAACGGTGTGTGGCCGCAAGCGCTGTTGACCGCCCTGGTGACGCTCCTTCCCAAAGGCGAAGACCAGTCCCCCTTGAAGCTACGTCCTGTGACAGTGACCAGTGCGGTATACCGGTTGTGGGCCTGCGCACGCCTGCAGGCAGTTCAGCAATGGCAGGAACAATGGGTACACCCGTCGCAACATGGCTTCCGCCCAAAGCACAGCACGAACGACGTCTTGTATGACGTCTTCACACAGATGGAGGACGCTCTGCTCGGTGGCGAACCGCTGCACGGTCTGGCGCTCGACTTTGCGAAGTGCTTCGACCGCGTACCACAGGGCCTCACCTTGGATCTTGTGGAGAAGATGGGGCTTCACCCCAGGATCATGACACCTCTGCGAGCGATGTACGCCAAGCTGAGACGGCGGTTCAAGCTGCCCTCCGGCGTAGGAGAGGCGTACTCCGTGACGAATGGGATTCTGCAGGGGTGCCCCCTCTCTGTGGTGCTCATCAACGCCCTGATATCAGTCCTGACACACTGCGTCACAGCGGAAATACCTGAGGCGTTTGTACGGTCGTTTGCTGACGACGCATACCTTTTGTCTCGCCATAGTGAAGCTTCGGTGGGGGCATGCCTGCTGCGAGTGGAGGACTTCTGCCGCATCACAGGCATGCGCCTCAACATGGCGAAGACCTTTGCCTTCTCATCATTGAAGAACCACAAATGCAAGCTGAAGTCTGAGGACAACCATGTGTTCCAGACAACAGAGTCGCTCCGCTCACTCGGCGTGATGATGTACAGCTCCCTGCGACGCAAGGGGCGATACAACGCTACGGTATACCAGTCAGCCGTGAGGGCGCTCTCATGTTTGGGTGCGACACCGCTCTCCTTCTCCCAGAAGGTGTCTATTGCCACATCTGCCATCCTCCCTTCAGTGTTATACGAGTCCGCCTTCAACATGCCCCCTCGGTCAGTGATGAATGAACTATCGACGGCAGTGACGATGTGCTGCTGGGGCCCCACCTACCTTACCCGTTCAGTGGACGCACTACTCACACTCTGCCTGAAGGCGCACGTAGCACACCCCCTCTCGAGTGTTATATGCAGGACGTTCAGAGCTTACGCCGCCAGTGTGGAACGCAACGACGCCATACGCCAGAGGTGCATGAAAATCAGAGAGAGGTACGAGACCCTGGCCGCAAAGGGTACACCTATGCATGCAGTTGGTCCAGTGGGGACTGTCCTCGCCGCCTCCCGCAGATGTGGCGTGAGCTGGGACCCTGAGATGAAGGCAGTGACGTCTACGTCTGCAACCACGAAGACTACCCCCATCATCGATACAGACAAAGCCAAGAGGGCCCATGAAGTGCGAGTTCTGGCGCGTACGGCGGTCTGGGATGATCTGCAGAGTAAACGCCCTACGTACGACGGCATAAACGACGGCATTGACACCCGAGCCACCAATGCCCTGTGGCGCAATCTACAATACCACGACCCCCTCAAGGCTTTCCGGATGCGACGTGTTCTGTGTGGCGGAATCCTCTTCTGCCATCCAGCAGGGCTCAAACGCAGTGGCTTCCCCGAGGCGGACTTCAGCGATAAATGCCCCTTATGCCTCGTCCAGGTTACATGCCACACACGCCACCTACTGTGGCACTGCAGCATAGTGCACACACCAGCGTTCACTGCCCTACATGAGTCGGCCATCAGCCTCTATGGCAAAGGGCTTCCCACCTGCTTTGTGCTGCACGGCATTGTACCCTCCAATGTGAGCAAGGTAACGGTGAAGGCGGTACAGTCTCTTCTCCTCGATGCCGTCACCACGATCGACACAACCCTCTCAAAAGCTGTGGATGTGGCCCCGGCTGTACATCCTTGGGATCTCACATTTGCTGCCTCCAAACGGGATACCCCCTTCCGCACATATCTGACCAAGCTGCAACCTAGTTTTTCCTCCACCTATAGGGAGGCGTTCACTTTGAAAGCTTTCCTGTGGTGGGTGATTACGCTCGAGTGGAGCAAAGAACCCCGCGACGTGTCGTGTGTCGAGCTCGCGGTCGACTTCGAATTGCGCACAAGGGTCTTCCTCGCCAAACAGACCTCTAATATCCGCGAGCGTGGGCGGGCCATGCAAAGGCTCATCGTCAAGACCAACATGCGGGCTTTAACAGCGAAACTCCGCCGCGCCCCATTCCCGGGTGTGAAAAAGGATCGTGTGCACTCCCTCCGTTCCGTCGGCGCCCCAGCGCTCATTGGATTCAGCAGACGCCCAGTGTTGTGTGCTAAAACACGTGCTTTTCTTGAATCTTTAAATCATGTTGTCCCCCCTTCCCGGTCAGGGTGGGGTAATGAATGTATACCTGCTTACAGCTTCCCTGTAAACCAATCCCAAGCGCAACACTCCGGGGTTCGATAACCCACGGAGTGCCAGTGCCTGCGTCCCAGAGGCGTTTGCACTATCAACTTCACTATTTTCTGCCTCTGCTGTGTCTGGTGATGCGCTTTGCACTTTTCAACGTCACTATTCTTCCCTTAAAACATGGTCTCCAAAAGATCATAGGCAAAAAATTGGTGCAAAAAATCCCCCCACGGTTTTGTCACAGCCCCTCTGTAACTTAGGGGGAAACCGTTTTTCCAAATTATAGAATTGCCCGTTGGGGGGGTCTGGACCCCTGCACGATGGTGTTTATCTCTGGTCGGAATAAGGACACACAGTTGTCCTTTCGTCTTTTTTGCCTTCCATATAACGTCATCGAACATTTTTGGTGATCCCTATACCTATGCTGCCTATGTTGAAGTAGTTTTTTTTTGCCCTCCATCTAGTTAGATGTGTGCACACTGCAAGGTACAGCCGCATCTTAGAGAGGTTCTCTTGACTTAGAGATGCATGGTGCATTGTATTGTACAGATGTAAAAAAAAAAAACGCGAAATGTATGTAGAAGTGCATTGTTGGGGTCCACCCCCGGTGCAACAGTGCAAGGTACCAAGGTAGAGCAACGCTGTTGTATTTCAAGTCAAGTTTTGTTATTGTCTTGCAATACTCTTTTTTCAAAAAAAATGGGGGGAAAAACTAAGGTTTTGTTGTAATAAAATTCCCCCCGCATATCGCAAAGAAGGGGCCCCTGGTGTGGCTGAAAGGGGGGTGCTATTTTTTTGTGCTATTTTCTGCTATTCTGGGCATCTGGATTTTTTTGGTGCGGCTGAAGGGAGGTGATATTTTGTGCTACTTTCTGCTATTTTGGGGCCGTCGGCCACACCACGGGGGGGTTTTTTTTTCCAGTTTCCAATGAACAGAAGACATACAAAAACGTAGATTTCGTGGTACACGTAGGACAAGTAATATTAGGACACGCCAATTTTCTTGGTCGCCAAGTTTTTTGTTCTATTGTATGCGAGGGTGACTCTTTGTGCTGGGTGGAAGCCCACCCCTCATCATCGTGCATCAACCAACCGGGGGGGAAATACAAATGTGGAGATTGTACAAACTGTGGCAACACAACCGCTACTCCAACAATTTGTCAAAATGGAAAAATATTGCGATCGTTTGACATAGATGGAACGCCCAAAAAACGGGATGTGGGCAATGTGGGCTATTTTTGCGCTCATATGGGCGTTCCATCCATGGTTTGGAAATAAGCAGCACGATATCCTTATTTTGTTCCTTTTTTTTTTAAATACAGATGCATGTGCATGTGTAAGGCATATCCATCCTTCAACGTCTCTGAAATGATAAAAATAAAAATAAAAATAAAACAAAAACCCGCCTCACTATCGCACGCCCAGATGAAATAAGTTATTGCTCTATTGCATGACATAAAACCAAACATGAAGTTTTGATTGCACATGTACGCTTTTTTGAACAACCTTAAATTCAACACAAAAAACATTGCATTGACACCGCGAATGGGTATTACCCTGGTGACTACACAGTTTTTCAATTTTTTTTGCACTTTCAACTTCTCTCTTTTTCTTTTTTTCCCCAAGCCCGACTCCGGCATCCTGGCCCCTTCTAAAGGTGAGCAGCGTTTTCTTTCTTCTTTGATTTGAAAGTATAATTATTTCCCCCTTTTTCCACTATTTTTTTTCTTTCCATTTTTTCTTCCCCGCCAAAAAAAAAAAAAAAAAAAACCTCGCTATTACCTCTAACCCTCCCCATGCTCTAGCCTCCACTGAATTCCCCTTCACTCCCCATATTTCGTATATAAAAAAAACCTAGTGTATATTTGCCTTCAAAGGGTTCAAAACGATCTCAGCCCACCCTTTTTTTGTTCTATTTTTATGAATCTAATATTTTTTTTCTCAGTCACATGAAATGGAGGAAATAGAAGCAAATCATTTTGAACACACTTTTGCGGTTCTAGGGGGACAAACCGCGCTGCAGAGCCACTCCTCACCAAACAGGTCGAGGTGTGTGCGTTTCACAACCTCTCCCATGGGTTTTATCATGTGAATGAGTGTTGAGTATCTATTTCTGATGAATCTAATATTTCCCACACTTTTATTCATATCCTGAGGATGCCTTTGTAAGGTGACTAAGCACGAGAGGCTTAGGATCATCTTATAAAACTTTTCTTTTATTTCTACCAAATGTCAACAATTTTAGGGAAAAGCAAAAAGAACATTACACAGTGCATGCTAGCATAAATTGAAGGAAAATAACTAAAAGATGCCTCTTCGAATTCCGGTGGATCATATCAATGAGGCTATGGGGGTGGGTTCGCTGGTTCATGTGAATCTGTTTGGCGTGTTGTTTGTGTTGTCTGCGGTGCTTGTGTGGTACATCCTCTTTAAGAAGCAAGGGAGGACCCCGCCGTTTCTTGTAGCAGGTCTTGCGATGCTAACGTCGACGTCTCTTGTTGCGTTCATCGCGATCGAACACTACTATTCGCTGGAATGCCCGGTCGCAGCCCTGAAGCATAAATACTCAGACGTGATTCTCAAAGCAAATGTAAAATACCTTTTGACGCAGCCGATTCCATTCGTATGCTTTGATGTCATCATTTAAAATATGATTAAGGTGACTAAGCACGAGAGGCTTAGGATCATCTTATAAACTTTTCTTTAAAAAAACCCCTACCTTTCCTCCCCTTCAGGCTATTGCCGACGGAACTGCGTTGTGCTACATCAGGAAAAACAAGGAGCTGATGGTGTGGGACCAGGACTCTGACCTGCAGGTTGAGATGGACTACACGAAGGACCCGAACGCGGCGGGGCTGATGGCGGGGCTGGAGGCCTTTTATAAGGAGATCGGGACAGGGTTTGAGTTTCAGTTCCTTCCGGAGCGTTCGTTGGTGCAGGTGAAACATCCACCGTCTGGCTCGCACGGCGACCTCTGGCTGTGGGAGAAGGTGGAGAAGGACGGCAAGCCCTACCTTTACAACGTGGACTTCAACTTCAACCACCTTAAACCCGCTAACTGCGTCCCCTACGAATGGTTCGCACCCACCACTATCGAGAAGTGGGACCTTGGTGGTGAGATCATTGACGTACCGGTGCACGCTGATATGCCCAAGGTATGAATGGGAGTCTGCGGCAGGTAGCTTCGCGGCACACTCAGAGGGTCGGTTGGATGGATATTTTGAATTTTGGTATTATACCCAACATGGAGTGGACCCTATTAGCCCCAAGTGGGTGAGGTGATTGTTGACCAGGCTCTCCGCTAGGTACTAAAGTTCTGTTGATTGTCAACAGAACTTTTTAAAAATGGGGAAAAAAAAAAAAAAAAAAAAAAGGTTCTGCTGAGTGGTTCAGACCCGTTCTACCTGTCAAAAAAGCTCAGGAGAAGAAGATATGGAGAGGTGAGTGCTCAAACGTCCCAAAAAAGTCAAAATCGGGCGTTGGAAAAAAAAAAAGTTGCGTACCGTGCGCCTGCGGCGCAAGCATGTACCCCACCACGTGGACCATCAACAGAACATTTTCAAAATCGGAAATCCTAGCGGAGAGCCTGTTGTTCAGGCCTTTTGCTAACTTTGGGATTTTCCCCCTGAATGGCATGATGGTCAAAAAAAAAATAATTTCCTGGAAAAAAAGTACATTCCGAGCTTTCCCACCTGGTAAAAGCGGTCGTCGCGCGCTTCGCGCGCGCCTCCCTGCCAGCCACAGGGTGGAGAGGCGAAGGGTCAGCTTTGCAAGATAACAAAAACGAAATCTAATCCTTTATTAACGGTGCTTGGTCTTGCGCCTTACGTACACTAACCGTACAAAATCAATACGTCTGCCAGAAGCAGGGGCTGTTGCAACGGTTGGGTCACTTTGAAATAACAATGTCAAATTTTTGCAGCTTGGGTCAAGTTGCATTTCTGGCTGCAAAATGCAAGGGAATTTTTTTAGATCAGTCCTATTCGTGGTCATTTACCCCCCCCCCCCCCCCTAAATTTACCCCCCCCCCTTATTTTACCCCCTTTTTCAGAAAAAAACGGTTCAGGCCAAAATAACATGGTAATTTACCCCCCCCCCCCCCCCCTTATAATACCCTGTTGTGGCTGGTACTTTACCCCCCTGGGGGGGTAAAGTACCAGCCACCAGGTAATTTTTGGGTAATTATCGCCGCAACACGCCAGGTGGTGTTTTGTCACGAGTGACCTAAACCCACGAGCGAAGCGAGGGGGTTCAGGGAACGAGTGGCAAAACACCACCTGGCGTGTAATTATGGGGTAATAGTTTCACTTAGTGCAGCGCATACCTGTTTTGTTTTATGGTTTGCTGGGAGGGGCTGATGTGTTCAGCGGGTCGTACATCCGGAGACTGTAGGACTCGTCTGATTTGAAGCTGGAGACAAGCTCGAAATGAGGAAAGGGGTAAAGTGCAAATAATCTTTCACCCTGTTTTACATCACGTGTGCAGGTAGATGGGTGCAGGTGGGTACGTTTGTGCTGCGTGGGCGATACGTTTGGGACACCTCACGGAATCTGAGGCAACACCGTGATCCCTGACCAGTCATGGTTCAGGCACGGGCAGAAAGATGATGTGGATGATGTGGATCCATGATGCATGACTGCTTGCGATGTCGCAAGGAAGTGAGGAATTTTTTTCAGATGACACATTTGTCATGAGAGCATGTGTCGTCACACTGTGTTGTGCAAAATTTTACCCCACCGTGTATGAAAAAGTCCCCCCTTCCCACCCAAAAACATGACCTAACCCATAACATGGTAATTTACCCCCCCCCCCCCCCCCTTACCCCCTCATTTACCCCCCCCCCCTTATTTTACCCCCTTATTTCCAAAATTTCCGGTTCACCGACCCAAAGGGGGGGGGGGGTAAATGACCACGAATAGGACTGATATTGTAAAATGGCACCGTAGGCAGGAAGAAAATAGCGTACAGCGCGAGCGAAGCGAGCGGATTTTTTTTGAGGTATACCTCCGCGAGCGCAGCGAGCAGAAAAATTTTAAGGTGCCATCACGCCATCACGCCATCATGCCATCATGCCATCATGCCATCATGCCATCATGCCATCATGCCATCATGCCATCTGGGGGGAAATCCCCAGGTGATGGAGAGCGAAAGCCCTGCCCCACCACCCCCCGTGGCATGATGGTGGCATGATGGAAAAAAAAAATAAAAAACGCCCAAAAACGTGGCATGATGGCATGATGGTTAGCAAAAGGCCTGACTGTTGTTGACAAAAAAAAAAAAAAAAAATCTTTTCTTCACAGTACCTCGCAGCGCAGTTCGGCCCTCAGTTCATGGAGCCGTACCACAGCCGTTGGCAGTGTGCGGAAAATTTTGTAGTGCACGCCGACAAGCAGTATGACATATTCATTTTCCCCACCTTTCCCCTTCCTAATGGTTGCTTTTTTCAATTTTATGATGACAGCGCACAGAGAGGTTTATGACCCTTCCTATACTTGTGTTGCAAAGCAAACCCATACACCCAAAAAATGAAAGATGTGTGTACGCGCCGTGAGGTAGGCACATTCATCAGCGTGTCTTTTTTTCCTGTTGTTGGCTGCAGGGTACTGCTTTCATCCGGATGGCTGGCATCGTAGTGGGTCAGTCAGAGGTGCCTGTATTAATACCTACCATTTAATTTGCTGCGCGATAACGAATGTGATCAAGGTGAAGCGCGAGAGGCATAGGTTCATCTTAAAAACCCCTTTTTTTAATTTCCCTCTCTCTTCTGTCTGTTTGGCTATCAACCAACTTAGGTACTACAGTGAAATACAATACAAAACAGAGAAGTAAAAAAAATACTGTGGAGATTGCACAACCGAGGCAACTACACTACTCCAACAATTTATCAAATAAAAACAAAAAAAAAAAAAACAAAACAAAACAAACACATTTTCAAACCCCCTCTTTTCAACAGCTGGCTGGTTGGCTATGTGGCGCTGGCGGTGGCATTAGGTGCCTATATCGCAAAGACGACACTGCGTTACACCTCTGCGCGCAGCAAGGGTGGCGTCCTCCCGACGAACATCTTCTTCTGAGGGGGGAAGGGGAAAGGGGAGGAGGGAAATGGAGCATTCCAGGAAGGAGGTAATAGCGGGTCCGTTATGCTTTGATGTATTTTGTTTTCTTTGGTAAAAATAACTACAACTCACAGAGGGTGGGTCTATTATAAGGGGGTTTTTTGGGTGCCTTAGATTGGCATGCACATCGTTTTTTTTTAACACCGTTTCCAGAATTTTTGTGAATTTTTGTAAAACAATTTCTCCTCCGCATCTAATCGAGTACTAATATAGTGGACTCAGAGTTCAGCGGGAAAAATGAAGAAATCAGCAAAATGGTGCCTTTGTGGTGTGATGTTTAAAAGTGGACTCCTTTTTGAGGTCCCTTTTAGGGGTCACAACTGAGGACGTGATTTTGACGTGAAAAAACTGTCAAAAAAAAAAATAGTGGAGATTGCACAACTGTGTCAACACACTGCTACAAGAATTTTATCAAATAACAAATTCATATACTTTCAAATAAAATTTGATCAAATAATAAAAAGGAAGTACAAGAGAGAGAAGGGGCCAAATAAGCCCCACTACATACACTAACCCATTCCTAAGACTAAGGGGTGCGGGGAAGGGGGTAGCCACTCCCCACAACGTCCCTGCCGCCCTTCTCCTATTTGTCTGGCTCATCTAACATTATTTTTTTTTTTCCCATTGTGAGGTTTGAAGTTGATGTGTGCTCCTATTTTGTTATCAGCAAAAAATTCAGGGTGACTAAAGTGAAGCTAATAGGCTCCAACGAAGAGAAACTAAAGGGATGGTTTTTTCCCCCCCACAATTTTCGTGTTTCGCTTTGCTTCTCTTCACTCAAATAACTCAAAGGGGACTATGCACAGAGGCATGGACATATCCTAAAACCTTCGATTTCGCAGTGCCTGCGTCCGTTCGATGAATAGTGAGGCGTTTGCACTCTTTTTTTTCTTTTTATCGCAACAATCCGCCCCATTTGTGTACACGCAGATACAGTCTCTTTAAAAAGTGATTGAGTCCCAGTGCACAAAAAATGCGTTTCCACCCCCCCTCAAACGCACCCCTTTTTTTCCAGGTGGAGCACCTTTTTTTTCGGTACACCCGGTCATTGTACCAAAGGTACACGGTTCATGAGAGGGGCTTTGTATTTCAAGTCAACTTTCTTTTTTTGCCTACAACCTCCCTCGTGGTAACCGTGTGCATACCAATGAAGTGCTCTCTGGGGGTTCGATACCCCGCGGAGAAGCAGTGCCTCTGCGTCTTCCTATGAACGGCGAGGCGTTTTGCATTTTCAACTTTTTTTTTTTTTTTTTTGTAACACCACGCAACCTCTCTGGAGAAAACAGGGCTGGGAGGTGTGTGTCTAATTATCCGCTCTCAAGACCGGGAGAAAAGGATGAAGACTGTCATAATGACAGCTACACCAATCCAACAAAATATCACAAAAAAATTTCCACATATTTTCTCCCCCCAAACCCTGCCGGGAATTTCATTATTCACCCCCTCACAACATAAAATGCCTTTTTCGGCAAAAAAAAACCCCCCAAAAGCCAAAGCAATACAGAGAGAACCAACCCCCCTTATTATTTTTTTGAACCACTTTTTTCATTAAACCCCCTCGCACACAGTATTAAGATGATCCCTCTGCAAGGCATATTCATATTTTCAACTTTTTCTTAGTTCTGAGTCGCTTCTTAGCCGCGCTGTATTTTGTTCAAAATATTCGCCTTCCCCTCACGCTACTCTGTGATGAGAGGGCTTTTTTTTTTTTGTCAAATTGGTCCCAAAATAGCACAAAATAGCAACCCCCCCTTCAACCATACCAAAAAATGCTATCTTTTTCTCTCCCCTTCACAGATTATACACCAAAGTCAAAACAAAAAAAAAACTTACAATGAAACAAATGATTTTCTTCGCTCTGGTCGGTGCTGTGTCCGGTATCATCCAGCCTGTGGATCCTTGCTACCGTGAGCCTAATCCGCTGGACTGCCGTTGCGAATGCACTGCGAACGATGGAGCACCCGGGGCTAAGGGGCCTGATGGACCCCCTGGTGTGTCGCTCAATGCTGGGAGTGGCAATGCCCATAACAATATGATGCCTTTCATCGCGACGAAGTACATTATTGCGCTGTACGGAATCTACCCGAGCAGGAGTGCACGCGACGCCGAGGTGCAGATGTCGGACCCCTTCATCGGCATGGTGGAGCTCTTTGCAGGAAACTTTGCGCCGCGCGGGTTTGCCTTCTGTGAAGGCCAGCTTCTTTCAATCAGCGATAACACCGCTTTGTTCTCGATCCTCGGAACGACATACGGAGGTGACGGCCGCACCACCTTCGCCCTCCCGGATCTCCGTGGAAGAGTGCCAGTCCACCCCGGATCAGGCCCCGGTCTTGCCACCATCAGACTCGGAGAAAAGAGTGGAACAGAAACAGAAACTCTCACTACCGGAGAGCTCCCCACGCATTCCCATCAGTCCTAGGGGATGTGTTGGTTGTTGTTGTTGTTTTTTTTTTTTTTTTACGTTGCGTAAGGTTTTTTTTTTATTAGACACCGCAACAAAAAATAATATAAAAAAAAAGTTTTGTGTGCAGGGCAGGCAAAGAGAGAGATGAAAATATGATTTTCGGGGTTATTTGAAGTCATATTTTACAGTATTTTAGAGTGTTTTTTTTGCTTCATGTGACCCCATCGCAGAGAGCAATCGGCTCGCGCTACTCAAAAAGAAAACAGAGAAAAAAGGGGAGGAAAGGAAGAAGAGAAAAAAAAAGTTGGGTAACCGTGCGCCTGCGGCGCTACCTGTTCCCAGTTATCGCCTGCCCTGGTTGTAATGACTTTTTTTGGTCGTTGCAAAGAAAAAAAAAAATGGAAGAAAAAAAAAATTGAAAACAAAGAAGGAAAAACCTGCACAAAAGTTTTGTATATTATACTCTTTCCAAAACAAAAGGGAAAAAAGAAAAAATGAAGACCGACATTGAGTACAGATCTTTCCCAAGCTGGTGCAAAGTGATTCTCGGTACAATATTTTAAAAAAAAGCAACATTGTGTTTTTTTCGCGATTTCCTTTTGGCTGCTTCTCGATGCATAGTCACAATGAAATCGTGGAGAATTTTTTTTTATCCCCCCCTCATTTTATTTTTTTGAAAGATGTGTCACTGTGCCTCGATCATTCATCAGATTTTTTTTTTGTTGGTGATTTTTGTTGTTTCCTTGAAGTGGGAGACCCGAAGAGAACCTAATTCTGTTGACTATGAGAATAGGCAATAGACTGTGTCCGACCTGTGACCTAATATTCACTCATCTTTATTTTTTCTTCCACATACCCCCCCCTCATTTCCCCCCTCCCCCTTTTTTACCTGTGCCCTTTTATAAAGGAGTGCTTGTTCCTCTTTACAAGCTTTCTTTTTTTATTTTCCAAATGGAAAGCAAAATGTATGGTAATCTCGAAAAGGTGGAGACCAAGAAAAGACGTACCAAGAGAAAGCAGCGAGGTGGAGATTTTTTTTTCTTTCTTCTATTTCCCCCCCTTTATATAGTGTCATTTGTGAGCGTTCCCGTTTTGAACAACACAAAACCCTGACCTTCGCACTTTTTTTTTTTTTATTATTTTTTTATCAACCCCATTTCCCAACCCCCCTCCCTTGAATATTGCTCACTCCCTTTCCCTTTCCTCACCCCAAGCCGAATAGGGGTGTGTGAACTGGATATGCGTGCTGACTCTTTACACTGTACCTAGCAAGTTAGCTACTACGTACTTTTTTTCTTCCATGCCTTTTCTCCCCCCCTATTTCACATTTTCTTCAAAAAAAAGTCTCCCCGTTTTCCCAACCACTCACACACAAACAAAAACCTTTCTTTTTTTTAAAAGGAGACCCCCAAAAAAAAAGTTCACCCCATTTTCTCCAAACCCACGTCTACAAAACTATCAAGCAAAATTAAACAGAGCACAAAAGCACTTTCAAAACATACAAAAAACATTTTTCAAAACACCCCCATTCCCACAGCAATACACCCCACCCTATAAAACTCAAAAAATGGAAGCGATTCAGGCCAACCTCACTGCAGCAGGGGTGACTATCCCGCCCGCACCTGTTCCCGGAGGCAACTTTCTCCCGTTTACGAGAACCGGGAATTTGGTGTACATTAGCGGGCAGATCCCGAAGCACACAGATGGGAGTGTGATCAGTGGGACTGTAGGGGCAGATATGGATGTGGAGGGCGGACAGGAGGCTGCCAAGTTGGCGACAGTGAACCTGATATCGCAGATGACTGCGGCGTGCGGTGGGGACCTCTCGAAGGTGCGTAAGATCGTGAAGGTGGAAGGCTTTGTTAAGGCCGCAAGCGACTTCGCTGCACACCCGAAGGTCATCAACGGATGCTCGGACCTCCTCGTTGCGGTTTTTGGCAAGGAGGTCGGCGCGCACACCAGATTCGCAGTAGGTGTCTCCTCTCTCCCTCTCGGAGTCCCTGTGGAGCTTTGCTGTATTTTTGAAATTGCGGAATGAACTATGAGAGACCTTTAGGTGAGGGAAGAGGTCTGAAATTAAAAAAAAAAATAGTGGAGCACTCTAGGGTGGCTACACTAATACAACCAAGTTTTTTCAAAAAAAAAGAAGAAAAAAAAAAAAACGTTTTGAAAGGGGTTGTGCTACATCCCGAAACGATGTAGCCCTTTCATGTATTATTGCAGTATTGGTTTTTTGAGGGTCAAGAAATGACCCTCAACGGAAAGCATTCCCCCTTTCCGCCAAACCGTGAGCTAAAGATGAGGTGCTCTCAGGGGTGATCAACGGCGTGCCTTGGTGAGTGTACGGCGAGGCGTACTTTTCAACTCCTTTTTTTTGCCTTCTGCTTGCATTTCTCACAAACATAAAACGATACACTAAACACGGATGCTGCCAGATCTGGCCAGATCTCCAGATCTGGGCCGCCCAGATCTGGCCAGATCTGGGAAATTTTTTTTTTTTTTTTGAAAAAAAAATTTTCCCAGACGTCCCAGATCTGGCCAGATCTGGCCAGATCTGGCCACATCTGGGAGATCTGGGACGTCTGGGAAAAAATTTTTTTTCCAGGTACCCCCAATGACATAACGAAGTATCGCTTGAAGTACCGTTCAATATACGTTGCTCGTGTGTGCAAGTTACGAAGTAGGACACACAAGGTATATCAAACGATAAATCAATCAGATAAACGTTACATCATTGGAAAATTGTTGGCACCGCCGCCCTGTCTTCGTATTTATTACGTCGACAGGCCAAACAGCGTTGGGCTCAGAAGAAGCAGTGCAAGACACTGGGGATCAACATGAGAACCAACTCCCAACAACACAGGCTACCGAAGTAGCAGGTGGGGTGTTGCGGGTGTTTGGGGTGAAAGAAAATCGATTTTGGTAAGTTACAGCAGAAAATTCTTAAGTTTGCACAATTGAGAAGGGTGTTACCACTGCCTAATATTATTCGTACATGTGAACCGGTAAGGTCGAGAAGGGTGGACACGGCATACAAGTACAAGTACAAGTAAGACGTACCTTCTACAAAGGCTGAATTCGCAATTCTTAAGGGATTGAATTCAGCCCCCACGTGGTGTTTTTGAGAAAATCATTCCATGGTATACAGCTAATGGTTCCCGAAGAATGATTCGCCCCTCCTCGTTCATGCAAACTTAAGAAAATTCTGAAGTAACTACAACCTGGCGTGCGGGTACAGATGCATTGCTTTGTTCTTTCCTCAAAGTCATGTGTGATCTCTCGGGTCTGTACTAAAGTCGGTGTTTAGATAAGCATCCACTTGACTCGTTCTAACAACCGTTGAAATCTAGAACAAAACAATACACTGCCCCTTCTTACACCAAGCCGCCATGCTTCAAGAGCATGCCCTGGGCAAAAATTACTCTGACAAAAATTGGTTTTCTGGGGGAACGCAATATTTTCTTGTGCCTAGTCCTCCGCAAGAGCAGAGGACAGACTTTCCGGATCCCGAAGTCGAATTTCTTGCACTAGCTATGCTCCCTGGGTTAAATGGCTATAGCAGTGACTGACTAAGAGGTTCATAATAATTAGGGTGGTCTATGGGGTGGGTTAATGGAAAAGTTGGCATATAAACCCGACTTTTACGATCGCCACCTGGTTTTGAAATAATTGCACCAGCTCTTCCGTCGGCACTGCTTCGCTGTCACGATGAAGGGTCGTCGGTTCGGGTACCTGTTAAGAGAAATTGAATGTAAAAGTAGAGACTACAACAAAAAAACAAACAAACAAACAAACAAGAAGCCGCCCCGTACCCCTTAAACGTAAAAGTGACATTTTTGTTGACAAAAAAAAAAAAAAAAAAAGCTAAAAAATAGCGGACATGTCGAAAAGGGAGAAAACCGGGGGGTTAAAAACATACCTTGCACTCGGCCCACTCTCCAGGTACAAAGAACATCACTGCACGACAAACCCACTACTACGATAGAAAATAACTATTTTTTACCGAACAGAAAGGTCGTTTTATTGATGAGTGTTTTCAGCGTCTGAGTGCACACTCAGTGGGGACAAAATGCAACACTTACCGAAAAAATTCTCCAATCGGACAAAAACCTTTCTAAACACCCAAAAAAAACACCTCAGTCCACATCCGCGGGGTCGCGAGATGGAAATATATGGTTTTACAGCTTTTGGGGGGTCTAGCGTGGGTCCCAGATGCATTTTGCAACGGGTCTGTGTGTGTGCCTCAACCGCTTCACAGTACCCTTTTTTGTAACTGAAAACGACGCATCCTGTACCTAAGTGCACTGAAGCCTTGCTTGCGTCCTCCTTCGTGGTTTTGGGCGTTCGCATGCGAGAATCATTATCGCATTCTCACATGTAATTCTCGCATCACGGAGAGGGTTTTAGCGTTACGTGACCACAAAAAAAGTGCACAAAATTAGTTTGGTCAAAAATCACCTTGCACTTGTGAAGGAATTGCTAAGGAAATGTGAAATAAGCGTGTTTTGGTACACAAAAGTGCGTTTTGGGTGGTTCTGAAGGGTCAAAACACCAAAAAAATGCGCTAAGAAAAAGTCGAAATTGTGGGCCCCTGTAGTGCATATGGCGGTACCCCAGATCGTCAAAACACCCGACTCTTGCGTTTTTTTGCACTTTTTGGTGCACAAAAACCCTACTCAGGGGTCAAAATTTTCCCGGGAAAAAAAAAATTTTTTTTTCGAGATTTTTCAAAAATCGACTTGTCTTTGGTAAAAACCACGAAATTTCGGGTTCGCAAAACCACGTTTTAGACCCCCACAGATGCTCAAAAGTGCCAAATTTTGCTTTAAATGGCCTCAAATCGTCGAAATTAGCCCTATATAGGGGCGAAAAAAAAAATTCGAGAGTCCCTTTCCCTGGGAGACAATAGCCAGAAATCTGAGGAAAAAAAAAACTGGCCAGATTTCCAGATCTGGCCAGATCTGGGGGGTTTTTATTTTTTTTTGAAAAAAAGATTTTCCCAGATTCCCAGATCTGGCCAGATCTGGCCAGATCTGGAAACAAGATCTCGACATCTGGAAAACGAGCCAGATCTGGGAAATTGGCCCCCAAATCTGGCCAGATCTGGCAGCATCCGTGACTAAACACTTGGACACTTTTTTTTTTTTTTTTTTCTTCAACCTCAACTTCAACGGAGACCAACAGCGTTCTCTCCCCCCAACCTGCAAGGACGCATCCCCAACGCATTCCACAGACAACACCCACACTACGCAACTTTACACACAACACTATTCCACCGGGATTTACCCCCTAGCTGATCTTCTTCACACGAGACAACGCTGCACGACACATGACACATATGACACACAGCTGCAGTCGCAGTGCGCCGCCTATGGGAGTTCTTCAGGCACGCCCTGCGCCTTGCAAGCTTGGTGCGGTGTGCATGTACAATGACAACATGAGTGATACGTACAGTGCAGACCACTGGTGGGAACGAAGCCATCCTTGTAGACGTGGCAGTGCCTGCCCTGTGCTCTGCAGGGACAGTAGAGATCTGACTGCAGCAGACGTCAACCATTTGTACGCCTTTGCGCACCCCTGCGCTGATGAGAAGGCGCGCCCTGTGCCAGTCACCGAGCATGCACACCACAGAACATTCGTCCCGCAGCTGCCGTTGCGGCGTGTGTAGGGTTGGGGATGGGGAGGGCGAGGGAAGGGGGGGCTAGAGTTTTGCTTAGATCCGTAGAGAATAAAAAAAAATGTTTGGGCTGTATTTGTATTATTTGCACCCATCCTCAGCTTGCCCTTTCTCGACCGTTCAGAGGGCGACCATTCAGCATCACAACCGGATTAACTCCACGGTTTACCTCCCAACTCTGTGGAGACTTTTTAACCACCAGACCCCGGTGATATTCGAACACATCGATTCCACTTTTTGCAGTGGTCCTTTGTGTGGATCAGATGCCTGCACCTGTGCAAGCTGCTTGATTGGTTCTGCCCTTCGTGCACACTTCTGTTCTCCAACAAACACCACGACACGACACCACACACCTGCAGACAAAACACACACCCTTCTTAACACCTCACCCACACACAACAAGAAGATGTCCTACTACCCGTACTACGCACCGGCACCGGTATACCCGTCGTACACGTCGTCGATCCTTGCGGCTGACGCTGCTGCAGCTGCCGCAAGTGCACGTGCGGCTGCCGACATTGCGGCTGCACGTTCGTACGTGCCGCTGTCGCCGCGTTACTCGTCGTACCCGTACGCAGCAGACGCAGCGATTGCAAACGCACACGCGAGTGCTGTGGCAAGCGACATTGCGCTGTCTGCGTCTGTGCGCCGTGCACGTCTTGCTGCGTACTCGCCGTACTACTGAGGTGGGCAGTGCTGCTGTTGCATGTGCTGCTTGTGATGCTGCTGTTGGGCCTGCACAACAACGTGTTCCTTTTGATAGCGCACACGAGTGCTGTGTGGCCTGATTGTCGCCGCATTTTGTTTGTACCGCATTCCCCCCTGCGTTTGTGTTTGCTCAATCCGATGTTATGTTATGCTCCTGTTGCTGACGTTTGGGTTTGAGTTTGATTATGAATCTGCCTTTTTCTTTTTCTTTTTCTTTTTTTGTGCAACCTGCTGTGTTTGGAAGTGGCCAGAGAGGAGAGAGGAGAAGCCTGCACACAGCCGTGTGGTGCCAGCTTTGGTGGGGTGTGTGTGCGATGTGTGTGGTGTGGGAGGAGAAGCTAACCCTTTTCGCACATAACTCCCACAACCACATGCTGCGTGCTGCACCCCACCTGCACTTGGACACAAGACCACACGTATGAGCTGTGTGCAGGCCTCTTGCTGCTTGTGAGCTGCCTCCCCTTCACCCTTCACCCTTGTTTCACCCTCCACATTCCCCAAATATGTTGTATTCAAAAAGTCCAAAATATCCCACACCACTCTTTGTCTTCATTTCCTCTCTCAGCTGCTGCCCATCTTCCCTTCCTCTGTTTGCTTCACCTCACCCGCCACAGGACCTTTCCCACAAACATAAAAAAAAAACTCAAAACACCGAAAAATGACTTATGGCCAGAACCAGCAGAACCAGCACAGTACTAGACACGTCAATGAAGGTGCGCCCCTTGTGCGAGCAAGCTCAGACAACCGCCAAATGAACTATGGACTGTTCTCCTGCTTTGGCGATATGGGTGTGTGCTGCGATGTGATGTGGTGCTCCCCATGCCTTCTGGGGTATACACAGAACGCGATTGTGAACAACGATCCATACAACATGAACGTCGGTGTGTGCATGGGATTGACGCTTGCATACCTTGCTGGCACTGCTGGTGCTGTTTATGTGAACCTCGTGTTGGGGCTTGCGCCTTTTGGGAATGCGGCATACGTGATTAGCTGCCTGCCGTACACGCTGGTCGCCTGCCAGCAGCGTGGTGAGGTCAGACAGCAGCTGGGGCTGAAGGACAACACGTGTGAGGACTTCGTCCTCTCCTGGTGTTGTCTTGCCTGTGTGCAGTGCCAGGTCACCCGCGAAGCAAAGGCGTTGGGCTTGCATCCAGGTAGCTGCTGCTGCGGCGACGATGAGACACCAGATGTTCTGCACACTGTGCCGCAGGTCGCTGTCCAGCCAGGTTATGCGAACACTGCTCATTAACTTACCAAAAAGCGCAACAGTAATATGTATTTGTCAGAGGTCTCATAGCTCTTCTTCTTCTTTCCAGGCTTTGAGTGTACAAGCAATGCCCCGACCTTTTCAAATTAAACCACTGCTTGCCTACGTCTGTCTGTGTGGTAAGGCGTTTGCTTTCATTTATCTTTCTCTTTTCCCCAAGGTGACTGAGATGAAAAATTTAAGTTCATCACGGGGTGGCATCAAAACAAAAAACGCGGACAATGTCCGCGTTTTTGGGGAATTTCAGACCCCCCCCCTCCCCCCCCCCAAAACGCGGACATTTTTTGTTTTTTTTTCCCCTATTTTTTGCTGGTTTTTGGGTGACGGGGTGCAAATTCGTGACCCAAAACACAGTTTTTTGGCATTTCCGGAATCCGTCCAGAAAGTGGTGGGGTCAATCTCGAAAATTGGACAATTTTTTGACCACTTAAATTTTTGAAAATATGAGCCCGGTCACTAATACGTGGGGCCCATTTTCGGACAAAAAATGCTGCTGAAAAAATTTTTCAGGTGAAAATTTTTCAGCCCCAAAACATGCCGCGATTGGCATTTCCGGGATCTGTCCGCGCTGTGGTGGGGTCAATTTGCCGAAATGGCCAAGTTCTTGGTTTTGGTCAAAATGAGTGTAAGGTAAAGGGGCCAAGGTAAACCCCACAACCCAGATTTTCTCTCTCTGATGCTGAAACCATGAAAATGTGCAAAAACACCGGCATTTGCATTTCCGGAATCCGTCCGTTCTGTGGTGGGGTCAATTTGCCAAAATGGACAAGTTCTTGATTTTGGTCAAAACCCGTCAGTGTAAGGTAAAGGGGTCCAAGTATTTGCCTGTAGAAGCACATGGTAGCAGGGGTTTAAGGGCCCCCCATTCGTGTACATTTTGCAAAAAAACGCGGGCATCTTGTATTTTTTATTTTGCCCGAAAACACCGGCATTTGCATTTCCTGAATCCGCCGGTTCTGTGGTGGGGTCAATTTGCCGAAATGGACGAGTTTTTATAAATTTTGGTCAAAATCGTGTACAACCCCAGTGAAGAAAAAAAATTTCGAGGAAAAAAAAACCCCAAAATGTCCGCGTTTTCTGGAATTTCAGACCCCCCCCCTCCCCCCCCAAAAACGCGGACATTGTCCGCGTTTTTTGTTTTGATGCCACCCCCACGGGTACTATCATTTCTTGCCACTGGTGCCTGCGTCCGCTGCTGAACGGTGAGGCGTTTGCACTTTCACTCTTTCTTATGTGAAAGATGTGTGTAGAGGCACATTCATCTTTCACGTTTTCTTTTTTATCTTCTTTTGCCAAAAAAAAAGCGTAAACAGCGGAGATAGACACCTATCAGAAAGTCGACTCCTCTGTCTTGCTTTTTTCCCTGCAAACCTATCAACGTTATTTTGAGTTCCCGTCGTTTTGTTTGACACATGTGAGAAAAAGAGCAACTTGGACAGCTTGACTTTCAAAAATCCAACCATGTTGTGAGGTGAAAAGAGAAAGGCAGAGGAGCGTACGGCATGGTGCAGCTCTGCCGCACTCCTTTGGTGTTGAGGTGTGCCGTTTTGGAAAAGTAAGTCTAGCCTTTTGGGTGTTGACACTTTGCTCTGTTTTTTGTTTTTTGTAAACACCACTCAAGCCAAAACCGCCCCCAACTTTCCTGCATTTTGTTTCAAGTCACCTCTCTTCTGTGTTCTTTTAGGTGACTCAGCACGAGAGACTTAGGAGCTTCTTATAATCTTTCCCTTCGCAACTGATGCTGCGAGATAACGATTATGAGCAAAGGTAACTAAACATGGGACGCTGTTCATGCAAACGTTCCCTTTGTTTGTTTGCACTTTCCATCTCTCTCTTTTTTGGTGCTTACGGAAATCGGTCAACGACCTGTCAGCGACCTGTCAATATCGAACACCCTCGGAGCACCATTTCTGTTTTTGTTTTTGTTTTTGCTTTTCAATTTTCTTCTGCAGCATGTTTGCTTGACTTCTCATTCTGTGGATGGGGCAACGGATGACGAACGGTTGAGAGACTTGAGACTGTTTGGAAGCATCGGGTGACATGATTTTAATCAAAGAGTGCATCCTGCAGATTGTTATTGTCTTTTTTGTCAACTCAACACAACAAAGCTTGTGCCATAGTGGCTATTAATCTTTCTGAACCAAAAAAAGAGCAGCAAAAAGTTTTTTTCCCCCACTTCCTCTCTCCGCTACTGCCCATCTTTCCTTCCTCTGTTTGCTTCACCTTACATGGTGTAGCACGTACTGTGCACTCACACTTCCAACCGGATTAACTCCACGGTTTACCTCCCAACTCTGTGGAGACTTTTTAACCACCAGACCCCGGTGATATTCGCATACATCAGTTCACATTAGCCGTCGACCGTCCATCCGTATGTTCCCTAGAGTCTGCAGCAGAGGAATATCCTTTCAGCCACGTGTTGATGCTTTTGACATGCGAAGGCAGGCTTTTTGAACCTCTGGTGCTTAGCACGGAAGTAATCGCGGACCAGTTTGTTGATGGCAGAGCTGAGGCAGGATTGTAGCTTGCGAGCCTTGTTCTGTTTTGTGTGTGATCACATTTCTGAGGCTGCTTGCTTGCTGCCTATTCATGCACTCCAAACCTCACATCGTTGCAATCCTCCTGCTGTACGGACACCTCCCAAATCACTCCACGCCACAGCACACCACCAACAGGCATCACAGTAACCAATACGTCCATCCTGAGAACACAATGAGCGTTGGTGCAGTACACGCAGGGATCCCACAGGATGTGGAGGGCGAATCTGTGCAGCAGAGAGACATACAGAGTCACCCCCAGGTGGCTGTCATGGGCGTGCCCACAGATGTAGTGGACCAGCCGATGAGCGGAACACACATTTCCACGCTGCCAGGTGGGTTCTCGTATGGACTGTGCTCCTGCTGCCAGGATATGGGTGTGTGTTGTGATGTGTTTTGGTGCTCTCCGTGCAGTCTAGCATGCGCCTACGACGCAATCATCAAGAAGAAGCCAAACAGCATGAACGTCGGTGTGTGCCTGTTCACCTCAGTGTCGGGTCTTGCTGGGTACGCTGTGGGCGCATACCTGTGGTATGGGCTGGGGATCCCGCTTCATGGAATTGCGTACACGTTAGGGTGCATCCCGTACACCTACACCACCTGCCAGCTGCGTGGTGCGCTGAGGCCCCACCTTGGCATGCGCGACGAATGTGGTGAGGACTGTGTGTTCACCTGGTTCTGCCTCTCCTGTGTGCAGTGCCAGGTCACACGCGAAGCAGAACGACTCGGCATGCGCCCAGGAAGGATCTGCCCCCGCGAGGCCCCTCAGCCCGTTGGGGACACAGACTCGCAAGAACTGGTCCAATCTCAACCCATCCAGCCAGCTTACGTAAGAACTGTAGCCAATTAAGGTCCGTCAGATGACTACAACCAGATGACTACAGTGTGCTTATTACCGTGCCGTCTGCAATGCCATATCGTGAATGTGTCGTCTGGGGAATGGACAGCCAAGTATTATGTTCAGAGGGTGTCTCGTGAAATATTTGTGTGTTGATAGTTGCCTGTACGATATTTTATAACTTGTTTTTTGAAAACAGAAAATTTGAAACAGTGGAGATGGACATCCATCAGAAAGTCAACTCCCCTGTCTCCTGTCTTCTGTTTTTTTGTTTTGTTTTGTTTTTAAACTTTGAGATCTGTGTCAGGGCATTTTGTTTTGTTTGTTTCTGTCTCTTGCCTCTATTTCGAGACCCTACCCAAATCCAAACACTGGGAGGTGTCAGCTGAGAGTTCTCCCTGCTCTCATCATTTTTCTTCAAAACTGTTATAATTAACTCCCTATCTTCTGCTTTTCCCCATGTTCCACCAAAGTTATACTCGCTCGATCTCATCATTGCCCCCTCTCGGATGAGATCAAGGTGTTGCTTGCACGCAGCCTTTTTGGTTGTGGTTTTGTCTGTGTACAAAGGGATGCACCACACAACACACGAAAGGATAAAAAGCAACTTGGACAGCTTGACTTTCAAAAAGCCAACCATGTTGTGAGGTGAAAAGAGAAAGGCAGAGGAGCGTACGGCATGGTGCAGCTCTGCCGCACTCCTTTGGTGTTGAGGTGTGCCGTTTTGGAAAAGCAAGTCTAGCCTTTTGGGTGTTGACACTTCTCTCTGTTTTTTTTGTTTTTTGTCAATACCACTAAGCCAAAACCGCCCCCAACTTTCCTGCTTTTGTTTTTCAAGTCACCTTTCTCTTCTTCTGTGTTTGTGTTGTACATCTCAAAACAAAATACTGCTTTGTATGCTCTGTGATTTTTACGTTTGGTCCTGGGTTGGACCTTAAATTGCATCCGGGGGTCCGTTCCTCCTGAAACTCTATGAAGGTGTTGACCGCTCGAATCGATGTCTTGACCTGCTACATTACAAAACAGGCGAGAAGGGGTATGCGGGGCGTTTTTGTGCCTTCAGGGTCTTTTTGTTTTTCAGCCACCCTGCCTCTCCTTTATTACCAGTGCATAGCCTTTGTCTTTCTGTTGGGGAGCTCACAACTCTTCAACGGAAGGTGGGCCGCCGGCTGACGAGCGGTTGTGCACCGCCCTCGGTCTCTTACGGTACGGGTAGGCCTACTTAGGTTTCCTTTTGCATCTTCTGTTGTTGACCGCAGGGTACTTCTGCTTACATCCAGCTGGCGTCGTGTGTCAGCGAGGTGCTTGCATCAATAACTTCACTTTATTTTTTGTCAATACGATTATACCACTAATCCAAAACCGCCCCCTTTCCCTTTGTTTTTCGAGTCGAGTGGCAGCGAGACGGTATCCTCACCTCTCAAACTGGTTGCGCAGCTTTGCTCATTGAAAATACGTTTTCTTCTTTGGGTAAGATGGGAAGGGCCCCACTCGGACTCATTTATGTCAGGAGTTCTACTTGTTTCTTTCCGTCGTACACGAACCCATTCTTTGGTGGGTTGGGGAACGCAGAATACAATTAGGACAAAACTGAATGATCTCTGTGTCTTACACTTTCTCATAATGCTCAGCCAAAGAGACGGTATTCCACCCAACCACCCGCCACAGGACCTTTCCCACAAACATAAAAAAAAAAACTCAAAACACCGAAACATGACTAAGAACCAGCAGAACCGTACTAGACACGTCAATGAAGGTGCGCCCCTTGTGCGAGGAAGCTCCAGCCGCAAAATGACCTATGGACTGTTATCCTGCTGTGGCGATATGGGTGTGTGCTGTGATGTGTTTTGGTGCTCCCCATGCCTTCTGGGGTATACATGTGACGCAATTGTGCACAACCAGCCGAACAGCATGAACGTCGGTGTGTGCATGGGAGTGTCGCTTGCATACCTTGCTGGCACTGCTGGTGCTGTTTATGTGAACCTCGTGTTGGGGCCGATAGGGAGTGTGGCATACGCGATTGGCTGCCTGCCGTACACGCTGGTCACCTGCCAGCAGCGTGGTGAGGTCAGACAGAAGCTGGGGCAGAAGGACAACATGTGTTGTAATGACTTCGTCCTCTCCTGGTGTTGTCTTGCCTGTGTGCAGTGCCAGCTCACCCGCGAAGCAAAGGCATTGGGCTTGCATCCAGGTAGCTGCTGCTGCGGCGACGATGAGACACCAGATGTTCTGCACACTGTGCCGCAGGTCGCTGTCCAGCCAGGTTATGCAAACACTGCTCGTTAACTTACCGAAAAAGCGCAACGGTGAAATGTATTTGTCCAAGGTAGCTCACACAAAAATGTATTCAGCTTTGATTGGAAAATTTTGCTTTAATTGTTTTCTCTGCGAAAAGACGAATATTTGCACATTATTTCCTTGAATTCTCCCCCTTGGAATATTACTGATCATTTACGAGGCTTGGGTTCATCTCATAGCTCTTCTTCTTCTTCGTTCCAGACTTTGAGCGTACAAGCAATGCCCCTACCCTCTTTTCAAATTAAACCACTGCTTGCCTACGTCTGTCTGTGTGGTAAGGCGTTTGCTTTCATTTATCTTTCTTTCCCCCAAGGTGACTGAGATGAAAAACTTAGGCCCATCACGGGTACTATCGTTTCTTGCCACCAGTGCTGCTTCCACCGATGAACGGTGAGGCGTTTGCACTTTCACTCTTTCTTATGTGAAAGATGTGTGTAGAGACACATTCATCTTTCACGTGTTCTTTGTTTATCTTCTTGATTGCTTACGTTGAAATACTTATCTTCTTTTAATTTAAAAAAAAAGAAAGTGTAAACAGCGGAGATAGACAGCCATCAGAAAGTCGAAGAAAAAAAAAGTCGACTCATCTGAATTGCTCTATTCTGCAAACCTATCAACGTTATTTTGAGTTGTCGTTTTGTTTGACACATGTGAGAAAAAAGCAACTTGGACAGCTTGACTTTCAAAAAGCCAACCATGTTGTGAGGTGAAAAGAGAAAGGCAGAGGAGCGTACGGCATGGTGCAGCTCTGCCGCACTCCTTTGGTGTTGAGGTGTGCCGTTTTGGAAAAGTAAGTCTAGCCTTTTGGGTGTTGACACTTTGCTCTGTTTTTTGTTTTTTGGTTTTTTTGCGATCAATTTATTGAATGCATAATACCCAATATTATGTTGAAATACTTGTTTTTTGTCAATACCACTGAGCCAAAACCGCCCCCAACTTCCCTACTTTTGTATTTCAAGTCACCTCTCTCTTCTGTGTTCTTTTAGGTGACTCAGCACGAGAGACTTAGGAGCTTCTTATAATCTTTCCCTTCGCAACTGATGCTGTGAGATTACGAATATGAGTAAAGGTAACTAAGCATGGGACGCTGTTCACCTTACAAACTTTCCCTTTGTTTGTTTGCACTTTCAATTTCTCTCTTTTTTGGTGCTTACGGAAATCGGTCAACGACCTGTCAGCGACCTGTCAATATCGAACACCCTCGGAGCACCATTTTTGTTTTTGTTTTTGTTTTTCAATTTTCAATTTTCAGTATGTTTTTCACTTTTCTATTTTTTACTTTTATTTTATTTCTCTTTCTTGTGTGTTTGCTGAGGTTTTCTATCTGATACACATACAGGATGTGTTGGTATTTGTTTGGATTGGTAGCAATTATTGCACGGAATACTTTACGTATACACGGCAGCCATCAAGACCAAGACTCTTTAGGTTACTCTTCCTCCTGGTGATCAGACATTACATCCAGTAAGGACAGAGAAAGGAATAAGAAAAAAGAAAAAAAAAACTTTTGTATTTTGTGTATTCCCGAAACAAAAAACTGAAGTAGAAGGTACCAAATGTTCACACGAACATCGGTTTCACGATATTCACCCACCATTTAAAGGGAAATCACTGAAGATGTCCACCCTTTTGAATACAACTGTATGATTCTTAGGACTGAAACAGGGTTAATATCAGAAACCAATCTACTGAAGTTTCAACTTGTGCACGAAGCATTTTACTTTTCTTTTTGACGTTTTGCAAAACACACAACATAAAAAGAAAGATGGGACCATTTTTGTTGATCCCTCACCATATACTATCAATTTATTGATTGCATATGATGAAAATACTTTTTATTTACAAGTGCCTCCAGACATGCTGTGAAAAACTGAGCCTCGCTTAGAGTATGTTGCGGAATGGTCTCTAGTACATTAGCCCTAAAAAGCTAAACACATAGTGCAAACTAGTTTATATTTATAGATATATTCTACTGCTGCACTATGCTTTGTTTACTCATAATTACAAAGGAGTTAACAGAAAGTCGAAGCACACAATACAGCTGTCCTGTGAACTTCGCACTACACCCCACCCCCTCCCTACCTCTTTGAAACAGTCAAAAAAGAAATCAAAAAAAAAAAAAAAAAAAAAAAAAAACAGCAGAAAAAGAGACCAAAAAAAAAAAATGATATAATAACAAGGGAGAGCAAGTAGGTTATTTAAAGTAGGTTGACGACACCGAAACCCCAATAAAAAAAATGTGTCCGTTTATGGTGTCAACGTTAAAGACTACCAGAAGCAGCTCAGTGCATTCTGAAAAAAATAAGCGAGCGATTCTAGGCTATATATGTTCATGAAGCCAATGAATCTAGATAAAGGTCCTATTTCAAAGAATTCCCACAAACAAACACCACTTTTATTTTTACTTTTTTTCAACAAACCAAATAAAAAGAAAAAAAAACTCTTTTTCACCACTGGAAGGGACTAGACCTCGTACTTGACCCTTTCAGTGAGACGTCAGACCAATGTATTACATTGCCACACCCTGGGTAAGCTGTGCAGTCTGTAGGCCTACTACAAAAACCGCAAAACTTTGGAAAAAAAAAAGAACGAAGATAATAGGTATATCGCAGTAGTAATTTGGTCGTGGTTTACCAATGGTAATGTCCACGACGCAGTTTATATGGTTGTACTCAACGCGTACTATGTCACTAGTGATGAGTATTTTTCTCGCAGGAGCGATTTGGTCTTGGTGGGCATCTTAGCTTTCCCATTTTTTAAGGGACAATAGCCTTGAGACTAAGACTCCAGGACACATATTAAATTGTTTGCAATGCACGTTTTGCTATCTCTTTGTACTACTCTAGTCTTTGTGTAGGTGTTTCAATACAATGGACAATGGATGATTAAACTGGTTTTAATCATTGCTTGGACGGCGAACTACTAAGTCCAGAAAATTCAGTATGTTTTTCACTTTTCTATTTTTTACTTTTATTTTATTTCTCTTTCTTGTGTGTTTGCTGAGGTTTTCTATCTGATACACATACAGGATGTGTTGGTATTTGTTTGGATTGGTAGCAATTATTGCACGGAATACTTTACGTATACACGGCAGCCATCAAGACCAAGACTCTTTAGGTTACTCTTCCTCCTGGTGATCAGACATTACATCCAGTAAGGACAGAGAAAGGAATAAGAAAAAAGAAAAAAAAAACTTTTGTATTTTGTGTATTCCCGAAACAAAAAACTGAAGTAGAAGGTACCAAATGTTCACACGAACATCGGTTTCACGATATTCACCCACCATTTAAAGGGAAATCACTGAAGATGTCCACCCTTTTGAATACAACTGTATGATTCTTAGGACTGAAACAGGGTTAATATCAGAAACCAATCTACTGAAGTTTCAACTTGTGCACGAAGCATTTTACTTTTCTTTTTGACGTTTTGCAAAACACACAACATAAAAAGAAAGATGGGACCATTTTTGTTGATCCCTCACCATATACTATCAATTTATTGATTGCATATGATGAAAATAATTTTCTTCTGCAGCATGTTTGCTTGACTTCTCTTTCTGTGGATGGATGACGTGTTTGGAAGCATCGAGTGACATGATTTTAATCAAAGAGGGCATCCTGCAAATTTTTATTGTCTTTTTTGTCAACTCAACACAACAAAGCTTGTGCCATAGTGGCTATTAATTTTTCTAAACCTAAAAAGAGCAGCAAAAAGACTGACTCAGCCCTCTCCTTCTCTTCAGTGCTTTAGGAAACCCGACCCACCCCTTTCCACATGCCAACAATTCATCAGAATACAACAAAAAACATGATTTACAATGAATCTGCACCTCTGATGCAGGAGCCGAACAAATTGACCTATGGGCTGTGCTCCTGCTTTGACGATATGGGTGTGTGCTGTGATGTGATGTGGTGCTCCCCATGCCTTCTGGGTCGTACGTACGACGCAATCATTCTGAACAAGCCGAACAGCATGAACGTCGGTGTGTGCATGGGAGTGTCGCTTGCATACCTTGCTGGCACTGCCGGTGCTGTTTATGTGAACCTCGTGTTGGGGCTTGCGCCTTTTGGGAATGCGGCATACGCGCTTGGCTGCCTGCCGTATACATACGTCGCCTGCCGGCAACGTGGGGTCATCAAAGAACGCATGAATGTGCAGAAAAACCTGTGCGAAGACTTCATGCTCTCCTGGTGCATCACCGGCTGCGTGCAATGCCAGATGACACGCGAAGCAAACAGACTCGGCATGCAGCCAGGCACCATCTGCTGCTGCTCCAGTGAGCCACCAACTGTTGTTGTGGCACAGCAAATGGTCCAGCCGGCCTACCCCTACGGAAGTTCTGCACACTGGTAACGCTGTTGCAAACTGTTATGTTTTCCCTCAACAAAAAGCTGTTCAAAGGACAGGGTTTTTTTGATCTCCTCCGTTTTCAGGTTTTTGAAATAATAAAGTTTTGCACCCTTTTTGACGCGATTCATTCAGCTGCACCCGTTGCTCTAGTCAAGGTGTTCGAGCAGTATTGAGCTAGCCATCTGATGCCTCAGTGGTTGTGCTCTGCACGCAGATAGCGTTCGTTGGGTGCGTTGCCAATGTATCTCGTAAACGCCCTGGACCGTAAAGGACCGGCGGGCACACCCCGTGTGTTACTGAACATGCTCGGGACGTTGATAACGTTGTCATCTTGCCTTTTCACCTTTTCACCTTTTCGTGTGTTTTTTTTTACCTTGTGTATACCGAGATTGTACATAAATTGTACAGATCTGTTAAAAAGTTGGGATTGTCCACCAAATAGTCAGATCAATTTCCATACAAGTATACACATGTGTACATTGTATAGATCTGACTATTTGAGTGAAAAGATCTCGCTATAACCCTGTGTATATCATGGTTTGTAGTCAGTCTGAGTCAGACTGACTCCCTCTCGCACTCCTCTCGAGTGCGAGCAGTGCGAGAAGAGTCCTTTTCGGCCTGGCCCAAAAATCAGTATGGCTCAGACTGACTACAAACCATGGTATATGTGTACATTTGACTTCCACCCTTTATTTATTTTTTTTGTAACGACAAGTGCATTTTTTAGGGTGGCCTAAGCCCGAGAGGCTTAGGCTCATCTTCTTCTCTCATTTGAAATAAAAAACTTTTCTTTTAAGCTTTTAAGTGTTTGATTCATTTCAGAATGCTATGTTAAAGTCGTGCTGTGTTCCATCTTGACCACCTTTTCAAGGTTTTGAACTTTGGGGGCAACATCGAAAAAATAACACAATAACGTGGCGGCAGTCGCTGTGACTACTGCTTTCAAATGGGAGATTTTTTTTTTTGGTCATGTGCCAAGCAGGGCTATTTCTAAAAACCTGTCCCTGTCCCTGATTTTTGGAAAATGAAAGTTGCCAAAAAATTTGCACGGGGCTTATATACAGGGCTGCCAAAAAATTTGCACGTACTACAGTACTACCAAGAGGGGGAGGATGGGCTTTCTGCTTGAAGAAAGTTGCCGATTTTTTTTTTGTTGAAAAGTTTTCTTCCAGATTGTGCAAATAACGGGGGTTTTGGTGTATTCTGAAAAATCCTAGAGGGCGCACCAAGCCGCGTGCCGGAGGCACTATGAGGGGATTTCTTAGAAAACTTGTTCTACACTAACATCACACTGGCACCGTACTCATTTTAACAAAAACCAAGAACTTGCTCAATTCTGCAAATTGACCCCACCGCAGAACGGACGGATTCCGGAAATGAAAATGCCGGTGTTTTCGCGCATTTTCATGTTTCAGCATCTGGGAGAGAAAATCTGGGTTGTGGGATTTACCTTGGCCCCTTTACCTTACACTCATTTTGACCAAAACCAAGAACTTGGCCATTTCGGCAAATTGACCCCACCACAGCGCGGACAGATTCCGGAAGTGCCAATCGCAGTATGTTTTGGGGCTGAAAAATTTTCAGGGTAAAATTTTTTTGAGCAGCATTTTTTGGCCGAAAATGGGCCCCACGTATTAGTGACCGGGCTCATATTTTCAAAAATTTAAGTGGCCAAAAAATTGTCCAATTTTCGAGATTGACCCCACCACTGCGCGGGTGAATCCCAATAATGCAAATAAGGACGTTTTTGGCACAAAATAAATCTGCCAAAAAATTTGTGTCCCGGATTGGATTTTGGACCCCCCGGACCCCATATTTAGAAATAGCCCTGGTGCCAAGGTACACGAGAGGGCTTTGTATTTCAAGCCAACTTTTTTTTTTTTTTTTTTTTTGGGTGTTGCAAACAGGGTAGTAGCTTGAAAGGTGCACTTTTCAAATGTTGCTGGTTTGCTGGTTTAGCAAAAAATTTTCCCCGGTTGAAAGCGGTCGTCGCGCGCTTCGCGCGCGCCTCCCTGCCAACCACAGAGTGGAGAGGCAAGGGTAAATTTTGCGAGACAAAGAAAATGTAATATAATCCTGTGTTAACGGAGCTTGGTCTTGCACCTTACGTTCCACTAACCGTACAAAGTCAATACGTCTTCCAGAAGCAGGGGCTGTTGCAACGGTGGTCATTTTGAAAAAAACGGTCAACTTTTTGCAGCTTTGGTCAAGTTGCATTTGTGGCTTGCAAAATGCAAGGGGGCCCCCGAAGACATTGTGAACTCTATTTTTTTGCGGAGCAAAAAAATAATACCGTAGTCGGAAAAATGTTGGAACGTAAAAATGTTGTAACGGAATAATGTTGTAACGCTGCGGATCGCGGGAAGTTGTAACTTTATTCCGTTACAACATTTTTATGACTGGGGTGAACTTTGTCTTAGGGATTTTTTTTGGAACAGTCGGCATAATCCCCAACCTCACGCACCACACCCCAATTTCAAGCCGATAATTAGTGTTTCAGGTTTTTCGACGTCCTCCCCCACCCCTCACCCAAATAAAAAATGAAACAAATGGGATTAGCCCAATTCTGCAAGCGCCGCAATCCCCACGAGCCTGTTTCGGAAGGAGGAGATGCCCCCAACCTGGCGTTCCTTGCTGGTAGCGCCGCAAGCGCAGTGGGGCTAGACGACAGCACATCTCGTGCTGTCGCAAATGAGGTCAGCGCTGCAAGCAGCACGCGAGCGGGAAAGGGGAAGTCTTTTTCCCTCGAGGAGCGGCGGCAGATCGGACAAGCCTGCCGGGACAGGGCTGGCGACCTGAACAGGACGCTGGCTTACTGGAACGACCCCCGCGCAGACCCCCCACGACGCGTCCTGGTGAAAGGAACCCTGAGCCGCCTGTTCAAGAAGTTCAGGGAGGAGGAGGCACTGAAGCTGCGGAACTCCCTTAACGGAGTCGACATGCCTGCCCCGACGGAGCCGAATCGCGGCCGACCGAGCGTGCTGTCTCCCGAAGAGAGTGCAACGGTGATGCACTTGTTGCGCATAATCCGCGCCAGCGGTGGAACTGTCACATCCGTTGTGGGAAGTGCAACAGCGCGGGCACTTGTGAAGGAGTCGTCTACTCCTCAAAGGCTGGATGACTCCTCCTCGCTCGGACCGGACTGGGCACGGAAGTACCTCGGCAGGCACGGCTGGGCGTTGAGGTCCTCGACAACGTCATTTGTCGTGAAGCTAAGTTGAACAACACCAAAAAAAAAAAAAACATCATCCCCCCGCCCCCCGCCCTTTTTTCACCACCGTCAGAGGCACAAGATTTTTCTTTTCAAAAACCACCCCCGCACCAGCAAAAATCCCTAAGACAAAAATAAACCCCAAAAAAATGTTGTAACGGAATAATGTTGTAACGCTGGGCCATTTTTTCCAGCGTTACAACATTATTCCGTTACAACATTTTTCCGACTACGGTATAAAGTGGCGCCGCAGGCGAAAAAAAATAGGGTTTTGTCCAAAACATGCAGCTTTTTACACCACAGAGTCACTCAATGAACCCTTTTTAGGGGTTCGCTTACGTGTGAGGCTTTCTTCTGTGAGTGGGAAAGTGGTGCGAGGGGGCGACGAAAAACTGAATCCCGAATCCCACTTTTTTTTTTTATTTTCCCCCAAACCAGTAAACCAGCTCGTTCTGGTTTTGAAACCAGCAAAAGTACCCAAGCTATTTCCCTGGTTGCAAAAATGATGTCTTCCTCATTTCGAAAATGCTGCTTTTTTTGTTGTGGAAGGTCTGTCTTTTTCTTCCTCCCCCCCCTCGCCCCTCTTTTCTTTAGTCCTGGGCTGGACCTTAAATTGCATCCGGGGTCCGTTCCTCTTGAAACTCTATGAAGGTGTTGACCGCTCGAATCGATGTCTTGACCTGAGAGATTACCAAACAGGAGGGTATGCGGGGCGTTTTTGTGCCTTCAGGTCAGAGGATTAGCGGCCGAAACGTGCAAATCCCACTCCAGGCTGGGACGAACCCATATAGTCAGGGGTCTTGCTGTGTAACATTGGCACAAGACCTAGATATGCATCACAACCACCCCCTTTCCCCCCCTTACACCTTTTCTAGTTCGGAGATCGTGAATAAGTCGTAATCTCAAACAAAAGTATCGTGTGGTCAGCGTCACGCCTACCTCGGTAGGTTACAGTGAATAAAAATGACAGTAGAGATTTGCACAACTGTGGCAACACAACCGAGCCAACTACACTACTCCAACACAATTTAGCAAAAAAAAAGAAAAGTAACACATCCTTTCCCTTTGACTTGATATCTACAAAACTTGTAAAAAATATACAAAAATAAGCAAAACAAGAGCACAACGCAAAAATATAAAAAAACTGACCCAACCAATCTCGCCCGGGCCGACAGCCGGCCCGTTCGTTACCTGACGAGTGGAGGAGGCGGGAGTAGGGACGTAGTAACAGTATCCACGGAGCGAGAGATAGGTGAGGAACGGCTGTGTGGGGCTCACACGACAAAGTGAGGTGGGGGTCTACACGTTGTCAATTATTCAAAGTTATTCACTTCCTAAAACCCATTCAAACCCCTTCTCACACCCACACCTTTCCACTTCACACCAAGGACTTTGTACCTACATTAATCCACCTTAACACAATGTCTGCTGAACAAACGATGCCTGCTGACAAGAACTATCACGCTATGTCGGAGGACTCGTCTGTGCAGAGTGCAGACCTCGCCCGCAGTAGTGTCGTGGCACCTCCTGCCGTGAACATGGGCACAGCGACACCACCTCCTGCGGCGTTCTCCTACGGTCTGTTCGCTTGCGAGGATGACATGGGGTTGTGCTGTGATGTGGGGTGGTGCACCCCATGCTTTCTGGGGCGTACACATAACGCAATTATGAAGAATGAGCCGAACAGCACGAACGTCGGTGTGTGCATGGGAGTGTCTGCCGCAGCTTTTATTGGGTGCGCTGGGTGTGTGTTCGTGAATTTTGGGTTGGGGCTTGCGCCGTTGGGAGGCCTTGTGTGTCAGATGGGGTCTATCCCGTACACCTACGTGGTCTGCCAGCAGCGGAAGGAGATGAGACGCCACCTCAACATGCAGGAGAACGACTGCGAGGACTGTCTCGTCTCCTGGTACTGCGGGAACTGCGTGCAATGCCAGGTCACACGCGAAGCAAACAAACTCGGCATGCAGCCAGGTACCATCTGTTGCTGCAACAAACCACAGCCCGTCGTGCACACCGTCCCACAAGAACTGATCCAGCCGGCCTACCAAGCTCCAACAGAAGTGGAGTGAGGAAAAACACACATTTTGTAAGGTGACTACGCATAAGGTGTACCACCCTACAAAAACTTTTGAATATGCATATTTACAAAAAAACAAAAACAAAACAAAAAGGATCCAAAAATACAGCAAAAAAGATTGATGAATAACCAATGTTCAAAACATTAAGTAATCTAATCAGACTACGCATAAGGTTCATCTCATCAGCTTTCTTTGCATTTCATTATCTCCCCCGCCCAATGTTGGGCTCGAATTGTTGATACAACGACGGAAAGGGGTGCGTGCCCCAATTTGTTATTTTCTTTCGCGCACAACTACATTCCGTCAGTTTGAACAGCCCCTTCTCTTTTCCTTTCTTCTTTTTTTGTATGAGGCACATTTTTCTTTCCAGTTTGAGAAATATACAGCGGAGATGGACATCTCTCAGAAAGTCAACTCCCCTGTCTAACCTCTGACATCAAAAACAAAAATGCTTTTTTCGGCAAGCCAAAGAGAAAGGCAGAGGAGCGTACGGCATGGTGCAGCTCTGCCGTACTCCTTTTGGTGTTGAGGTGTGCCGTTTTGGAAAAGCAAGTCTAGCCTTTTGGGTGTTGACACTTTGCTCTGTTTTTTTTGTTTTTTGTCAATACCACTGAGCCAAAACCGCCCCCAACTTTCCTACTTTTGTTTCAAGTCACCTCTCTCTTCTGTGTTCTTTTAGGTGACTCAGCACGAGAGACTTAGGAGCTTCTTATAATCTTTCCCTTCGCAACTGATGCTGTGAGATTACGAATATGAGCAAAGGTACCTAAGCATGGGACGGTACAAACTTTCCCTTTATTTTGTATGCATTGTCAATGTGTCTTTTTTTTGTTTTTGATTTTGTTTTTGCTTTTCAATTTTCTTCTGCAGCATGCTTGCTTGACTCTCATTCTGTGGATGGGGCAACAGATGACGAACGGATGCGAGACTTGAGACTGTTTGGAACCATCGGGTGACATGATGCCGTCGTATCTTGGTGGAGTAGCCACTGTGCATGCTGATGTATGTGGTGCCCTCCGTGGTTCGATAACCCACGGAGGGTCCGGGTGTCTGCGTCCGTAGAGGTGTTTGCACTCCCAGCTTCCATTTTGTTTTTGATATCCGCCTCCGTTTGCTCTGTCAGCTTTGCTTTTTAATCAAAGAGTGCATCCTGCAGATTGTTATTGTCTTTTTTTGTCAACTCAACACAACAAAGCTTGTGCCATAGTGACTATTCATTTTTCTAAACCAAAAAAGAGCGAGAAAAAGACTGACTCAGCCCTCTCCTTCCCTTCAGTACTTTAATAGGAAACCCGTCTATCCAATGGTCCTCATTCGTTGCCTGACGAGAGGAGGCGGGAGTAGGACGTAGTAGCGGTATCCACGAAACGAGAGATAGGTGAGGAAAAGGCTGCGTGGAGGTAACACGACAAAGTGAGGTGGGTCTACACGTTGTCAATTAGTCAAAGTTGGTCACTTCCTAAAACCCATTCAAACCCCTTCTCACACTCACACCTTTCCACTTCACACCAAGGACTTTGTACCTACATTAATCCACCTTAACACAATGCCTGCTGACAAGAACTATCACGACATGTCTTTGGAGTCGTCTGTGCAAACTGCAGACCTCGCCCGCAGTAGTGTCGTGGCACCTCCTGCCGTGAACATGGGCACAGCGACACCACCTCCTGCGGGGTTCTCCTACGGTTTGTACGCTTGCGAGGATGACATGGGGTTGTGCTGTGATGTGTTTTGGTGCTCCCCATGCCTTCTGGGGTATACACATAACGCGATTGTGAAGAATGAGCCGAACAGCATGAACGTCGGTGTGTGCATGGGAGTGTCTGCCGCAGCTTTTATTGGGTACGCTGCAGGCATCTTTGTGAACATGGGGTTGGGGCTTGCGCCGTTGGGGAGCCTTGCGTACTCGATTGGGTGCATCCCGTACACCTACGTGGTCTGCCAGCAGCGTAAGGAGATGAAGCGCCAACTTGGCCTGCGTGAGGACAAAGGGGAGGACTGTGCACTCGCCTACTTCTGCGGGAACTGCGTGCAATGCCAGGTCACACGCGAAGCAACCAAACTCGGCATGCAGCCAGGTACCATCTGTTGCTGCAACAAACCGCAGCAGCCCGTCGTGCACACCGTCCCACAAGAACTGATCCAGCCGGCCTACCCAAGGTCCAACTGAGCGGAGAGGGAAAAGAGGAAAAAACACACACTGTGCGTTGCCATAACTTTGTAAGGTGCCTAATCATAAGGTTCATATTTTTAGTTGCATTTCATTATCTCCCCCAATGTTGGGCTCGAATTGTTGATACAACGACGGAAAGGGGTGCGTGCCCCAATTTGTTATTTTCTTTTGCGCACAACTACATTCCGTCAGTTTGAACAGCCCCTTCTCTTTTCCCTTCTTATTTTGTGTTTGTTTTTGTTTTTGTATGAGGCACATTTTTCTTCCCAGTTTCTTTGGAGAAGCAATATACAGCGGAGATGGACATCTATCAGAAAGTCAACTCCCCTGTCTAGCATCTGGCATCAAAATAAAAATGCTTTTTCGGCACGAAAAAAAAAAAAAAAAAAGCGAGGTGACAACACCTCGTCAATTTGTCAAATATAAAATAAAATATAAAATGTACCGTTTTTTCACCCACCCAACCGGACCCAACACAGCCCATCTAAACCCACTTGGGGTCAATTATACCCAATTATACCCAATTTTGCCCAATTACGCCCAATTACAGCCCAATTACACCCAATTACAACCAATTACACCCAGTCACACCACTAGTACAACTCAGGTGTTTTTGAGGGGGGCTTACCAGGGGGTGACCTGTTTTGCTTGCTCACACGGTGGGGTCCAGCCTCTGAGCGGGTCAAACGGGATACTCAACTAGAGGGTGTGACGACACCCGCTTTTCGGGTGTGGCACCGAAAAGTGGGAACGCCTATGACGGGCGGGTTTTGGTAACCGGACAGGGGACTGCGTGCCTTCCAGATATTTTGTGCCACTACATGCCCACTCAGCCTTCTTCCTCACATACGTACATAGGTCATTTTTACCTTGTAAAATTGTAACACTGGTGGCATGCTTCCCAGCACACCAGCACATAGAAAACCGGTAAAAACACATGTGATCTGTGATAGTCAAAAGTACAAAATTCCTTCGCCAATGCATTATTTGGGTATTTGTTTTACCTGGAGAATATGGTCAGACCACTCTTCAGACCACCTGGCGTTTACCCCAATAATAACACTTTTTCATACTATTTTTTACCGTGGAGTTTGTGTAGCGGTACAGGTAATGGTTTTCGGAAGTTGGCTTTGGCAATCAGGTTGTTTGTGTACTGTGTACTGTGTACTGTGTACTGTGTACTGTGTACTGTGTACTGTGTACTGTGTACTGTGTACTGTGTACTGTGTACTGTGTACTGTGTACTGTGTACTGTGTACTGTGTACTGTGTACTGTGTACTGTGTACTGTGTACTGTGTACTGTGTACTGTGTACTGTGTACTGTGTACTGTGTACTGTGTACTGTGTACTGTGTACTGTGTACTGTGTACTGTGTACTGTGTACTGTGTACTGTGTACTGTGTACTGTGTACTGTGTACTGTGTACTGTGTACTGTGTACTGTGTACTGTGTACTGTGTACTGTGTACTGTGTACTGTGTACTGTGTACTGTGTACTGTGTACTGTGTACTGTGTACTGTGTACTGTGTACTGTGTACTGTGTACTGTGTACTGTGTACTGTGTACTGTGTACTGTGTACTGTGTACTGTGTACTGTGTACTGTGTACTGTGTACTGTGTACTGTGTACTGTGCGGAAATTGACCAAAAACGAGAACTTGTCCATTTCGTCAAATTGACCCCACCACTGGCCGGACGGATTCCGAAAGTGCAAATGCCGCTGTTTAAAAGCAGCGGGTTTACGCAATTTCTTGCAGGTCAAATGGGGGAAACGGTACACGTGTCCTCCATTCTCGCATTATGCAGCATTTGTGACCACTCACCAAGGCATCTTTTTCATCGCCGTTTTCGATTTTATATTGATTTGTAGGGAAACAGCACAGAAGGGGGGAAATTTGGGGGTGTGGGGACCGAAAAGCAAGTCAAAAGTGCAAAAAACGGCATTTTTGCCCAATTTCACCCAATTACGCCCAATTACAGCCCAATTACACCCAATTACAGCCCACCGACACCCGGAAAAAACGGTACATAAAACCAGAGCAAAAGAGAACTCCAACCATTTATTTTTCTTCAAAGCTGTTATGATTAACTCCCTCTGCTTCCCCCCACGTTCCACCAAACTCATACTCGCTCGATCTTTTTATTGCCACTTCTTGGATGAGATCAAGGTGTTGTCTGCACGCAGCCTTTTTGGTTGTGGTTTTGTCTGTACAAAGGGATGCACCACACAACACACGAAAGGATAAAAAGCAACTTGGACAGCTTGACTTTCAAAAAGCCAACCATGTTGTGAGGTGAAAAGAGAAAGGCAGAGGAGCGTACGGCATGGTGCAGCTCTGCCGCACTCCTTTGGTGTTGAGGTGTGCCGTTTTGGAAAAGCAAGTCTAGCCTTTTGGGTGTTGACACTTTGCTCTGTTTTTTTTGTTTTTTGTCAATACCACTAAGCCAAAACCGCCCCCAACTTCCCTGCTTTTGTTTTTCAAGTCACCTTTCTCTTCTTCTGTGTTTGTGTTGTAGGTACATCTCCAAACAAAATATTGCTGTATGCTCTGTGAATATTACTTCACAGAGCACACAATACGAGCCCTCTCTGCACGTTCATATTCAAGTTTTCTTTGGTGGGCTGGGAAGATGACTAAGCACGTTAGGCTTAGGTTCATCTCATAAACTTTTCCTTCTTTCTTTCCGTTCAGTGTTGTTCTGTACAGAGGCCACATCCTCCTCCCACAGAAGCACAGACGAGAAACGCCTGTTGTCACCCCCCCTTTTTTATACCCTTTTTTGCAGTTTTAGATCGCTGCAATGTGACTAGGGTTGTCTTATTACTTGTCGCATGCACATTGCTTTGTGTATGCGCACCCAGTTTTGTTCCAGATGCAGTGAGGAACCATTTGCCTTTTTACCCCCTTTTTTGTTGCATTCTTTTTTCTGAAACCAACAGCAAGAAACAACTATTTGATCAAAAACCCTCCCTCGTAGTTTTCTCATGTCTCACCGGCGTCCTACCATGCTCGAACACGATATTGCACGTCCTAAATCGCGGTCATTATGCTGGGGAAGTGACAGTACCGCTGTTAACTACGTTGATAAAAATGCGACTCACAGCAACGGTTCATCTATGCAAATACTGTTCTCGCATTTCTCTCTTGTTTACGTCCCCCCAACAACAACACCCAGCTTCAAAGTTAACACAAAAAACTAACTTCAAACACAAAATGACTGTTGATAACAAGTACGAGCAGGTCCCCCAGGATGTTGAGTACGTGCACGAGAGTGTCCAGCAGAGTGACCACGTAACCGGAGTCCCAATGGACCACCAGGTGCCTATGCCCATGGGACACATGCCCGAGAGCCACATTGTGACCACCGTTCGGGTTCCTGACTTTTCGTATGGGCTGTGCTCCTGCTTTGACGATATGGGTGTGTGCTGTGATGTGTTTTGGTGCTCCCCATGCCTTCTGGGGCGTACGTACGACGCAATCATTCAGAACAAGCCGAACAGCATGAACGTCGGTGTGTGCGCAGGAGTGTCTGCCGCAGGCATGGCTGGGTATGCCGCGGGTGTCTTCGTGAACCTGGGGTTGGGGCTTGCGCCGTTGGGAAGCATTGTGTACTCGATTGGGTGCCTCCCGTACACCTACGTGACCTGCCAGCAGCGTAAGGAGCTGAGACGCCACCTCAGCATGCAGGAGAACGACTGTGAGGACTTTCTCCTGTCCTGGTTCTGCATCTCCTGTGTGCAGTGCCAGATCTCGCGTGAGTCCAACAGGCTCGGCATGGCCCCAGGTGGCTGCTGCTGCCAGCCGCAGCAGGCTGTCGTCGTCCAGACCGTTGTTCCCAACAGCCACCAGGTCGTTCAGCCTGCCTACCCCCACGGAAACGTTGTTTCTAGGTAAAGTATATGGCGAGGAAATGGTGATTTTTGATCAAAATGCAGGGTAATCGCGAAATCACTACTATTTATCAAAAAAGATAAAAAAAACACACAAAAATAGCGAACATACCACAAGGAAAGCTTCCGGATGGGAGTGCTTCCTTGAATACCACACATTTTTTTTTTTTGAGAGATTTTTTTTTTGTTGCAGAATTCATGCAACTTTTCCGTTCACAACCGTTTTTTCCTTCCCCCATTTTTGTCTGACTGCCTGTAATAGTGGTGTACATAAAAGCCACATAAAGTAGTGCAACTCTGCCGCACTCCTTTGGTGTTGCGGTGTGCCGTTTTGGAAAAGCAAGTCTAGCCTTTTGGGTGTTGACACTTTGTTTTGTTATATTCGTCAAATGCCCTGTTTTGCACTATAAACTTCGTTTTATTTATTGTCAATACCACTAATTCAAAACCTCCCCCCCCCCCCCCCCCAACTTCCCTGCTTTTGTTTTTCAAGCCACCTTTCTCTTCTTCTTCTGTGTGTTTTTTTTTTTTTTTTTTTTTTTTTTTTTTTTGAGGAATATCTCCTCCGAAGCAAAATACTGCTGTATGCTTTGTGAACAATACTTCACAAATCATACAATACAAGCCCTCTCTGTTCATCTTCAAGGTTTCTTTGGTGGGCTAAGATGACTAAGCACGAGATGCTTAGGGTCATGGTTCATCTTCATAAACTTTTATGACTGAGATACGTTGCAGCACCTTTCAACTAGGGGGGGTCAAATTAGTTACCCCCCAAAATGATAGCCCTTTCCCCAAATACCTTATTTTTTTATTTCCCTTTTCACATCCTCTTTGTTTGGAAGAGCTGGGTGTGGAAAGAAGCTGGGTCCGCAGGCGGTGGAAGAATGGGCGAAGGACTTCCTTGAATGAAACGTGGAGGTGTTGATCGTGGCCATATTGTCGTGCCTTTTTAGTGCGTCCGTCTTGCTCACATTCGCTCCCGCGCTGTTTCAAAAAGGAAAATTTAATGGAAAAGTTCGCCCATAGGTGTAGAGGGGTCTAAATTTTTTTGCCTGTGTCGCATGTTGACCGTGGACTCGTTCCCGTTCTTGTTGATTGAAATTAAGCTGAAACCAACAGCAAGAAACAACTATTTGTGGATCAAAAACCCTCGTAGTGAAAAACCCGCGTGTTCTCTCATGTCTCTCCTCCCAACAACTGCACCCCACAGCTCCAAAGCTAACACAAAAAAAAAACTAACTTCAAACACAAAATGACTGTTGAGAACAAGTACGAGCAGGTCCCCCAGGATGTTGAGTACGTGCACGAGAGTGTCCAGCAGAGTGACCACGTAACCGGAGTCCCAATGGACCACCAGGTGCCTATGCCCATGGGACACATGCCCGAGAGCCACATTGTGACCACCGTTCGGGTTCCTGACTTTTCGTATGGGCTGTGCTCCTGCTTTGACGATATGAGTGTGTGCTGTGATGTGATGTGGTGCTCCCCATGCCTTCTGGGGCGTACGTACGACGCAATCATTCAGAACAAGCCGAACAGCATGAACGTCGGTGTGTGCGCAGGAGTGTCTGCCGCAGGCATGGCTGGGTACGCTGCAGGCGTGTTCGTGAACTTTGGGTTGGGGCTTGCGCCGTTGGGAAGCATTCTGTACTCGATTGGGTGCCTCCCGTACACCTACGTGACCTGCCAGCAGCGTAAGGAGCTGAGACGCCACCTCAGCATGCAGGAGAACGACTGTGAGGACTGTCTCCTGTCCTGGTTCTGCATCTCCTGTGTGCAGTGCCAGATCTCGCGTGAGTCCAACAGGCTCGGCATGGCCCCAGGTGGCTGCTGCTGCCAGCCGCAGCAGGCTGTCGTCGTCCAGACCGTTGTTCCCAACAGCCACCAGGTCGTTCAGCCTGCCTACCCCCACGGAAACGTTGTTTCTAGGTAAAGTATATGGCGAGGAAATGGTGATTTTTGATCAAAATGCAGGGTAATCGCGAAATCACTACTATTTATCAAAAAAACACAAAAAAAAGCACACATACCACAAGGAAAGCTTCCGGATGGGAGTGTTTCCTTGAATACCACCTTTTTTTTTTCTTGAGAGATTTTTTTTTTTTTTGTTGTAGAATTCATGCAACATTTCCGTTCAGAAACGTTTTTTCCTCCCCCATTTTTGTCTGACTGCCTGTAATAGTGGTGTACATGATACGCACCACATTAACTCCCGGTAAATGGCTTTATAATTTTTCTACCGAGGTTTACAACGGTGAAACGACAAGTCAAGTCATTTACTTCACTGTCGTGTACGAGGTCCTCATTGCTGTTGAGCTTCAACACCAAGACGTCTGCGAAGGACTGCAAAATCACCAAAAAATTATCCAAAAAAAAAAATAATAAAATAGTTACTTTGTGTTGGAAATAGTGGAGCACACTCTAGGGTGGCTACACTAATACAACCAAGTTTTCAAAAAAAAATAAAAGAGCTGCGCCAATAGAGAGTAGAGAGTCCTCCCCCTTTTTTGTTGCGATCTGACAAAATTAATTGTGGGGGGTAAAATGATGAAAACGTCAGAGAGAAAATATCTTCCGCAAATAAAGAGACACAACAACACAACAACATCTCAATGGAGAAAACGGGGCAAGGGTGGAAAAAAAAAAAAAAAGTTACTTTGTGTTTGCTTGCCTTTCGTTCTAGGGGGTTTCTTTTATAAAGTATGCGAGTATATTCTTTTCCCACGACATTTTTTTTTTTTTTTTTTTTTTTTGCTTTTCAAAAAAAGCCTGTCACCCGAGATGAATGTACCTATGAGGGGGGATATCAAAAACAGTGCTTCGAGGAGGGAATAGGCCACAAAAGGCCTCCCTTTCGCTGTGGGGTGAAAATGGTGAGGGAAAAAAAAAAAAAAATGCTGGGGGGGAGAGCAATGTTGAGAATTTTAGATACATCTGATAGACTGAAGAACATCACGTCGTCTCCCTCCTCGTGGTTGGCTGTATTGTGATGGGCAATATATCACAGTACATCCACCACTTCCCCTCCACAGTCACTTCTCTCCCCCTCTGGTGTACACATGTCTTTAATTTAAAGTCTCCTTTTTGTTGCAAAATTTTGCGAAGAAGAAAAAAAAAAAATGTTTTTGTGCCTTGCCCTAAAAAGGATGCAAAAAATCACAATAGATCATGGTAAGGTTTTTTATGTTGAGTTTCCCCCCTCCCCCTTTTTCCAAAAAAAAAAAAAAAAGCCAAAAAAATAATGATACACAACTAATACACAATAAACAAAATAAGGGGTGCCTTGGGTACCCTTGTCAATCGCTGCTTCTGTTTGTGTGGGTTTTTTTTTTTTTTTTTTTTTTTTTTTTTTTTTTGTGATTTTATTCGTTCTATTCCTTCCTCTCTTTCACCTGTCGGTAAGAAGTGCGTCCCTGATCCCCCCCCATACAAATTTGTTTTTGCTTTCGCACCTTTCTAGGCTAGTGGGTTATGTTGTATGCAGACCAGCACTTCGTGCACTTTCTTTATTATTGAAAAGAAAGCAAATGATACGTACATCATATTTGAAGTTTTTGGCCATAAAAAAAAACAGTGGAGATTGCACAACTGTGGCAACACAACCGAGGCAACTACACTACTCCAACAATTTTTCAAAAAGAAAGGGAAAAAAATCACACATATTACAAAAAAAAAAAAAAGAAAACACCAAACGGACATTGTATCCATCAATAGGAAGAATCGCCGCCCTCTGTTGCATTTGATAGGTTTTCAAAAAAAAAGTTCTTTTTTTTTTTCTTCTTGATGAGGGTTTCCTTTTGATTTGCTTGTTTTGCCATGATTTTTTGTACTATATTTGGACCAGCGTTATCTTGTGTGCAAAAAAAAAAATCTCCCCACATTGATTTAAAACCACCCTCTTCTTCTCGGAGCGATAGATGTAAACTCTTACATGGTTGGGGGGGTCCACCCCCCCGGTACACCCGATCATTGTACCAAATTTACATTATTGATCCCTCACCATATACTATCAATTTATTGATTGCATATGATGAAAATATTATTGACTAGCAGGTTGTTGCATTTCAAGTCATGTTTATAAAACCACCCTGCCCTCTATTCTACCCACACTCTGGGATAGTCTCATCTCACGCGCACCCTTGCGCGTCAGTCATGAGGGGAGTTGTGGGTGGCAGAGCCTTTTGTGGGTCCACGCCACCAAAGGTACACTGTTTACTAGCGGGCTGTTGCATTTCAAGTCATGTTTATAAAACCACCCCCCTATTCTACCCACCGCACATCCACAGCACCCACTACATAGCAAATCCTCTACTCTCCGCACACCATGCACGACGACGGTGCGCCCACAGAGGATGTTGTGGGGAATGTCAACACCAGCTCCGCTTCTGCCTCTGATGCTGTTCCTACCCCGCCGCAGTATCACTTATACCAGCCGCAGGGTGAGGAGACGGGGCAAGGGCAGGAGACGCAGAATCCGCAACAACAACCGCAGCAGCAGAAGCAGCAACCCACACAACCCCAGTGGGGCAACGGGCCCGGCCAGACGCCACCCGCACCCATCACACCCATTCCTGCAGTGGTGTCGGAGGCGACGTTTTCCTACCAGCTCTTCGACTGTCTGGATGACACAGAGGTGTGTCTCGACGTCTTCTTCTGTGCTCCGTGCATGCTAGGGCGTACCTACAACGCATTCACGATGAAGGTGCCCGACACAATGCATGTTCCCGTGTGCTGTGGGATTGTTTCGTGTGAGGTAGGCGCCTTCGTGGTAGGCTGCATTCTAGGTGTGTGGGGCTGGTTTGTGTTCCTGAATGCAGGCTTGGTGGCGACAGCGGCGATTATGGCGTTGGGTGCAGTGCCGTACTGTGTGCTTAGCTTCCAACAGCGCTTAGAGCTGCGCAGTGCGCTTGGCCTCCCTACAAACGACATCGAGGATTGTCTCCTTGTCTTCGGATGTGCGCCCTGCACACAATGCCAACAGACACGTGAAATCACCAAGATGGGCCTCAACCCAGGGAGCTGCATGTTCGGGGCACGGCACGAAGCGGAAGTGCAAACAGTGCAAACCCCACAACCAGAGCAGCAAGTTGTGCAGCCAGCATACGTACCGCTTGTGACTTGAAAAAATAATTGAGGTGCGTATTGTTCCCTTCTAGAGATGCGCATTCTTTTCTTCTTTTAGCTCTCTTACACAGTATCAGTTATTCGTTATTATTCAAAAGCTATTAAACAAAATCTATGCCGTGAACCCGCTCTTGCCAGACGTTTATTAGACACCTAAGCAGAAGGAGGCTTAGGATCATCTGAGAGACCTTTTCCACTTTATTTTGGCAAGCGGTAGCAACACAACAAACGAGACCTTTCCCTTTCCTCTTATGTCTTTTTTTTTCTTCTGTACTTCATTGGTTTTTATCCTATGAGGTGACCAAGCACGAGAGGCTTAGGATCATCTTATACACTTTTCTTTTATCCTTCACTAATGAGAGGTCTCCTTTCGTTTCTAGTACCCTGCGTTGTGCAAGGCTTTTTCTCTATGTTCAGTTTTCAAAAAGGATGTGTGTGCAGCCCGATGAAACACCTTCATCTTTTTTTTTTTAAGTTTTGTTTTTCACTATTTTCTCGTGGCTGCTATCTACGTAGTGGTCTAATCAGACAAACGTTTTTTTTTTTCACTATTTTCCTTATCACTTCGTTGCATGTCAAGCAGAAGCTTCCTCATGCATCATACCCCAAAAAATTCTCCCCCAATCCAGCAAACGTGATGTACACTGTGTACATTAAAATAGGTGACAAAAGAGACAAAAAAAAACTCATTTCATCTTTTTCTCTAGTGATTTACCCAAAAATCTTTACGTTGTGAAGTAAAAAAAGTGTACAGAGATCTTAAGTGATTTTCACAAAGAAAAATGTTAAAGTATGAGAACCACGGAGAATCCGTTTGGTGATCACACCAGTATACAGTGAAATACGCCTAAAGAAAAGGCGGGATTGAAATCAATGGTGGAATTAACTTCTGGCGGGATTTTTCTTACGCGGGCAGTTTCTTTAGGCAGAACTTTTTTTAACCACTGTACCACTGTATTCTCGCGAAGCTTTGTTCAATGTGTGTGTGTGCGCAGTGATGCACAAAGTTTTCTTCATTTTTTTTATATACCTGCAAGTTGTTCCTCCGATACGGTCGCCAATCACCCCAACAGGGTAATTGAGCAATCAACGAAATTAACCCTTTCCCCCCCCCCTTAGGGGGCGCAGTGAGACCCTTTTTTCTGTCACACCCCCCAAAAAATCATGAAAAAGTGTAAAAAAAATATCCGAAAACACAAAACCACCCCAGAAAACCAGTGTCGTCGGCCAAGCCCCTTCACCAATAAAGACTACAACAAGAAAACAAACACACAGAAGAAAAAAGTAAAATAATGCCCTTCCTCAGTCCGGAAGTATCACCTCAACCGGTCACACCTGCCGTAAAATAGAGAGAGGTTACAGAAAACATTATCCAAAAAAAGCAAAAAAAAAAAAAAAAAAAAAAAAAAAAAAAACACATTTGTGGGACTATTTCTTACGTTTTGATGCCTTTTTGGCACTTTTTGGCACTTTTGGGAACTTTTTTTGACACTTTTTGTAGCGTTTTCACCCCATTTTCACCGTTTTCTAAGGGGGTTTGATACAGGGCGATTTATCAAAAAATTCAATTTTTTTCAATAGTCCAAAACAAGAGGAAAAGAGGTTTTTTCCCCTCAGATGTGTCCACAGAGCGATTTCTGGGGGGTTTTGGGGCCAAAAGTCTATTTTTTTGTACACCTTTGCTGAAAATTTTGAATTATTTTTTTGCCGTAAAAACCACATTTTAGCCGGGATGAGGAAGTGTGACATGAGTGTGACATTGGAGGGGGGCATCTCATAGGCCAGAAAAAAGCGTTTTTTTAACTTGGAAGTAGGGTTTTCTGCCTATTTGGGTGTCCCCGCATCCATTCCGAGCCGAATTCTGGCCTTCTGTGACTTTTTCGGCGGCCCTTTTGAGGTCGGCATTTGGGAATCATCCCAAGAACACCCCAAAGAACAGGTATTTTTAGGGTAACATGAGTATTTTTTTTGAAAAAAAATATTTCTGGGGGTGCCAAAAAAGCCCCAAAACTATATTTTCCCACCCCCGGACCTCACCCAAATATGATGGGAGTGGTTTTCGGGGCTTTACAGGTGCTCCGTGGAACCAGAAATAGTGATTTAGGAAGTGTGACAGAAGTGTGACAGAAGTGTGACAAGAAGTGTGACAGAAGTGTGACATCGGAGAAATTTGGATCTGGGGTCACCAAAATGGGCAAAAACCATCTGAAAACAGTCTATTCCACCCCCAGTGGGGTCCGGCAATCATTTTCGAGTGGTTTTGGGGACTTATGTGGACCTGTGGACAATTTTTTGGGGGTTTTAATGTGTGTAAACATGCTAAGAAGTGAGGGAAATGCTGCTTTTTTAGGCGTTTCAGACACTGCAGAATACATCTGGGGCCCACACAGGACCCCTAAAAGCTGCAAAAACCATACATTTCCACCCTGGGACCCCACCGGATGTGGACCGAGGTGTTTTTCGGGTGTTTAGAAGGCATAATGTCTCCTTAGAATTTTTTTTTGAAAAGTGTTGAAAATTGACCCAAAAGCGTTACACAAGCGTTACACATTTTTGGCCATTTTTTCACAAAAAACCGATTTTTTTTAATCAGGAAAGTATCTGTAGAGGTCGTCAGGTGGTTTAATGGGATATTTGGGTGATCCCCAGGGCGATTTGCGGCCAGGTACGACCTTTTTAGTGGGTTTCTTCACCTAAATTTCAAAAAAATGGGTTTGTGACAGTATTTGTACAGGGATTTAGACACCACTGCGCCCCCTACCCCCCCCCCCCCCCTTTCTTACTTACGCACCGATCAGAGTTACTACTTTTTGTTACCGTGGTTCAATACCCCCTCGAGAACCGGAGAGTGTGTGTTTTTTCACTATTCAACCATACTTTTCTTGTCTCTCAACTCCAGAGAGCACTTCATTGCATGCTCTATTCGTATAGTTTATTGTATAGTTGTCCACTCTTTATTTGACCCTCTCAAGGGACTCTATGATTACTTTTGGTGCATTTTTTATCACCTTTTTGGTACACCTCAGAACCAGGTCGAGACCCAGAACTGCACATCCAATGGTCCTCAGAACGGGGGTGCTGAACTAAAAAAAAAGAAGTCAACTTTTCGCAAGATGTTCAAAGTTCTGGTCCCTCCTCAAACGCCCCCTCCACAACCCAACCCACAGCAAAACACAACATACACCCTATCACACCTACACTAAACACCCCCTTTCTCACACTTCTCCTTCTACTCCCTTCATCAATCACACTGTCGCTACCATGGTTGACACACAATCCCCAGAGAGCACTGCACGGGCAAGCGCTGAAATGTCAAGCCTCGGCTATGAAGAGAGCAAACCCACCCCACGGCAGGCAGCCTACCAGGGGCCCTGCTTGATGTGGCTGCGCACGCAGCAGAGCGGCTACAGTGAGGATGAGGAGGTCCAGGCGGTGACGTTTGAGAGACAGAACATGGATGTGGAGGTGCCCCCTTCGCCTCTACCATCGCCGTCACGCACACAGCTGTTAGAGCAACACATGGAGACTGTTGAGATTCGGCGTAAAAAGCATGTTCTCGGGGAAGTGGTGGTGTCTATAGGCAGCAGAGGGGAAACGACTCTCTCCGGCCGTGCGGTGCTCCACTGGACTGCCAGCGAAACCCCGCGTCTCGTCTTCCCGCACGACGGCGGCTTCACCCTCTCGCTTCCCTCCCAGCAGGCGCACCTTGCGCTTCTCCTCCCAGAGCTGTGCTCGCTGTTCACAGAGGCAGGGGTGCAGCACAACCTCCACAAATGGGGTGCCCTCGACGAAGCAATGCCGCACCAGCCTGAACGGCAACAAGAGGTATGTACAGTGAGGTTGATTGAAGATTCACATAAAACACACAACACAGTGTAACTGCAACTGTTCGGTGATGTGATACGGATAATTGGTGGATGTGGGCCTTTTTTGGTGAAAATTATGAAAGACAGGAGGGTTTTTGTTGCACGATGGGGTGATAAAAGATGTGTGCTAGAGGGATGTTTATCTGCCAAGACATTGGATGCGCGCGTTTGTCAAACTGAGTCATGATTGCCCGGGTCCCCGCTATCGTGCAAAATAATAGCAGACTGTTTAGGCTGGGTATACAGAGATTGCGTGGCCTACCGAGCGGTTGTGAACCGCCTCCGTTCTCTTACAGTACGGAACAGTTACGTCTACCCACTCTTTGTATGAGCATGAGACCGAGCTGCGTTTTTTTTTTTAGCATGTTTCACCCTCTTTGCCTTCTTTTTGTTTTAGAAAAGAATGAAAATAATGTTTCAACTACTCTTTAAAAACTTCTTTGATTGTTCATAGATCTATATGGAATTCATCAACGGAAAGCTTGGTCTGGTTTTGTATTCCCCTCACATTCGGTAGTGTCTACGGTATTGCCGAGAGAGAAAAATGCAGAGAGAGGAAGAGTCTAGAAAATATGGAAGGTGGTTTGTCAAGAGGTAGAAAGAAATGAGGGGAGGAGGAGGAGGAGCATGAATGTGTTATTGCTGATTGTTGTCAGAGTATCAAAAATTTGTTGTGTTGTGTTTGTTGTTGTGTTTGCACCTTCCTTCATTGTGGGAAAAGGTGCCGTCGTTCGTATCAGACGTATTTGAAAAATGGAATGCAGGACCACATGGTTGGGGGTCCACCCCCACGGTGCACCGGTCGTGTACCAAAGGTACACTGTCACAAGAGGGCTTTGTATTTCAATTCAACTTTTTTTGGGGGGTGCAAGGGAGGGAGGGGGGGTGATGTTTTTTGGTGAGGTTGGGTGGAGGGGCCACGGTTTCGTTTCTTCTTTTTTTTTTTTTTTTTTTGTGCTGGGTTCGCTCTTTGTTTTGTTTTCTCCTCTCAAGTACAGCACTCCGGGGGTTCGATAACCCCACGGAGTGTCAGTGTCCTGCGTCCCATCTGGCGTTTTGCACTATCAACTTCACATTTTCTTCTTCTTCTTATTCCAGAAGACTTCCTAGGGACTCATCTTACAATTTTCCGCTCTTTTTTTTGTGTGTGTTGCTCACAGCAAGACACATTCATCATTTTTTTGAATGAACATTTTTATATACGATTTCGCCTACACAAACAACCGGACTGCTTTCATGGACATTGCCCTTTCAAAGGGTTTAACGAGTGATAGAACTCTCTTCCTTTTGTGGGTGTTCCCTACAGAGAGCTCAGGGTTGTTGAAAGGAGGATTCGCACAGTATTATCAAATATCTTCGAAAAGATGTTTTTTTAGGGGAATAGTCAGACTTACCCTACCCTATTTTGAAAAAGTTCAGACTTGCCCTAAAAACACTTTTAGGGCAAGTCTGAACTTTTTCAAAATAGGGTAGGGTAAGTCTGACTATCTCCCTTTTTTTTTAAAGATGTTAACCACAAAATGGATTGTAGGACTGCATAGTTGGGATACCCACCCCACGGTGCACCCGGTCATACCAAGATACACTGTTCACTAGAGGGCTTCCCCCTATGTTCCGCTTGTTAGCGAAGCAGGTGTTTTTTCTATACTTCTAGACGCTCCCTCTCTGCCAATTCTTTTCCCAAGGGCTAAGCAAGCTGAAGTTTCCTTAGACGCATTTATCCAATTATTTTTCTTCAGTTCACCTGCGTCCGATGAACGGTGGGGCGTTTTGCACTCTTCTCTTTTCTCTTCCCTGTCGAAAGGCAATAGACTAAAGTATAAAAAATAACGGAGCATTTAGAGCAGTGTGTATGCTTCGTTTTTTTGTGGTACCATTGTGGCACACTTTGGAATGTGGTACCCAGACGAACTGTGTTGTGCCTATGTCCTACCACTCCTTGATGCACGTTCAGTGAGGTGCACTTCCTCTGACAAACGTTTGATGTATTTTTTTTTACTGCACGTTTTTGCGTTTTATGTTTTGTTTTCACGTCTGTCCTATAAACTGTGCACCTGTGGTGCCTGGACACAGGTACACAGTTTTCCTCCCCTTTTGAATAGAAATGAAGTGTCGCGTTTTTTTTGGTGGACAACCGTGGGGGTTTTCTGACACAAAAAAAAAATCGAACAAAAATGCCAAAAAAATCGAGACTCTTGGACAGTCCGAGACGAACAGATGAACACTCATGGCAAATGCACCAAAACGATAGTTACAACGTGTTTTTTTTTAAAGAAAATCAGGCCAGAACTCCACGAAACAGTATCAGTTTCACCCTTTCAGACAGCAAACACGAGTCACGGTATATAACGCGTATTCTGAGAACAATAATATTTCTGTCTGTGCCCCGAGAAAAAATAGTAGTAATGGCAAAGAGTAAAATAAGGTCCGTATTATCTCTACTTCTAATGTGACGAAACAACGGCAGTAGGCTCAGGTCATCTCACAAAACCCTTTTCCTCTTTTTTTATACCCCCCTACTCCCTTTCTTCCAATAGTGTCTGGTTCCTCCGCCACAATTTCGTTGAAATTACTATTTGTGTGTGTGTGTGTGTGTGTGTGTGTGTGTGTGATTTTTCTTCTGAATGTATGCTGATAAAACGGGGTTGTGCCCAGCGAAGGCATCTACCTTTTTTCTTTTAGGTGACAAAGCACGAGAGGCTTAGGTCCATCTCTACCAACTTCTCTCTCTTTCTTGTCTTTCTTTCAAAAAAAACAAAGTTTTTTTTTTCATTCCTTTGGTCCGCACACCGCTGTTAGCCCCCCCCCCCCCCCCCCCACCACCACCCCCGCTCCATTTTAGCTGATGACTGAACCATCACAGATTACTGGCAAAGCAATCTAATGGCGAAAAAAAAAAACCTTCAATTTCACTCTTACTAAAGAATGACTTTAAGGTAAAAGGTAAATGCATTTTTTTTTTTTTTGGTCGTCTTTACTGGGGGGGGTCGAATAAAGCACGTACGTGTTTTATTAGGCGTCCCTACACTTCAGATCCTGAGGTTTTAAAAAAAAAAAAGTTCGAAAAGGCGAATAAAGCACGTACGTGCTTTATTCGCCTTTTTGAACTTTTTGGAAAGTTTTTCCAGTCACAATTTTTTTTCGATTTTTTTTTCGCCCAAGAGGTGATTTTGCTGCATTTCCGAGCCAATCCCGGCTTGTGGTGGGGGATATACGGAAAAATGAACAAAATTTCAGCGACTTAAATTTTCACAAAATACGAACTACCTTGTCACAACACAGGAAAAGTTCAAAAAGTCGAATAAAACACGTACGTGCTTTATTCGACGCAAAAAAAAGCAAAAAACCCATTTTTCAAATGCGTGCTTTATTCGACGTACGTGCTTTATTCGAATTACCTCGTTTATTCGGCCCCCCCCAGTAATCTTTATACAGCCGAGACACATTCATCAACGATTCTTCTTGAGGTGACCACGCGCGAGCGTAGGTTTATCTGTGAAAAAAATATTTTATTTTTTTTTTTCCTTTTTGAATTTTTCGAGTCGTGATTTTAGCGATTGTCGATACAAAAGAAAAAACACCAAAAACACTGAGAATAACAGTGACCTGGGAGGATACCTTCTAACTGCCACTTTCCCCCCCCCCCTTTCTTGCGTCGTGTGCAACACCTGCACAGTTATTCCTTTGGAAAATCGTGAAATAAATTATTCCGCACCCCCCCGCACCACCCCCCAATCTTCAGGGAGAATGGAAGCGTTCACGACAGAGCCGTTTTTGACACGCTTCCCACCTGCATTTTGTCTCCCCCCCACCCCTTCACTCCTTTTTTAGAGAGGGGTTTGAGGTGACGTACACTTTGTTGGAACCCGAAAGACACTGTTTTGTTTTTGCAGGAGGTATCCTTGGCGCGTTTTTGTTTTGACGCCACCCCCTGGTGGTTTTTTTTTTTTGACTTCAGGAAAATGTAGCTCTCTAGGTTGTTTGTGATAGTAGAATTTCATTGACGGAAAAGAAAGCGGAGTGTTTGTGTGCAGAGTGGTATTCCGACCTATTGTTGTGGATTTTTTTTTTGAAAAATTGATGACGTGTAGACACCTCGCTTTTTTCTCGTGTGAACTCCACGCAGCCTTTTCCTCACGTATCTCTCGCTCCGTGGATACCGCTACTACGTCCCTACTCCGCCTCCTCTCGTCAGGTAACGAATGAGGATCGTTGGATGCCCAGGGTAATTAGGCCCGGGCGAGATAGGTTTGGGCAGGTTTTTTTGATCACACCATTGCTACTGGGTTTAATGTGTGCACTAACTCACATAAGGCACATTCATCATTGATTTTTTTTTCTTTTTTCTCGTCATTCAGAGCGTTTTTTTTTTTTTTTTTTTTTTTTTTTGCACCGACCAAATTTACACTTTCCCCCCTGTCCCCGAAAGACCACCCCAATCTGTCCCGTGTCACAGCTATTAACAAAATAGCTTTCGGCAATGTAATGGATTTATTGGAGGCGGGTCGCTTTTGTTGCAAACTTTTTTGTTGCGCGATAACGAATGTGATCAAGGTGACTAAGCACGAGAGGCTTAGGGTCATCTTACAAACTTTTTTGGTGCTTTCGGAAGTCGGTCAACGACCTGTCGGCGACCTGTCAATATCAGGGTGTGTGTGTATAGAGTCCCTGTGTCAGCGACCTGTCAATATCGACCCCTCCCGGATCACCATTTTTCTTTGGTTTTTTTTTTATTTGATAATTCGACAACGGGATGACACCCTATCCATAGCTGCTCAGTACACGCATTTCAAGGTGGCTGAAGCACAGGTTCTGTCAAAGCGTTTTTGCACACTAAAATAACCTAGGTGCTTTTCTCGCCCCTGCAACAATACAAAACTAATCTTGGTTGTAATAGTGGGACTCATCCATGGGGAAATGCCAATGGTTTTTTTTTACGCGGAAGGAAACGCCCTTCAAGCCCTGGAGGGTAGAGTGAGGTGAGGGGTGAGGGTGAGGGGTGTTTGTTCCACAATAGTGGAAATCTCATCTTTTAGAACAAAAGTGTCGTCGGGGGGGAGGTTCGCTTAGCTTTTGTATCTTCCTGTTCCTACCAGTTTTTCTCAGGGCAGTAACGGGGAAAACGTCGACCGAATTATTTTTTTTCAAAAGGAAAAAAAAAAAAAAAATAGAACATAAACTCTCATTGATGTGTTATGTGCCCTGCATCATGTTTTGTTTTTCACGTTATTTCACGCGTGGCCCCTGTTTTCAGAACAAGGCCAATCAAAACTGAATGGATCATTTTTTCTTTCTCACATTTTGTCTTCCTCTCAACAGTTTCACCCGCACCTCGTCCAAAAATCACGCGTCCTTTGGCTTTCACCGGTTCTGTGACAGGATCCCAAGGCACGCTGAAGGTTTGCGGGTTTTTGCGATGTGATTTTGAACTGTGGCCAAGCGTTATGGCGCACCTTTGTGTAAATCAGATGCCTGCACCTGTGCAAGCTGCTTGATTAGTTCTGCCTTTCGTGCACACTTCTGTTCTCCAACAAACACCACGACACGACACCACACACCTGCAGACAAAACACACACCCTTCTTAACACCTCACCCACACACAACAAGAAGATGTCCTACTACCCGTACTACGCACCGGCACCGGTATACCCGTCGTACACGTCGTCGATCCTTGCGGCTGACGCTGCTGCAGCTGCCGCAAGTGCACGTGCGGCTGCCGACATTGCGGCTGCACGTTCGTACGTGCCGCTGTCGCCGCGTTACTCGTCGTACCCGTACACAGCAGACGCAGCGATTGCAAACGCACACGCGAGTGCTGTGGCAAGCGACATTGCGCTGTCTGCGTCTGTGCGCCGTGCACGTCTTGCTGCGTACTCGCCGTACTACTGAGGTGGGCAGTGCTGCTGCTGCATGTGCTGCTTGTGATGCTGCTGCTGTTGGGCCTGCACAAGAACGTGTTCCTTTTGATAGCGCACACGAGTGCTGTGTGGCCTGATTGTCGCCGCATTTTGTTTGTACCGCATTCCCCCCTGCGTTTGTGTTTGCTCAATCCGATGTTATGTTATGCTCCTGTTGCTGACGTTTGGGTTTGAGTTTGATTATGAATCTGCCTTTTTCTTTTTATTTTTCTTTTTTTGTGCAACCTGCTGTGTTTGGAAGTGGCCAGAGAGGAGAGAGGAGAAGCCTGCACACAGCCGTGTGGTGCCAGCTTTGGTGGTGTGTGTGTGCGATGTGTGTGGTGTGGGAGGAGAAGCTAATCCTTTTCGGACATAACTCCCACAACCACATGCTGCGTGCTGTACCCCACCTGCACTTGAACACAAGACCACACGTATGAGCTGTGTGCAGGCCTCTTGCTGCTTGTGAGCTGCCTCCCCTTCACCCTTCACCCTTCACCCTTGTTTCACCCTCCACATTCCCCAAATATGTTGTATTCAAAAAGTTCAAATCCACCCCTCCCATTGCTTTCCACACCATTTTCCATTCTCCCCTTCCTCTGTTTGCTTCGCCTATTGTGCATCGCATACCACACTTCCAACCGGATTAACTCCACGGTTTACCTCCCAACTCTGTGGAGACTTTTTAACCACCAGACCCCGGTGATATTCACATACATCACTTGCCAAGCATGCTGTCACATTTGACCTCTACTCGCAACACTATTCACCCACCCTCCCCACTGAGCCACAAGCCTCCCAGAATACGCATCAACACGCAATACGTGGGGAGCACCCCACACATATTCTCGACCCTCTCCCTCCCCCCTCCCCCCTCCTCCTCCTCCTCTCTCTTCATCTCTTCCCATAGGAAACATTACACAGACCCGATGCCGCGTCTTGCTCGCATCGCGGTTGCACAGCTGCGCACGACAAGCAACCTTGAAGGCAACCTCCAGGTAATTGACAGACTTGCAAAAGAGGCTTCTGCTGGGGAATGCGAGGCGTTGTTCCTTCCTGAGAACGCAGACTTTATTGTGCAGGGAAGGGAGGCGACGTTGGCGTTGAGCCAGCCGGTTTCGGGGGCAACATTTCAATTTTTTGCCGACTGCGCGAAACGCCACCGCCTCTGGCTCAGCGTCGGCGGCCTCCACGAGCTTCTCCCCTGCACGACCCGCATTGCCAACACGCAACTGCTCCTCTCACCCACCGGCAGCGTCGAAGCCCTCTACCGCAAGGCCCATCTCTTCGATGTCGACGTACCCGGCGGACGCTCCTATAGAGAATCCTCCCTCACCGAGGCAGGCACCGCTCTTGTCTCCTGCGACACCCCCTTCTCCCGGATCGGCCTGACCACCTGCTATGACCTACGCTTTCCTTCGCAGTACGAAGCACTTCGCGACGCAGAATGCGACATCATCACAGTGCCCTCCGCATTCATGGTGCCCACAGGAAAGGCGCATTGGGAGGTTCTGCTTCGTGCAAGGGCGATAGATTCTCAAAGCTTTATCGTAGCTGCAGCGCAGGCTGGCGCGCACAATGAAGTGCGCTCTTCATATGGGCATGCCTTAGTAGTAGATCCATGGGGGGAAGTGCTTCTCGATCTCGGCGATGAAGAGGATGTGATAGGAACCGTCAATCTAGACCGAGATGTACTAGATAAAACCAGAACGCATCTGCCAATTAGATCCCATGAAAGGGAGATGACATGGGAGAAGGGGGCGCCGTTGGGGCGTTCTGTGAGTGGCGAGGGTGGTGAGAGTGGTGGTGGCGGTGGTGGTGTGGCTCTCGCCCCGGAAGTGTTATAGGGGGGGAAAGATGGAGTATTGGTGTGTTTATAACAACGTAGAACAAAAACAAAAGGATTTCTCTATGGTTTGCGCTTTTCTTTTCAAAGGTCGATCCCACAAAAACAAAAAATCTCTCCCTGAGACGGGCATGTTTAAAGCCTTTCTACCTGGTGTTCGTGAGCCCAAGATGACTGTCAGTCCAGAGTTGCTAGGCTCTGCCACATCATGGGAAGAGGTGTGTGGGTTGTGTCCCCCCATCCGCGTGGAAGTGTTCAGAGGACGAATGACGTCTATACCTTCCGTAGTACAAAAGGCTTCGGCCAATATTGAGTACAGACACCTTATTTGCCCTGAGTGGGTTCTTAGGCGATTGTCGACACAACAACAACAACAAAAATCAACACAAAAAAACAGAACACCCCCAAAAAATACTACACTAAACTCCCTCTCTCCAACCCCTTCCCTCTTCTCCTTTCCCCTCCCACCCTTTTTCTGAACGCTGCATTTGTTTCTGGGGTGGGGGGTATTTTTTTTTTGTGTGCCCATTCCCTTTTTTCTCGCACACAGAACACTTCCATTTTTTTTTACCAAAAATCCCCCAAAAACACTTTCATTGCTCCCCCTCTTTTGCTCTAAATCCTAAAAAACCTAAAAATGACGGCGACTGTAACACAGTCGAGAAAGGTGTGGAATCAGCTGGTAGAAGCTGTGACGCATACTGTTGTTGGAGATAGGCGGACTTCTGCGGGGTCGAATGTGGGACGGGTTCCTGAGGCGTTTGAAGTGTTTCATGTAGAAATTGAGGGGGCAGAGGAGGTCGCGCGAGCATTAGAAACCATCAAAGGGAGTATCGACAACGGGCTTTATATAGGGGTCTATTCCCTCCCGCAAAGCAACGATACCAACACCCTGCAGCATTTACAGCAGAGCACACAAAAGTACAATACCAACCACAACCTCCTGGAGCTCTGGTGCCTTGAGAGGAACGTTCTTGATTCGCGCACACCGTCGCGCCAATCTGCGAACAACACAAAAGCGGAACAGGTTGCACTTCGTCTTTTCATGCGATCACTATACTCTTGGTGCCGTTTGCTTCCTTTAGGTTCGAGCAGGAGTGCGAGAAAAAAGAAGGTAGGTTTTTTTGTAGTTCCGACTGAAGCATTTGACATCAAAACCGGGATGCTCCAAGCAGGAAAAGCGGCTACCGCCATGGGAGACAGCTTCGACGGACACGCACGATTCGAAGGACTCCAAGAACAAAGAAAATGGCGCCCCATTGTGGTTGGCAGTCAAAACTCTGCCTTTAGCTTTTCCCTTTCCGTTTCGCATACTGCTGGGGTACCTGAAATTGAAGACGCCCAGCCTGACTCTACGACCAACGTATCTATCATTGGAGACTACGTTAACGTAGGGGATGCTGGGTCTTCTTTGCAACCCCCTTTCCGGCAAAAACCCTCTTCAGCTACACGTCCTTCCTCCGCAGCGATTCCCATTCAACCAGTTCAGCGTGGAGGGGTTCGTTTCAACCACCAACACCCCGGGCGTGCTACCGTAGGCACAGCCACCTCCTCCACCCCACCGCCATTTGCATTGACGCCTACCCCATCTTCTCTTCAGAGTGTTTCTTCGTTTAATAAGGTTTTTGGGAAGGGGGATACATTTGGGGGTCGTTCTGTTTCTCCTCCTGATGCCTCGCAGCATTGGGTGCCAAAATTTGAACCGGCAACAACAGGGTTGTGGCATCCAAGGGGAGGTGGGGAGGATATGGCGATCACGCAGTCGATGTTGCAGAGTACCGCGCAAAGTGAGATGGCGCCGTTTATGGCGTTTTTGGAGGAGGATAATTTGGATGGTATTGTGTCGGATCATGAAAGCGAAGGGCCTACTCCAGGCGGTGTGTCGCTGAGTGGGACGCAATCCCGCGGTGCGCATGGTGACGATGATGTGGCGCGTTTCAGGGAAAGGTTCGAGTCGGTATCGCTCGAAAAGGGCTTCGCAGCGCATTCAGTGTCCGCAAGCAGTTATGGGGAATCGTCGAACACAGCGCCTGCACCACCACAACGGACAATCCGGGATTTGGTTCATCAAATGGAAGCGCTTCGAAGCGATTTTACGCAAGCTCAGGCGGTGTGAAAAAATGAGGGATGTGTTGGGAAGAAGAAGAAGAAGAAATATGTCGTTCAGGTTCGCTTAGAGATATTTTTTACCCCGTTTTTTGAAGACTACCGACCTTTCAAAGATGTGTGTAGGGCATGTCTTAAAAGTTGTCTTTTTTTTTGATGAAAAGGAGACGCAGTCGAGGCTTGGGTTCAGCTTTTGTTTGTTTTTGTTTTATTTTTTACCAGTGCTTGTGTCCGCCGATGCGGTGAGGCGTTTGCACTTCTCTTTTATCTAACACTCTGGGGTTCGATAACCCGCGGAGTGTCAGTGCCTGCGTCCCAGAGGCGTTTGCACTATCAACTGCACTTTATCTTATTTTTAGACTAAGCACTGCGAGAAGCTTAGGCACCTCTTACCCAAAACTATTCTCTTTCAGTGCTAATGGTGCTGATTTTTTTTTTTCTCTTTTTTTTGCACATTTTCAGTTTTGTTACATAATTTTTTTTAGGATGAGAGAGAGGAGAACGGGAAATAGTAGATACACATACTTGGCTGGGCTACTATGTTGTAAAAAAAAATAGTTCTGTTTTTTTTTTGTTTTTTTTTTGTTAAAAAATACGGTTCCTTCTTTGGGTTTGTTTTTGCCATTTTTTTTGGGTGTGGGAGAGGTGTTGTGGTTTATAGAGCAAAAAGTATAGTGGAGCTCATCCTCGGGGTGTCTGCACTAATACAACCAAGTTTTCAAGTTGTGATTTCATCCGGGGCTGATCCGGGGCTGGTATCAGACGTGGGTCAGTCGGTGTCTGCATTGAGAGCTTCACTTTAAAAAAAAATATGCAAAGTGCAGATAGGTGGAGGTAGAGAGAGAGGTCTCTGGTTCGTGATCAAGGTGTGGCTGTTTTGAAATCAGTTCTGGGAAAAATTCCTGAGCGGAAATATAATAGCCATACAAGGTGTAGTGTGCCTTCTCCTTATGTGCGTTCTGTTCTGTCATGGGAAAAAGTTTTTGTTTTGTTTTGTTTTTGTTTTTGCGCACTTTTTTTTCAACTTGCATTTTTTTGGTTGTTGTGGAGGAGGTAAAGTTTATTATCTTTTGTGACGGTAGTGAGGTCTGCACTCCCGTTTTCCTCCTCTGTGTGCTATAATGAAAAAAAAAAAAAATTGACGGTGGAGATTTGCACAACTGTGGCAACACAACCGAGGCAACTACACTACTCCAACAATTTATCAAAAAAAAAAACATTGCATTTTTCTGTGGGTATGACACCGAAAAACACAAAAAAAATCTGGATGCAACATGGCTGGTGCTTTCATCAAACAAGCTTTACCTGGTTACTCGGGCAGCGGTGACCTTCATAGGAGCACACAGAGGCTCAGAAAGGGTCAACAAAGGGTCTTTCTTTTGTGGCATCTACCCCCCTCCGTACCACCCCATTTTACCTCTTTTACTTTCCTTTGTGGCACATCTCCTGTAAAAAAAAAGTGTATACCACAGCACTCGAATGCATAAACAACAAATAAAAGCCACTTTCCAGAGTTGAGGACGACCTCCGTCTGTCTCTTTTAAGTACAATAGCCTTCGGGCGACATTGAGGACAGATCCTGCACTAGCAGGTGATTGTCGACACAACAACAACAAAACTCAAAAAAAAAAACTCCATTCTTTGCAATGCCTCAGAGGGGTCTGGGGTCTGCACCCTTTCACTTGCTTTTGGACACTTTTGTACACTCAGAAAAAAGCTTCTATCCCCCTTGCTATGTCCGGTGCGTACCCCCCGCGGGTTTTTATTTTATGAGATTTCAAAGAATGGACCCCCATATCTTTCCCAGAGGCTTACAATTTGTGTTATCTGTTTTTTTAAAAGGTGACTAAGCATGAGAGGCTTCGGGTCATCTTATAAACTTTTCAATTTTTTTTTAGATGTACGCGAGGCATATTCAGCCTCGTTGTATCTTGGTAGTGCAGGAAAAAAAAAGACTCTCAAGACTCTCTAAAATATGTGTACTGCATTCATTTTAGTGGTTTTTTTCCAACCCTCTTTTTTTAAGGTGACTAAGCAACGAGAGGCTTAGGATCATCTTATAAACTTTTCTTTTTTTTTTTTGGATGAAGGTCGTGGTTCATTGCTACAAAACCTTTTTCTCTTGTCTTTTTTGCGCGCTTTTATTAGATCTTTTCGTTTTACCTGACCTACACTAGGTTATGTGCTGTGCGCGATCGTGCCACCCTAGAGAGAGAAAGCGCGAAAGGAGGGATGTCTTTTTTTGGATTTCTTCCAACCCCTGCGATGAGCGGGTTTTGGTGAGAACCTTGGTGGAAAGGAATTAGGGGGGGTACTCAGAAATAAAACATAACCCCAGAAGGAATTTACTCTTTTATTTGCACAGGGATGGTGTGATTCAGGGGGGACGGACAACCCACGGACAACCCACGGAAGAACCACGGAGAATCCGTTTGCGTGATCACACCAAGGGAGTATTTTATTTTTCCAAATCTATTCAGTAGAATAGAAAGTATCTGAAATAATTTTTTTTGCCAAAAAAAAGAAAACAAAAAAAAAACAAAATCTAATACGTGGAGAGATCACAATATGGTGGCAACTCTCATGGTATCAATTCTGAAAAAAAAAAGGGCCATCTTTTTTGAACAACGTTTCCCCCTGCCACCCCCGTCAAATCCAGAATCAAACCCGCTGTCTCAGCAGTGTTGCTATTGGGCAATTTGCGCGCCTGCTGCCATCCTTAGATGTGGTAGCCGTTTTCTCAGCCTTCCCTCTCCGGAATCGAACCCTAATTCCCCGTTACCCGTTACAGCCACGGTAGTCCACTACACTACCGTCAAAAGCTGATAGGGCAGATACTCCTGCGGGCTTTGCACCAGATCAAGTCTGTGTGCTATCGCTCGGTTGACCTATTTCATCCAAAGAACCCACTCAACACAATCCAATCTTTTGTTTTTTTTTATACAGAACACAATATTTATCCTCTCATTTTTCCCTCTTTTATCTTCCACACAGACTTTCCCTACCTCTCTCTCTGCCCCTCATTGTTCTTCATTTTATTTTCTTCACTTTTTTTTTGAGCATATGAATTTGCGATTTTCCTTTTGAATGGAGAGAACCCTCAACGGTGCTTTGTTTCGGAGCTGCCCGCTTCGGTAACACACTTTTCACTCTAATTTTTTTTTTCCCCCTCTTCCCCCATTTCCTTCTTCTTTGAGAAGAAGCGCTCATTCCAAACGTTTCTTTCATATTTTTTTATTTATTTGATTCACTCTTTTATCTTTTTTTCCCGCTCCAATGCTTCACAATGGACATACACACCATGGAAACCCAAACCCTCTTGGTGGACCTTTGTTGGGTGATGAGGAGGTGGTTGCGCTTCCAACGATTCCATTGGTAGCGCCTGCACCAGAATGCGCAAGACGTGCTGGAGTTCAAATGATGGAGATCTGCCCGAAGTGGCAGTCCCGTCTGATTTGTGCCTGCCTCTTCCTCCCATCCTTCTTATACTATGCGTCCCCTTCTCTCCCAATTTGGGAGCAAAAAAGCTTTCGTTCACAAGGTAACGTTCCGTTTCCATTATACACCGCAGTTTTCACCCCCACAGAATTTGCGGACAATCGATGGGGCTTCATGACGGAAATGCATATCACAGCGGAGACCCTCTCCGGGTCCCCTCCGATCTCCGAAGCATCAAATATTTCGGCGGCAATGCTGTTCCGAATGTCTTTACGAAAGGGGTGTTCTCAACATACCATAGAAGGCCTAGGAAAATATGATTGGGTAATGCTGGATGAAGAGGTACCTAAGGAGCAAAGGGTCGATCTATTACAAGGGTATACGGGGTTGGAGTTTCAATGCGATGAGGGGGAGGATCTTGCGGACTGCATTCCAAAAGCGCTGTGGTCTTCTGCATTAGGAATCGGAACTACCGGTAATGCACAGTACGGCTTCCAACCGGTTGAGACTGACGAAGCGCTCTCAATGTTCTCTGTTGCATTTGGTGGAGACTGTATCGCTGAGGATGAGGCTATATCATTGCAGTTAGATATCTATTTTATTCCTGACATCGCGGAGCCAGATGAAATCGAATATACCAACCAAACTGATGAGGAATACGCATTTCTTGTCACGCAAAACGAAATTATATACAACGAAAACTTCAACCACGCTGTGGAGGAACTGAGCACCCTGCTCACCGGCCGGCTAGCGATTCACGTTACCATTTCGACCGAAAATTGGTTTGAATTTGAATATACCCTTCGCGTTATTGGCTTTGTATTATGCTTTTTCCATTGGACACGCTACAGAAAGGCGCTTCGCACCGCGATTGATGACGTCCGTCCAGAACAAACCATCTTTGGATGGTCCTCTATTGCGATGATGATAGAACTCAACCCCTTTTACTTTATTACCGCATTCCCGGCAGAGTGGTTCGTAGGAAAACCCGCACTACGGTTTATCTGTGAAGTGCTTTTAAAAAAATGCGAGCCAGCAGCGAGCACCGTATACACGGCAGGTGCCTATTGTGTGACGGTGGTCATTGTGAGCACAACCTTCCGTGAAAGAACGCAAGAACGTCGTAAGGTGTATACTTACTTCTTTGTGTTGGTGTTTGTTGGGTTGGCATTGGAGGTTGTGACGATGTCTGTCAGCGGGTGGCTGGTGGTGCCGGAAGAGAATGATTTCAACCTGGAGACCCAGCGCGAAGTGAATATGCTTGCTGTAGTACAATACACGCATATGGCGGTCTATGTTATCATTGTAGCACGGTTTGCGTTGGCGGTGTTTGGCGGAACGGTGTTCATGTTGTTTCTTTGCGGGCGCTGTGGCATGACACATACTCTGAGGAGACTGCCGTACTTCGCGACCAGAGACAGACAGCTCTCCTGCAAAATGCTGCAGCTGCTCTTATTGTTGACGTGCTTGGACGACGTGATGAATGCTATACACACACCAGAAGAGTCGGAGGAGCGAGGCAGAGGGTTGTTTTCTGCTGTCTTCGGCATTTTCACGCAGTTTACCCTGCTTTTTGCATCCACTCCAGTCTTCTGCACGACCGACACAACAGAAAGCAAACCACCATCACCCTGCGATCTACGCTGGAAACAAACTGTTTGGGCACCTCGTTGGTTTGAGTGGATCAACACCACACCCAGCGCATTAACACTGTACCCTTTCCTCACCGTAGAAGAAGAGGAACGGTTTTGGGCATTAAACGATCACCTCATTGATAACGCACGACCAGTATTTTTTATGAACTATGAGAAGGCATTGTGGGCTGTGTTCGCGGCGTCCGAATCGTATAAGCTCGACTGCAGCAGCGCCGCGGTCTCAGCTGTCACGGCGGCGTTAGTTAGCATTGCAGCTTCGATGAAAAAATGCCAATTCGAAACCAATCTCAACTCACTTCTGGGAGGTCCGGTGGATGTCCGTCCACAATGTGACCTAGGTGGACCTCATGCACACAGCGGGTGGCTAGAAGAAGTGGAGTCAGAAGAGGACAGTGAGGAACTGCGCAAGCCTAGCCTCGCGGAACGCATCTTCGGGCAGCTCAAAGAGGGGAGAAGGCTTCTTCCCGAGCTGAATGCGAGGCGGCCGAAGGTTGCCATGACTTTGGAGGTTCCGAACTACACTGTACTGCGGGTGTTGTTGCTCAGCGAGGTGCAGGTCGTCTTCAGCAGGATTCTCCTAGGCGCAGGAAGGCGCGCACTGATGATCGCCTTCCGCGGTTCAAGCAACAAAAAAAACTGGGCAGCAGACCTTCAAGTAGCCCGCGAACCTTACAGCCCGATGACCGATACCACTGCGGCAACAAATTGCTGTGATACCAGCGTGCCGTGTGTCCACTCTGGGTTTTCGCAGCTCTGGAAGGATGTATCAGGGGAAGTCATTTCTACCCTGCAGACGCTTGCACAGGGTTGTGTGGTGATGGTGACTGGGCATAGCTTGGGTGCGGCGATGGCAACGTTGTGCGGGTATAGCCTGGTGCAGGAGGGGTGGGATGTGGAGGTGTACACCTTCGGGTGTCCTATGGTAGGCAACAGGGTGTTCCAAGGGGAGTACGACAGGGTGGTGCGGAGGTACTTCAGGTTTGTGAATGAGAATGATATATTCACGCAGGCCGCGTTCACAGCGCACAACAGGCATTTGGGGAGGAAGGTGCTGCTCTCGTCGCGCAACGGCATGCTCAGTGTCGACCCACCCTGGTTCGAGACGTTCTCCTCGCCGAGGAACTACCTCTGGGGGCGTGCGCTGTCGCACGGCATCCACCACTACAGAAAGGCGCTGGCGGAGGCGTTCCTCTCGCATGGACAGCCACATGGTCCTAACCTTCCCCCGCTTTCAGAGCTGCGGCGTGAGTGAAATGGTGAGATTGTTTTAGGTGCTCATTGAAGCTTTGGTGTTGGATAGGGTAGAGGCTTCCTGGTAAAGGGGCCCAATCCTGTATGGGGGAAAATGGGGGATAAAGTGCTCCTCAACTCCCAGGGTTTTGGGTGAGGCTGAAAGGTGTGGAGAGGAGTCCTGTTTATTCCCGGGGGGGAGGGGGGGTTCAGGGGTTGAAGGTGACTGCACGACGGGACCCACTGACAAGTGAAAATAACAAGTGATTTATGACAAGTGAAATGACAAATAAGTCACTTGTTATTCACTTGTCACCTTTTTCACTTGTCGTTCACTTTTCATTTTCACTTGTCACTTGTCACTAGATCCCGTCGTGTAAGTGCAAGGGGTCGTCTATAAAATGTGTTTCTTTTTTGTGGTACACTGTCACAAGAGAAGGGGCTTTGTATTTCATCTTTCTCCCTTCCTGCATAAAATATAAGCTTTCGTGGTATGTTTCTAACGCCGGGTGTTATTGTTTCGAAGAGTTTTTTTTCAGGTGACTCAGCACGAGAGGCTTAGGGCCATCTAAAAAAAACTTTTCTCTCTTTTTTTCTGGGGGGAAAGGGTGGGTTCTCTCACAGTGTCTTTGATGTTGAACGAACGCCGTAAGCATGACCGTACTACACGACTCAGTGTCATGTGGTGTGTGCTGTGCGAGATGTTCTGGGATCATTGGCGCAGGTTTTGTTTTGTGGAATGTATGTGAGGAACGTTCATCTTTTATGTTCTTCTCTTTTGGTTTCTTTTTGTTGTCTTTTCTCTCTTTTGTTTGTGTGTTTTTTTCCTTAGTGGTCGTGTGTGGTTATCACGTCTTGAGTCTCATAGTTCAGTTCATCCGTTTATGTTGCATTTTTTGAAGGTCCTTTCAAATATGCCGTGTTGCCGTGAGTGGCCACTGCATCTTTCAAAGCTGTATTCCTTCTACGCATTCCATTTCTTTCTATTAGTTCTGGTCACACAATTTGTGTTTTACGATTTTATGCTCGTTTTGTTCAAATTTTACAAAACCCCCTCAAAAAAAAAAAAAAAAAATGCAGTGGCAGGACACCTTTCCTGTCTCTAACTCAACCAAAGAAAAGATTCTCCTCTTTCCCTCTGAAATGTTTTGCCCCCTGCCTTCGCCACTGCTCGCCTCACACCACACAGAGGGCATTCGTCGTACACAATGGCTGCCAATGGTGCGCACCCATACCACAGCAGCATCCCCCCTGAGAACCGGAACGCGGCCCCACACTACACAGTGATGCGCCACAACGGGCAGCCTGTTCAGCAAGGCACACCGGTGTACCAGCCTCCACAGCAGGGAACACAGTACTACCCGCACCAGCAACAACAGCAGGCGTACCATCCACAGCAACAGCAACAGCCACGGATGGCACCAGTGTACCACCCACAGCAGCAGCAGCAGCAGCAGCGTGCACAGGGCTACCAACAGCAGGCACCAGTTGTCTACCAGCATCCACAGCAGCAACAGGCGGCACCAAGGTACATTCCACAGCAGCAGGTCTCGCCACTGTACCAGCCACCACCGCAGCAGCAGCAGCAGCAGCAGCAGGCGCCAAGGTACCAACTACCCTCACACCCGCAACAGCACGTCGTAGCCCACCCCCCGCAGCACACATACAGCGCCACCTCCACCTCGTCTGCACCACAACCCCCGCAGCCACCACAACCTCCACGACCACCAGCACGGTCGCAGGAGCAGATGCCGCTGCTGGCTGGCACAACGCGCAGGGCACGGGCCATGCGCGAGTCTGCCGTCATCCGTCTTGAGGTGCTGGGCGACTGGCAGGCACGCTTCATGGTGTGGGTGCTGTTCTTCTGCGTCGTGTACGGCCTGCTGTCGTCGGTAAGTCAGCACTCAAAAGAGATTGTGCCAACCTTCCTGACCAAATTCGACTCCGACGGGACCGGGCCGTTCTACCCTTCCGTGCGCAACCCACACAACGAAACAATTTTGTTTCTCACACCGTTCCACTTTGACAAGAAGCCGTCTTTCTTCACTGCACTCCACATTGATATGGGGTGCGGCGCAGAGGGCTGGATGTGGACACAAAACCCTGAGTTCACTGCAGACATTGTTGGCTTTGTCGGCAACTACCCCACTGCGGCACACATCACCGATGACACACAGACCGCCTTCTCTTACACCGTATCAGGAGAAATGGACTGCGCCGTCTTGAACACCATCACACCCAGCCCTCTGGTGCACAAGGTGTTCACTTACCGTGCTAAGGAAGACCATTCGGAAGGACAGACGGGGAGCAACCTGACCGTAGGCATCTTCCTCCAGATCGAGGGTGTGGATGGCTTTTCGTATACGAAGGGGGATGCTGCAGGGGCGCTTCCGCCGAGCTCGCCAACGTCGCATATGTTTGACGGGCTTGACATTTCGGTGGACATCACGTACACCACCTATGGTACGTTGTTCCTGTTGTTGCGTTTGGTGTGCATCGCGTCGCTTGTCTTTCATATGTGCCTCTTCGGGAGGAGGCTGAGCCGGTCTGCGGACCCGCTCCGGCTTGAGCACCGTGTTGTGCAGATAGGGTTTGTGTTTATGATTCTTGCGTGCGGGCCCTTCTCCGTCCTGACGCTGTCCTCAGAGGATACGACCTATATGTCGGCCCTTCTGATCTACCAGGTGCCGCGGCTTGCGATACAGTACTCGCAGTGCGCATTGTTCACCATTGTGCGGGATGTGTCTCGCCGTGCGGCGGCGTACTCGAGGGGAAGGAATGTGCGTGCGCAGGTCGCTAACATCCCGACAGTGGAGGGGTACGTCACAGTCGTGGAAGAGAAGAAGCGGAAGCCGGAGCGTCCGTGGAGGTGGCTGTGGTCGCTCTTCTTTTTGCTAGCGGGGCTGCAGGTTTTGTTGGTTGTGCTGTCTGGAGAGCCTTCTGCGGGGATGAATGATTCTGCAGCGCTTGCGAGCGGGCGGTCCGACCACAATGAAGACGGGATTGTCACGGTGTTTGGGGTGTACATGATTCTCAACTTTTACATTGGTATTAAGGTTGCGGTGGCGCTGTTCGGGGGTTGGGATGGGCTGTACACGGTGATGACGTTCTTCTGCTGTGTGTGCTGTGGGTCCTGCTCTGCAAAGTCGCATCTCAAAACGATGCTCTACTTCCCGTCCCGCGATCGGCAAATCCTGCTCCGATTCCTGCGTGTCCTCACCTTCACTGCATACGTCTATGTGCTGATCTCCACCCTGATCCCTCTCGCAGTCACATACAACCAAACCGGAACTACCTACTCTGGCTCTTCTTCATCCGGAATTAATATCGAACCTGTCATTTTTTTGACCATTTTTTATCATTTTTTGGCGTGGGGGATTACTCCGGTTTTCTCGAAACAGTCGCAAGGGGAAAAGGCGGTCAAACCTCCAACGCCTGTAAACGATGCGTGGAAGACCACGAGGTGGCCGGATGCGGTGAAGGATCGGAGAGGGGTGCCGAAGGTGACGACGTGGCTGCGGAGCACCCCTGGGGTGTTTTCGTTGTATCAGTTCGCGACGTTGCGGGAGGAGCAGACCTTTAGGGAGATCAACCGCGGGTCAGCGAACTACTTCGAAAACGTCTTCTTTTTCAACTACGAATCGGTTCTCGCCGCCATGCACTTCTCCGACGAGGCCTACCGTATGGACTGGGTCTCCCCCGCCATTTCCGCATTCGCCGCAGGAGTCGCCATTCTCACGCACGCAGCTGTCATCCCACCCATATCCGTTGAGTCAGATGACGCAGATTCTGATGGTTGGTGTCTCGTTGATGAAAATGTACCAAGTGAAGAGCCCCCAATCGTTCAAGAGGATTTTGTAAAACCTAGTATATTAGAAAGAATCAGAGGAGGGACCAGCCGGGCGAAAATGTCGTTGCTGACAATGCCAAAAATTGGGAAGAGGGGCCCCAGCGCTGTGGAGAAGAAGGGGTTTTTGTCGCTTCCTGATAAGCCGGATGGGGGGTTCTTTTATGAAGTGCTCCATGTCACTCAGAAGGCCGCGATGCAGGTAGTGTTCATGAGATGGCAGGGGAGGTTGGTGGTGTGTTTTAGAGGGTCTTCGAATGCCGCTAATTGGAAGTCCGACCTGAATATGCCTCAGGTGAGATGGGAGGAGATGTTGGAGGTGCCGAAAGATCATTATACGACCGCTTTCTGCGCTTCGAAACAGGCGTTGGTGCATCGAGGCTTTGCGAAGTTGTGGGCAAAAATTCGTGAGGTTGTTTTTGACAACATTCGTCGTCTTCGTCGCAAAGACGAAAAGATTGTTGTAACCGGGCATTCTCTTGGCGCGGCTATGGCCACGCTCGCGTCGTACTCCATCTCGACGATGCTAATCGAAGAGGCAAAGAAAAATTCGAACCGTCCCGTCTCTCCAGCAATAAATACCTCCCGCTTGTCGGACCCTTCTGGTCCACTGTACGGATCTTCCGCATCGATTGGCGACACCGCGAAAGAACTGCACATTGCGGCTGCGGGGTTGGAGGTGTATACATTTGGCTGCCCTTTGGTTGGAAATGAAATGTTTACTCTCATTTATAACCAAGCCATTCCGTGCCATCTGAGAGTCGTCAACAAAAACGATTTGATAACCTGGGCGACCGTTCCCTTTCAAAAATCTCGGCATGCAGGGAAGCTTTGCTTCGTCGCAAACGATACCGGGATGCTGAGCATCGAGCCTTCCTACTTCGAAGCGTTGTTCTCGCCAAAGGCAAACCTCTTCAGCCCCTGTGGGCTCGTCGACACCGGGCTGTTCCATTCGTGCAAAAAATATATGACAGCGCTCTCCACCGCCTTCGACGCACATCGTACCGATGAAGGAGTCCATCAAGTCCCTGGATGGGCAAAAGAGGAGGTCTTTCAGCCAGGAGACAACAAGAAGAGTGGGTGCTGTTGTTAGAAGATTTTATTTTTTTTTGATTTCATCGCATCGTGTTGAGGATGAAGTTGTCCTGTTTTTTAAAGGTGGCGTGAAGTATGAGAGGCTGATCATCTTATAAATTTTTCTTTTTTTTTAAATCAAACAAAGCCCTTGAGAGAGCTACCTGAGTGGAGAAAAAAAACAGCTTGCTTTGGTGTGGCTGGAAATGAACGTACTACCGGTACTTAAAACTACAAAGAACTATGGCTTGTGGATAAGCTATTGTTGGGTGGCGACAAAGTTACAAAGGCTGCGCTGAAGGGGGGGGCCTGGGGACGGGATCACAAAGTTATCAGTAAAGTTTTTTGCTGAGTTTTCCACAACAGAAAAAAGCCAGTTATTTTTTTGCTGGGGGCTCGGGGGGAAGGGGAGGGGATTAGGGGGGGTGGTGAGACTAAAGATTCTCGACAAACGAGGTGCACAAGAACAGCACAAAAACTGACTTTTTTTCCCCCTCCAGCCACACCAATCATGGCTGTGTAACTTAAGTTAAAAAAAAAACTTAAGTTTTCTCCGAAATCCTCCGGAAAATTTAGGCGACTTAAGCTACTAAAAAAAAAAACTTAAATTAAAAAACTTAGGTTTTCGAAAAAAAAACTTAAGTTTTTTTAGAAAAAAAACGTAACTTAAGTTTTTATTTTTAAAAAACAGCTTAAGTTACCAACTTAAGTCACTTAAGTTAACTTAAGTTACCGTTTTTTTTTTTTTTTTTTTGCTTGGGCGATGAACATCACTGAAGGGGGCGGATGCCTGGTGAAGCTTTTAAACGCCGGCATTTGCATTTCCGGAATCCGTCCGGCCAGTGGTGGGGTCAATTTGCCGAAATGGACAAGTTCTTGTTTTTGGTCAATTTCCGCACAGTACACAGTACACAGTACACAGTACACAGTACACAGTACACAGTACACAGTACACAGTACACAGTACACAGTACACAGTATGTAATCTATGGTGGTCAAAGTGCAAAATTCCTTCGTCAATGCATTTTTTGAGTAACTGTTATACCTAGAGAATACGGTCACATCACTCTTCAGACCACCTGCAGCTTCACCACCCAAGCAAAAAAAAAAAAAAAAAAAAAAAAAAACGATGACCTACTGGGGGGGAGCTATTAAAGTATACGTATACTTTATTCGGCGGGAATTACTGCTTAAATGGCCAAAAAACGAAAAAGGAAAAAAAAAAAAAAATCACTGTTATTTTGGGGTTTCTAGTGGCCGAAACCTCGCGAAAACACCACCATTGGCATTTTTGGGCCAATCCCAGCCAGTGGTGGGGTCAATGTGGAAAAATGAACAATTTTTTGGTGACTTAAATTTTCACAAATCTGAACCCCGTCAGCACCAATCGTGTAAAAACTGATACACGCGTTTTAGGTCAAAAATACTCGTTTCTCAGCTCAAAGTGACCCCATCACAGCACGCACAGAATCCGGACCACCGAAATCAAAAAAAAAAAATTCCGATTTTTTGTGCAAAAATTGCTGTAAAAATTTTTTAGTAAGAAAAATGTACACAAAAACCGTATACTTTATTTCACAGATTTACACGCTCAAAATGGGTTTCCGCACCGTATACTTTATTACCCCCCGTATACTTTATTAGCACCGTATACTTTATTAGCCCCCCCCCAGTAAGGTAACTTAGGTGACTTAAGTTTTTCCCAACCTTCCTGTATACACGCGTCAGCAACCAATACAGGTAGTGTATTGAAATGATTCTGGGGGGGGGTAAGGGGTCTAATTTTAATTTCGTCGATTTTGAGAAAAATTTTGGCCAAAAATGGGCCCACGTATAAGGAACCGGGCTCATATTTCTCAAAATTTAAGTGGTCAAAAGATTGTCCAATTTTCCGAAATGACCCCACCGCTGCAGGGGGCGAAGCCTTTTTAATTTTTTGTTCTCTTGAAATGTGTAATTTCATGTTTTCGCGAAAAAAATACGAACTGATCCTACAAGGGTTGAAGGAAGGTGTGTGGAAAACAATAATAACAAGAACAACTAATTGCTAAGAAAAAAAATGGGGTGTGCTGTGGATAACTCCGCGCGATTTTCGGAACCACCATAGCATCCTGGCGATTTTCTGGAGGTGCTGATGTGACGATGCCTGGTGCGATCGACGACGTGTTGTCGTCTGTGCATTATGTGTTCCTTCCGCACTGCTCTGATGACGACGACGATGCGTGGGAGCCTGTGGACGACTACGAGCTGGAACATGCCGAGGCCGCCCGAGCGAATGGTTATCGAGCCTGCCGAGACTACGTCCAATAACGCGATCGAGCAGATGGTGCTGGACGAAGAGGACAGCCCCACTGTTTGAACGTTTCAGATGCAGGCATCCCAGTGGGGCCAGCGTACGAAGAGCGTTTTAGCATACCTGCAGAAGAGCAGAATGCTGGCGTGTTGTAGATTATATTTTTTTCAGAGTGGAGTTCCACAGCACACCCGGTTTTTTTTCCGATAGCAATTACTTGTTTTTTTTAAAAAACTTAGGTCACCTAAGTTACACAGCCATGACCAATTGCTGATAAAAAAGGATGTTTTTTTTTGAGATAGAGTACAGAAGAACTGTATCATTGTCGATGCAAGAGAAACATTTTTTTAGGATTCAGATTGCAAAAAAGATGTGGTTTTTTTCGTCCAAACCCTGGGACCTGACAAACATTTTTTTTTTTGTCAGATTTTTTCGTTTCTTTCTTTTATCAAACCTTACCACGGAGCTATCCCTTCCCGAGATTATTTGTTTTATTCCACAGTTAAATAAAGTATACGAAGGATTTGGCACTTTTAGCGTGATTCTTTTTAATGATAATTTCACGCCGTGTTTTTTTCACAAATAAAAACCACGCTAATTGAACTTTATTTCACGCGTTTTCACTTTTTTTCACTGCAATTCCTTAGGAGCGTGATTTTATTTTTGTTTTTTTCACGCCAAAACAGGGGTTTTTTTTGGCGATAACTTCACGCTAAATTTTGGTATATCCTGCACCACCACCCGCCTAAAAATTGAAAATTTCGAATTTTTTTTGCACTTTTCCCATTTTTTTTTGACACACGCAACATGCCGAAGGATCTAAGACGCAAACGGTCCTCCGACAAGAGATGGACGAGCGCTACAGTGGTTTTGCTGAAGGACTGGCATCGTCGACACCGTACATCCGTGAATGGGACCGCTTTTTAAGGAATTCATTGGCAAGCCCAACGGTAAGCCCACGGAAGCCGACTTTGTTTTGTGCATAGTGCATCTCCGTGACGATCTCACGTACAAATCGTCGTCGTAATGGACAGCGTTCAGTAAGCTGAGCAGCATATTGGCGAGGAAGTATGGGGTGCAACTGCAAGACCAGTTTGCGCAGGCTCGTGTGTCTCTTGAAACAAAACCAGACCGGCTACCGACACGACAGTCCAAGGCACTCCGCACTTACGAAACAAGAAATCGACTCCTTCATTACCTATGAAGGCGGAGGACACACCACCCCCTTACTTCATTGTGAGGAAGGCGGTGGCTGGCATGATATTCTGTGATGGGCGGGGATCTTCTGAATGTCTCGCTCTTGCACGATAGCCATTTCCCGACCTCCGCTAGCACCCGAGGGGACCCTGAGGGTGGGGAGACGTCGGGATGTAGCTTTGTGTACCTTTGAGGCAGCTTTCAGAACCCGACCACACGCTACACGCTATGCGTGGGCTAAATAGGCTACACGCTGTATGCGCTACACGCAAAATGCTGTTGTGTATCAAAACGTGGGTTGCGTGTACTGCATGGGGTCACCTGTGCACCACCCTGTGTGGCTCACACATGGTTATGACACCCCGAAAACGTGTATCCCACCCCACATATAAGGGTAGGCCCAGTTTATCGGGTTTTTGCAGGTTTCCCCGCAGGAGGGTAACAGGTCTGGAGGGACCCTTCAGCCTTTTTTAGCCTCCCTCCAGCCCCCTCAGGTTTGCCAGCCCCCCCAGCGGGAGTCCCGCTATCCTAGCTAGGGGTCCCGTGGGATTCCCGGTAGCGCTGGCGGGAGGGTAAGGAAAGCTACCTGGAGGGACACATACTCGTTAGTTATTGCACAATAAATGAGTCACGCTAAAAGTGCCAAATCCTTTCGTATACTTTATTTAACGTGAAATAAAATTACGTATTCAACGCCTTTTAGCGAATTTTTTTGCGATACTTCACTTATTTTTTTCCCAGGCTCGTGGATTCAATTTGCCTCGCTTCGCTCGGCAAATTAACTACCACTCGCCTGGGAAAAAAATGCGTGAAGTTATCGCAAAAAAAAACCACGCTAAAAGGCGTTGAATAAATAGTTATTTTTCTTTTTATTCCCCTGGGAAATAAAGTATACGAAGGATTTGGCACTTTTAGCGGGATTTTATTTAATGATAATTTCACGCTAAATTTTGGTACATGTAGGCAGTAGGGCTGGAGGGACCGTCCAGCCTTTTTTAGCCTCCCTCCAGCCTCCTCAATCCCGCCAGCCCCTCAGCGGGCCTATCTAGGGGTCCGCGGGACCCGGTAGCGCTGGCGGGAGGGTAATGAGAGCTTTTTTTTTTTTTTTTTTTCACGCTCTTTTTTTTTTTTTTTCCCTGAGAGCTTCCTGTGAGGACACATACTCGTTAGTTATTGCACAATAAATAAGTCCCGCTAAAAGTGCCAAATCCTTTCGTATACTTTATTTCCCGTGAAATAAAATTACGTATTCACCTCCTTTTAGCGGATTATTTTGCGATACTTCACTTATTTTTTTCCCAGGCTCGTGCACTCAATTTGCCTCGCTTCGCTCGGCAAATTAAGTAGCCCTCGCCTGGGAAAAAAATGCGTGAAGTTATCGCAAAATAAAACCCCGCTAAAAGGAGGTGAATAAATAGTTATTTTTTTTTTCTTCCAATTTTTTTTGTTTGAAACACTTTTTTTTTTCAAAGTTGGCGTAAGCACACAGAAGCTTAGGATCGTCTTACAACTTTGCTCTTCGTGAGTTGTTTGCAGTTTGCTTGGAAGTAACTCTCGATTGCAAACACTCTGGCTCGATAACCCACAGAGCAGTCCCAGAGGGGTTTGCCTTGTGACAAACCTTCCTCTTTTTATGTGAAGATTCATCTGAAGGGTTTCTTTACTTTAGATGAATTCACAGGAAAACACATTTGATTTTTGTTTTTTTATTTTTTATACAGACGGTTTCAGTGTTCCTCTGACATACCGCTTTCTTCGTTTGTGATCATTTATAACTTCACTTTTTGAAGGGAGGAAAAAAAAAAAATATCCACACACACACACACACATCAAAGAGCAAGCACAGCGGCTGCACACTCTGATCAACAGACTGCAATAGCTCTGCTCGATGCGTGAGCAGAAAGCAGCTGTTTCCCTCCCATCCCGGCCGCCACCTTACAGGTTTTGTTTTCTTTGCGGCAAAAAAAAAAAAAAAACACCCACGGTTCCTAACCCACGACGCGGAACCTGGTAGCAATACATGGGTACTACAGCCCACACCCTACGCCCCACACCCCTTCCCTTGCTAACTAAGGCAATGGATTTTTTTTAGGTGCAACGTGCCCAACTTTTCTTTTGTTTTCTGAGATGCTGATGGTGACCCTCCATCTTAATCATGTTTGTTCTTTTTTTGTTGGTCTCCGTTTTAAACGCTTCTGGACCGTTGTCCCCTCTGTGTGTATTTTTTGTGCGGAAACGAATCGTCCTTTTGTGTTTTTTGTTGTTGACACCTTCATTATTTACAGTGCGTCCGATGTGTCGAGGCGTTTGCATTTTTTCAACCGTCTCTTTTTTTTCTTTTTTTTTTTCTCCCCCCCAACTCCCATTTTGAGATTCCAATGATTTAGTGTAGGGAAACGCCGGCTCCCTTGATTGTCTTTCAAAAAAAAAAAAAAAAAAAGGGTAAATTGCGATAACACGTATACTTTTTTTTTCGATTTGCGATAACACGTACACAAAAAGTATACGTGTTATCGCGAAAAAGTGTACGTGTTTTCGTGAACAAAAACGTACGTGTTTTCCCAGGTACCCAGGTACCCAGGTACCTGGTTTGTCAAGGAAACCAAACTTTTTGTCACGGAAAAAGTCGTGACAGGGCACTGGGTACTGGGTACACTGTGTACAAGGATAAAAGTCGTGAAAGAGCAACCACAGCTCCACATGACAAACACAAAAGTGTCCAGTCACGTGGGGCATTCATGCACTGAGGAGATAATGATCCAACAATTTACAAGAAAGATTACTTAACCTACTGCTGGAAGTTGCCAGGTCGTAGTAACACACAAAGTGTGCCTCCGTTCGGGAATACCGGATATTCTAGAGACCAAAAAGGCCTCTTCCGCTAGTCAAGGTATAACCGAATGAACGGCCCAAGACCCCCGTGGAGAAGTTAAATGTTGTAATGCTATCAAGTACAAACTGCGACCACTGTCTTACCCTCCTCAATGCATGGTGGAAGATGTCTTTGACAACAAACATCCTGTACCCAGGTACCCATATTCCCAGACCCACGCAGTACCACGTCGCAGTACTACGCAAAATTTACCACCAGACCCTGTGTTCGTGCACCTTAAGTACGTAAGTCTGGTTCCCAGACCCACGCAGTGGCACATGACCGCAAGTGTGAGTGACCCACACAGAGGGATACGCAAAATTTACCACCAGACCCTGTCTTCTGAATGTCACACGTACATTTTTTTGAACACTTTTCGCGATAACACGTACATATTTCGCTAAAAAACGGGGTGCTCGCAACCGCGTTCTAGACCCCCACAGATGCTCAAAAGTGCCAAATTTTGCTTTGAATGGCCTCAAATCGTCGAAATTAGCCATTTTTGGGGCCCAAAAAAAAAAAAAATTCGAGGGTCTAGGTATGGAGAGCGAGCACCTTAGAAGAAGGAAACACGTACATTTTTGTTCGCGATAACACGTATACTTTTTTGACCACTTTTCGCGATAACACGTACACTTTTTCGCGATAACACGTATACTTTTTGTGTACGTGTTATCGCAAATGGAAACAAAAAGTATACGTGTTATCGCAATTTGCCCAAAAAAAAATGAAAAGAACGAAAAACCGATTTTATCAAAATAAAACTTTTTTTTAAGCACCCTTTTTTTTGACAATTCAACCTCTTTTCCCTCAAATCAGGTTGAATTTTCCACTGTGCGCGACATATGGATATGACTATCAACGCCTCCCCCTTCCCTTTTTTCCGTTTTAACCTTCACTGTTTTGATTTTTTTTTTTTTTTTTTTTTTTTGCTGCGCTTTATATCTCACATACACCCTCCCCCATTCCCAGGTTAAAAAACCCTACGCCAACAGGGGGAAGACGTCTTAAATACAGTTGTAAAAGTAATATTGGCGACCAAAAAAGTCGCCATTTTTTTTTTTTTTTTTTTTTTTTGGTCGCCAAGTTTCTTGTCCAACTGTAGGTCGTCATGTTGTTGTGGTGTTTTGATTTCAAATGAATTATTCGTTTTGCCCTACGTCTTCATGGGATACTATGCTCTTTTTTTCCCCCTAGTGAAATCGTTGCAACTTTCAAGCTATTGCTCGCCTTTTTATTGGTTCTTTCTATCTTCTTTTTTTTTTTTTCGGAGTAATCTTCTTCCTTTTGCGTTATTGTGCTTTACCCAATCAATTGCCAGATTTTTTTCTTTCTCCCGCACCTTTGATGCCTAACGAGAGGAGCTTAGGTTCTCATCTCATAAACTTTTTTGTTGTTTTGCTGCCCTTTTTTAACAATGTGTTGCAGAATGCAAAGTCACGGTTTTTTTTTTTTTTTTGTTTTATTGAGGTGATCCAGCGCACACTTTTCCACACTTTTTCACACCGTGAAAACATGTGAAAATAAGTGAAAACGTGTGAAACCAAGGTGAAAATGTGTGAAATCAAGTGAAAATGTGTGAAACCAAGTGAAAACATGTGAAACCAAGTGAAAATATGTGAAACCATGTGAAAACATGTGAAACCAAGTGAAAATGTGTGAAACCATGTGAAAATATGTGAAACCATGTGAAACCATGTGAAACCATGTGAAACCAAGTGAAAATGTGTGAAACCATGTGAAAACACCAAGTTTTTTTTCTGGAGGAATCCACTCAGAGTGCGTGAAGCAGTTTTTTTTTCACTTTCGTACACACTTTTTCACACCGTGAAACCATGTGAAAATGTGTGAAAATGTGTGAAACCAAGTGAAAATGTGTGAAAAAGCGTGAGACTGGATCACCTCATTTATTATACCTTCTTTTCGTCAGAAAAGAAGGTATAATTATGAAACGATTGTTTTACCTGCGTTGTAAAGGTAGCTATGGTGCGGGCAAAAAGGCGTTGCACTGTCCTCTAATCTAACAGCCTTTGTGTGACTCCCCACTTCAGGCATAGGGTCAGTGTCCTCAACTCAATTTGTTTTTATGTTTCTTTTATCAAGGTGAACTATGCAGTTGGAGGCTTAGGTTCATCTCAAAAAACTTTTTTTTTTTTTTTTGGTTTTTTTTCCTCCCCATTCCCAAAGAGGTGACTAAGCGAGGCGACAACAAACGCCTGATGAATAAACCAAAGAATATTCCTATCAGACTAAGCAAGGCGAGGCTTAAAAGACTCATCTCCCACCACAACAAAGCTTCACCCCCAAAAACTACGTATTTCACAAAATGACCCTTTTAACGATCTCCTATATCAGGTACTTCTATTCGACTTTGTTCTCTTATCTCTCAGACCGTTGTTTACCGTATTACACGGGTCAGGAAAGATCTTTTGTCTTTTTTTGTCTTTTTTCGAGAATCTCGGGAGAAAAAAAAAAAAAATCAAGATTTTCAGGATTTTTGTCTTTTTTTTTCAGGATCTCTCGAGATCTTTGAGATCTTTGAAAAATCCTGAAAAAAAAAGGAAAAAAAAGGAAAAAAAGAGAAAAAAAGATGAAAAAGATCTTGAAAATCTTTTTTTTCTCAAAAAAAAGATAAAAAAGATTTTTGGGATTTTGAAAAATCTTTTTGGGAAAAAAAAAAAAAAAGATTTTGAAAATCTTTTTTTTTTTTTTCAAAGATTTCTCAAGATCTCGAGATTTTTCATGAAATTTCATGGATTTTTCCAGGATTTTTCAGGATTTTTTCAGGATTTTCCCAGGATTTTCAAATCTTTTCTCTTTTTTTTTTTCTCCCAAAAATCTTTTTTTTTTTTTTTTTTTCGGGAGAAGAGGATTTTTTTTCTCGAAAAAAAAAAAAAAAAAAAAGATCTTTCCCGACCCGTGGTATTAAGTACTAAAAAAAAATCCCCCAACATTTTTTGTCGATGCTCCTCCGGTCCGTCGGTTTCCCCCTTGCTTTCATGGTGTTTGAAGACGCATGATTTTTCTCTATTTTTTTTCCATACAAAATGATATTCCTAAACAAACCGCAAAAAAGGTGACTGTGTATGCCCTGCAGTTTTGCCGAGCCTTAAAGACTCAGCAATTTGTAATAGGATTAGAAAGTGAGGTCCTTGGGTGCACACGACGGACCAGTTATGGCCATGACAGGTGATATGACAGGTGGTGTTACTAGTTATAAACATAACTAGTACAATTTCAATATTACTCACGTAATATGACAGGTGGTACCTGTCAAAATGACGGGTGCCACCTGTCATGAAATTTCACCTGTCATTTCACTAGTAAAATCACCTGTCATGGCCATAACTAGTCCGTCGTGCACCCTCTGCAAATGCTTTCTTCTTCTATGAGAGTCTACGATAATAATCATTTTTTGGTCTCTTTTTGTGGTATCGCATTTTTATTTTTGGCCTCAAAGAGGTTTCCTCTTCACATCCAGGTCGTGGAGCGTATTGCAGTGATAAAAATATCAAGACAGAATATTTATTACACACTTCACGCACAAACAAAATTCTTTTTTTTTTTTTTGCGGAATGTCAGTGAATGCGTCCCTGAGGCGTTTGCACTATCATCTTTATCTTTCTTTTTTCCATCCTCCCTCAGCTGCGCGGAGCCTGTTTGCGCCACAGTGACTCATTCATCTTTCAAAATCAAAGAAAATGCCTTTTTCTGGTTTCCTCCCTTCTTTATACTTCATTTTCTTCTCTGGTCTGTGGGGAGGGGTGGTATGTGGAGATGGACTCCCCATTGAGAACAACGTCCAGACTCTGTGTCTCCAAACCCTGGTATCAAAAATGGAATCCAAAATAGAGCGAATGAACAGGGCAGAGCCCAAGCCTGGACCGGCAATTTGTCGGCATGTGGCGCAAGCGTACGATGGGGACCTCTAGCGGATATAACATTGTTTCGAAGGCACCGCATCGTCTTTTTTTTTTTTTTTTTTTTTGTTTGTTTGTTTTTATACTCGGGCAGCATTCGCTGTTATTAGGAAGATCAATCAGGGCAAGCCCTTACAGGTGCATGCCAAAGTCCGCCCGCCAGAGGTGTGAATGAGAGTCACGCTTGTGGGGGTTTTGGTTAATATTCTCATCATTGTAAAGAGCCTCAGGGAGGTGTCCTGGCTGCAGTGGTGTCTGTACTTCCCCCTTTGCCTACTAGACAGAGTAATACACTGGCACCTAGGTGTAGTATCGACTCATTAGGGGATCGGGTGTGTACCTCCACAATGTGTGACCGCCTTGGTTTCCCAGGGTTAGCCATCCCCAGCACTTTTTACTCTCAAGCCAAGACCTTCACAGGGTTTTCTGGAGGAAGTACCACGAAATGACCCACGGATGCAGTTTTATCCAGACGACGACCGTTTTTTTTGTTTTTTGATTTTGTCTCAGCTTTTTTTTTTTTCTGAAATGAAAAAAGGGAGGCAAACGGAGGGGGGATGGGGATGGGGCTTGCTTTTCATTATGTCTCCTATTTTTTCTTCCCAATAGCCTCGCCGGGGTATACCCCCCTTCCCCGTTTCCTCTCGTGCCCACCCTTTTCCCCCCACCTCGCCGGACAGGTTTTCAATTAGTAGTAAATCTCGGCGGAACTACAAAAAAAAAAAAAAAATCCCCCCTCCCATACTTTTTCCATAACACCGTCAATTTTAATCACCCCCCTCCAAAATAATTTAACTCAATGGTGCTTTCGTAAGTCGGTCAACGACCTATCGGCGACCTGTCGATGACCTGTCGGTGACCTGTCAATATCAGGGGGTGTTTATAAAGTTCCTGTGTCAACGACCTGTCAATATCGATTCCTCCCGGAGCACCACTCAAACTTTAAATCTCCCCCCACCCCACACCCCACACCCTACCACCACAGGAAACAACCCCACTGGGGGGTGTTCTTTGAGGGGGAGAACTTTTTTTTCTCCAAAACCCCCAATTCTTTTTAGATATGGAGACTTTCCCACCCCACCGCGGAGCCCTTGGGGATGGCGCAGCGGGCGACACAATAGGCGATGAGTATTCCGCCCTCATCACCTCCCCCACCACCACCACCACCACTACCCCACCCCGCATCCTCCGCGAGGCTGGCGTCATCCGCCTCGAAACGCTCTCCGAACGCACCGGACGTGCCCTCCTCTGGGGGCTGGCAGCGCTTGTTTTCATCTGTCTCTTCGCTGACATCATCTCCCACGAATTCTACTGGGGTACTTCAGAAGGGACCTCAGGCCCGTTCTACCCACACCTCTACAACCCTGACAACCGCACGGTCGTTTTCAACTCCTCAGTCGAACTCCCAAAGCGGCTGACCTATTTTTCTGCTGTTCGTGTAAAGGTTACCGCAACGGATTTAGGGTTGGATTGGGTTCCCTTCAACGGAAGAGTAAAACTATACGCTGGAAGAGGACGATATGAAGAAGTGGTACGCCGAGGAGGGGACATTGTCGACTCTCTCAAAATGAGTGGCGTGTTTTCATGCGGATCAATCTTTGGTGGGTGCGATACACGACCAGGATACCTTCTTAGCAGAAATATTCATATTAACCGAGATGAAATTGGCGGGGCGATTGGAGCGCTGCACCCGGATTGGGTTCTTGCAGATGAAGATATTGCGATGAGTGCGGCGGTTTTTTTGGAATTAAAAATTGATGGTTTTTCTTTTAATGAATCTGATGCAAAAGCTTTGATTGATGGAAGCGATTCTGACGACGATGTGGATGCATTCTTGAAGAACATCGAGGTTACGTTGAGTATTAGCAAAGGGGGTGTGTCGTGGCTGGATGCTTCCTTTCGGTATTTTTTGATGGGGGTGACGATCTACCATTTTATCAAATTCTCGCGGATCTGGCGCAGCAGTATCGACGCCCTCCGTCCTGAGTATTCCATCCTCCGTTGGGGTTTCATCTTCTTGGTCCTCCTCTGTGGTCCGTTCTGCTTTCTTGGTGCCCTCCATAACATCAAATCTTTCAACAAAACGCTTGCCGCGCTTCTCCTCTTCCAAATACCTACTCTCGCAACACATTACTTCAAGGCCGCACTCTGGGCGATTTTACAAGAAATCGGACATTCTGCAAGCCTAGGACGCAGCATCAACGGACGCCCTGTAACATACGGTACCGAAATTGAAGATGGCGATGTGTATTTGAAAATGCCAGATGGAGGTGGAGGTGGTGAGGAAAAGGAGACAAAATGCGGATTGGTGATGCGAATCATGGCGACGGGGTGGAAAAGAACGGTGCATTTCTGGAGATCCCCTGAGAGGCAGTACGCCTGTTGGAGAAGGGTCGTCAAATGGTTTACGCTTTTTTTGACATTTCAAATTGCGTTTATGATTGCAAGCGAGTCTGCTGCGGCACGGATTTCGGAGGATACGTTCTACTACATTCCGTTGGCGTGGAAGGAGATCACTGCATGGCAGAGGGCAAAGTATATTATACATCTACTTTGGAATATTTGCAATTTTGTGTTGCAGGCGAAAATTGCAATAGCACTGTTCTCCGGGGTCAGTTACGACTGTTGTTTGTTTTTGTGGTTCAAAGGCATTTCGACGCACCTCAATTCAGTAGAGTACTTCGCAACGCGAGACCGCCAGCTTCTCGTCCGTCTCATGAGGGTTATGGTCGTGCTTCTCATAATCTGGTTGGTTCTTGACTCAGATGTTGTTCTCGAAACGAATGAATCTGGTCTTGGCGTTCCAACATCTAATGTATTTCTTTCTGTTGTGTGCTTTCACATATTGACGTGGTGCATGTGTCCGGTGTTTACAGAGGATGGGAGTAAATTGATGCCACCTACACCGTGTACTGATGAGTGGAAGACGATGCGGTGGGATGACAGCGTGGTGGTGACGCAGGAGAAGGCGAGTCGTGCGTCGTTTTCGTTTCAACAAAATGCGACCTCAATGGCGACGATCATTCGAGGCGGCGATGATGAGGATAGAAATGCGCATAATGGGACAGCAAACAGTTTGCATCCACCCGAAGCCATCGCTGCACCGGGCAACTGGATCCGCACCACCCCAGGCGCAATGTCGCTCTACGTCTTCGCAACAATCGCAGAAGAAGAACGCTTCCTCCTTCTCAACGCAGGCTCACGCAACAAACTCGAACAAATCCATTTCTTCAACTTCGAGATCCTCCTTGGGGCCATGCACTTCAGCGGGGAGGCTTACCGTCTTGACAGCATGTCACCTTGCACAGCAGCAGCCACTGCAGCACTGTGCATTTTGTTCGTCACAAAGGTATCACCCGAAGGGGCACGCAACCTCTCGCCATATGGGCATGATTCTCCTGCACTCAGCGCAAGAGTTGACTACGAGGAGGATGATGACAACGACGATGCAGATACAGCATGGGGTACTTCGGTACGTCTTCAGGATGATGCAGCGTTAACGCTGTCGGAGCGGTTCTCTAATATGACGAAACGCGCCAAGGTGGTGTTGGTGTCGTTAAAGTCGCGTCTCCCTGAGAGGCAAAAACCGGCCCGACTCTGTATGGACGGAACATCACCGGATTGCGCTTTGAAATATGAATTGCTTCATGTCTCATTAAGAGCGCATATGCAGATATTGTTCATACGATGGAATGGGAGGTTTGTGATTTCATTTAGAGGATCGGATTCAGTAGACAATTGGAAGTCGGATTTACAAATGAACCGTGAACTATGGGAGGAGATGCGAGGACTCGAACTGCGTCCGCCTCTGAAAAGCTGCTTTGGGTGTCGCAACCATGCTCGCCCTTTGGTGCACAGAGGCTTCGCGAAGATGTGGCGGAAGATCAAACCCTTCGTGGTCCCTATGATTCAAAACCTTCGCCGTCCCGGAGAGCCTCTTCTGTTTACTGGACATTCCCTTGGTGGTGCCATGGCAACCCTTGCTTCATATGTTTGCGCAAGAGATCTGCAGGTAAACGACCCCGGGTCTTCAGTTGAAGTATGCACCTTTGGATGTCCGCTGGTAGGAAACCAGGTGTTCACGGTGTTGTACAACGATGTTGTGCCTCGGCATATGAGGGTGGTGAACAAAAACGATTTGATAACCTGGGCGACAGTGCCGTTTCAGAAGAATATGCATGTGGGGAAGTTGGTGTTTGTGGCGGCGGAGACGGGGATGGCGAGTGTCGAGCCGTCGTACTTTGAGCAGTGGTTTTCACCAAAGGCAAGCACCTTCAGTCCATGTGGCATTGCGGACACAGCATTGTTCCATACAGTAGCCAAATACCGCCTCGCGCTGTCATCTGCCTTCTTCGTGCACAAAACAAAAGAATCCGAAAAGGTTGTTCCCAGTTGGGCGAAGGAAGAGATGCCAAAGCAGGCTGCAAAGAGGCCGCTGTGTTGTTGCTGTAACTGAGAGGGGGAAGGAGGGGGAAAGGGGAACAATTTACTATCAACAGCAAGGGGAAAAAAACAACAGAACGATCTACATTATCAATCTTTCAAAAAATATGAAAATGTCTCAATATAAATACATGGATGGTTTCGGGTATTATGTCCATGAAAATACAGAAAAAAAATAGACATTTGGCACAGTTTACTTTAGAGGGGAGGGGTGTTCTGCTGTGTTTGATCATTATTTGTTTTTTTTTTTTTTTTTTTTTTTTTTGTTTGTTTTGCAAGGAAAAAGGGTGTTTTTGTTGTTTCTAGCGACTTTCCTTTGCACCTCCTTTTTTTTCAGTCCTCAGAATTGTGTCCCCCCAATGACCCCCGCCGTTCATCTGACTGTGAGAGATAGGGGGGGGCATTTTGTGACCGCGTCTACCCGAGGGTCACACACCAAGGGACACAATCGCAAAAAAAGGGGGGATTTTTTTGTGATTGTGGTAACTTTCCTGTGAAGTGCCAACGCGAAAGCTTGTCTCTGTGACCAAGCTTAAGGTGACTAAGCACGAGAGGCTTAGGGTCATCTCATAAACTTTTCTTATCTTTTTTTTTCTCTCTATAAATCGTGGCTGTTATGCTGTTATCAGTCTGCAATCAAACGAACCATTTTCTGTTAAAAAATTCTTAAAAACGCAAAACAAGGTTGCCACGTTCACGACTATTTCAGGGGAACTACTAGTCGTAACGACTATAGTGTTACTGCTAACACTATCGTTGTAAAACACTAGTCATGTGGACTGGTGGCTCTACTACAATATGATCCAAGTCCCCTGAGTAGTCTGCCGCTCCCCGAGTCCCCCATCATAAGAGATGTTGTCAGACCAGAGTTGTCCTGTTCACTTCGTATCTGTCGTATTCCTTTAGGGATGAGATGAAGCTCTCCGTCTACAATGTATAGGAGAGCCTCCCCAGCTTTTGTCTTTGTGGCACTGTGACTATAACCTTTTTTTTTGTTTTTGTTTTCCTGGCCGCGATAGGCGGTACAGGCCACGTACGACCCTATGCAGTCTTGTATGCGCCTGTACGCGCCTTTTCGTGCCTATACACTGGGTAAAAATCAGGTGGAATATCCTGCCCAAGACAACGAAAAAATTGGGCTTTTTTGTTATTTTTTTTGGATCCCGCGAAGAACGAAAAAAAAATCGTGGTTGCTATCCTTGTGATAACAAAAAAAATTGGTTTTTCTTAGCATTTCCCGCCTTTTTATGGGCAGATCGCCCATTTATTCCCCTTCAACTCCCACTTTTAAATAAGAAATGAAAAGAAACAAAAAAAAAAAAAAAACATCGTCCATCAATTACTCCACCCTTTCTCTTTCACGGCAAGACCGTGTGTTTTTTTTTGCCACCATTCTCTTCACCCACAACGAAAACTGAAGTGCTATTTTTCCCCATCCAAAATGGCACTTCTTTTAGTGTTTTGCGACGAAAAGGTGGCATTTTTTTTTTTTTTTTGAAAAATTGTTGGAATAGTGTAGTTGCCACCCTATGCAAGCCCGAGTCCCTTGAGGTCACATGCAATAGCCTCGGATCGCGGGCCGTCTTTCTCGGTCGTGCTAAGCGCGTTGCTGCGTTGCTTCGTGGGCGTTTCAGTGCAGCGCTTCTTGCCCTCAGATGAGGAGTTCTGATGATTACCGGGAGGGGAGGTCGGCAAGCGACAACGTTTCAGCCTACGTCTTGTTTTTGTGCGTTTTCCGTACCCCTTTTTTTTCTGTGTAATGTGCACAAGAAGCACGAAGCACACCCGATTCATTTCAAGTGTTTCTTTGTTTTGATAAATTGTTGTGTAGTTGCCTCGGTTGTGTTGCCACAGTTTGTGCAATCTCCACTGTTTTTTTTCCCCTGTTAGTGTGTTGTCTCCACTTATGTGAATATGTCCTTACCATACTACCCCACCCTAAAACGTAAGGTGCCACGGTTTTTCGTGATGGCGTAATGTCATAGCGTTGGCTGTGGGTCAAACATCTTACATCAAGACCTGTGCTCTATCAACGATGGTAATTGGCACCCTGTGAGTAGGTGCCATCGTATGCTACCTGGAGAAGGCGAAGTGGTTATCCCGTTGGCTTCTTGGTGAAGCTCCGGGTTAAGTGAAAAATACGTCTCGGAGTTAACCGGGTTGTCAGGCAATGAAGGGACAGCGAATATAAGAGTGTCGCATTATTTGCTTAAACAAAATGTGACAAAAAGAACAAAAAAAGGAAGTAAAAAAGCCTCGCATTTTTCTAAAAGAAATCTGTTCTTTGCTTGGCGTGTTTTTACCCCCCGGTGCCTGTGTCTCTAGAGGCATTTGTACTTTCAACTACTATTTTATTTTATTTTTTCAAGATTGTGCTTCTGTATGAACCACGCGTCCTCCATTTCCAGATAATACACGGGGAGGTGGGTCGCGTAAGTACGTTCATTGTGCTTCTTGTACGTTACTGTTTCTTTTTTTGAGGTGTGTGTGTGTGCACGAGAGGCACATCCATCTTACAAGTATTCTTTTTCTTTGTACAACAAACTGTCTCCTCTGATAATCCCTGTTTCGCTTACTCGGCAGTTTGTTATTATTCCTTCATTTTTTTGTTCGAGGTGACAGCACGAGAGGACACCTTTTCAATCGTGTGTGTGTATTTGATAACGAATAGGGGGGTAATTCTTGCGCAGAATATGGCCCCCAAAGTGTGTGCGTGTTCTTTCTTCAATATTATCACTGTTTTGATTCTGGACTTCTTCAAGGGCAGAGTTACGTCGCTATTTAGATTTCCACAAAAGAAGAATGTGCTCTGTGCGTTCCAAAGCAACAACGGGCGTGGGGGTGGTACATTGCTGCATTAGTTAAAGGTGACCAGGCAAAGGACCCGAGTCCGATGTCACAAAATTTTGTTACTTTTTATTAGATCTGTTCAAGGCTCCGCATCCTATCGCGGTAGTTATGGGCAGAGACGGCTATCGTCAAGAGATGTGATGCGCTAGTTTGTCAATTTCAAAAATAAAGTAATGATTCGCCCCCTTGTGTTGTTGTTCTGGGAGCGTTCGTCAAGTATGTTGCCGCTATCACATCTTTCCAACCGGATTAACTCCACGGTTTACCTCCCAACTCTGTGGAGACTTTTTAACCACCAGACCCCGGTGATATTCGCATATCGATTCCGCTTCTTGCAGTGGTCCTTTGTGTAAATCAGATGCCCGCACCTGTGCAAGCTGCTTGATTAGTTCTGCCTTTCGTGCACACTTCTGTTCTCCAACAAACACCACGACACCACACACCTGCAGACAAAACACACACCCTTCTTAACACCTCACCCACACACAACAAGAAGATGTCCTACTACCCGTACTACGCACCGGCACCGGTATACCCGTCGTACACGTCGTCGATCCTTGCGGCTGAAGCTGCTGCAGCTGCCGCAAGTGCACGTGCGGCTGCCGACATTGCGGCTGCACGTTCGTACGTGCCGCTGTCGCCGCGTTACTCGTCGTACCCGTACGCAGCAGACGCAGCGATTGCAAACGCACACGCGAGTGCTGTGGCAAGCGACATTGCGCTGTCTGCGTCTGTGCGCCGTGCACGTCTTGCTGCGTACTCGCCGTACTACTGAGGTGGGCAGTGCTGCTGCTGTTGGGCCTGCACAACAACGTGTTCCTTTTGATAGCGCACACGAGTGCTGTGTGGCCTGATTGTCGCCGCATTTTGTTTGTACCGCATTCCCCCCTGCGTTTGTGTTTGCTCAATCCGATGTTATGTTATGCTCCTGTTGCTGACGTTTGGGTTTGAGTTTGATTATGAATCTGCCTTTTTCTTTTTTTGTGCAACCTGCTGTGTTTGGAAGTGGCCAGAGAGGAGAGAGGAGAAGCCTGCACACAGCCGTGTGGTGCCAGCTTTGGTGGGGTGTGTGTGCGATGTGTGTGGTGTGGGAGGAGAAGCTAACCCTTTTCGCACATAACTCCCACAACCACATGCTGCGTGCTGCACCCCGCCTGCACTTGGACACAAGACCACACGTATGAGCTGTGTGCAGGCCTCTTGCTGCTTGTGAGCTGCCTCCCCTTCACCCTTCACCCTTGTTTCACCCTCCACATTCCCCAAATATGTTGTATTCAAAAAGTCCAAATCCACACCACTCCTCTTTGCTATCTTTCACCTCCACTGATTTGCCTCTTGTTTGTTCACCTCCAACCGGATTAACTCCACGGTTTACCTCCCAACTCTGTGGAGACTTTTTAACCACCAGACCCCGGTGATATTCAACAGCAACCAGCAATCTGGGTTTTGTTGTCAACCACGTTCCTGCTGTGGAAGCTGCCGCCCCTTTGTCCTGTGTACCTCTCACACATACACAACACCCCTCTGCCACAGACAAGACCTCAAACACACAAAAAGACAACGATGAAGACAGCTCTGTCTGTCCTGGCGATGGCGGCAGCCTCGACAGCCCTGCCCGCGTCGTACGTGGAGATGAACGAGGGCCTGCTGTGGGCGAACTTCAAGCAGACCTACGGGAAGCAGTACAGCGGTGCGGACGAGTCTGCCCGCCGTGCGATCTTCAAGAAGAACATGCTGAAGGCTGCTGAGCGTGAGGCTGGGTCGAAGACCGGTGTGCGCCACGGCATGAACGCCTTCACGGACCTGACTGCGGAGGAGTTCAAGGCGTACCACACCCTGAGCGTGCCCGCGAAGGAGTCGCCGAAGAAGCAGTTCTCCGAGTCGGAGGTGCTGAAGGTGAAGGCGACGTCTGTGGACTGGAGGACACAGAACCGTGTGACACACGTGAAGAACCAGGCGCAGTGCGGGTCGTGCTGGGCGTTCTCGTCGACGGGAGGCATTGAGGGCCAGTGGTCGAAGGACAACACCCTGACCTCGGTGTCTGAGCAGGAGCTTGTGTCGTGCGACAAGGTCGACGCTGGCTGCAACGGCGGTCTGATGGACAACGCGTTCCAGTGGCTTCTGGACCACCACAACGGAGACATTGTGACTGAGGAGGCCTACCCGTACACGAGCGGAGGTGGCATCACCGGAAGCTGCAAGTACGAGTCGTCGATGAAGGTCGGCTCCACGATCTCGAGCTACAAGGACCTTGCCCACAACGAGGACGAGATGGCGACCTGGATGATCACGAACGGACCGATCTCGATTGCCGTTGACGCGACCTCGTGGCAGACGTACCAGGGTGGAGTGATGGACAACTGCGAGTCCCGCCAGCTTGACCACGGAGTCCTTGCCGTCGGTGTGACCCCCGACTACTGGATTGTGAAGAACTCCTGGGCATCTGGCTGGGGAGAGTCTGGATACATCCGCCTTGCCCGTGGCACCAACCAGTGCCTCCTGAAGAACTCCCCGTCCCACCCGATTGTCTGAGTGTTTGGTGTGCTGGAATAGTACGCCTGTCCCAGTCCTTCGAGTTGCTACACGAGTTACACGTACACAAGAGTTGTTTTGATTGTTTATGATTGTTTGTTGTCTTGTTTGCTTTTACACCTTTTTTGGCTTTGTTTCACAGGCACGGCCAGGATTGTCCACGGTTGGAGTTGTTGCTGTTGCTGTTGTTTGGCACCAGTGGGACCACCACAACGATTTTCTCTTTTTCTTTTTTTGGAGGTGTCTGGGCTTTGTGTAGGACACCTTCTTCCTTTTTATAACTTGTTCTTTTTCACTTGTGTTCCCCTTTTGGGAATGTCAACATGCACAAAAAGTACACCACACGTGCACACATTTTGCACACACGAGGTGTTCTTTTTCCGATGTTTTGTTGTTTGTTTGCTGCGCTACCAGTGTGATATGTTTGTCCTGTTTTGTTGTTCTCTTTATTCAACTTGCATTTGTGGCAATGGTTCATTATGACCCATCCTTCAGGCCTCCCTTCTGAGGGAGTGTCTGTGGGATTGTTGGTTTGTGTCCACTTTGCCAGAAGAAGAGAAGCGAAAGTAAAAGCATCCTTGTTGTTTTGTCTTTTTCTGATCCCTGCCCCTCTCTCCCCTCACACCTCCATGCATCACAACCGGATTAACTCCACGGTTTACCTCCCAACTCTGTGGAGACTTTTTAACCACCAGACCCCGGTGATATTCGAACACATCGAATCCACTTTTTGCAGTGGTCCTTTGTGGATCAGATGCCTGCACCTGTGCAAGCTGCTTGATTAGTTGTGCTTTTCGTGCACACTTCTGTTCTCCAACAAACACCACGACACGACACCACACACCTGCAGACAAAACACACACCCTTCTTAACACCTCACCCACACACAACAAGAAAATGTCCTACTACCCGTACTACGCACCGGCACCGGTATACCCGTCGTACACGTCGTCGATCCTTGCGGCTGACGCTGCTGCAGCTGCCGCAAGTGCACGTGCGGCTGCCGACATTGCGGCTGCACGTTCGTACGTGCCGCTGTCGCCGCGTTACTCGTCGTACCCGTACGCAGCAGACGCAGCGATTGCAAACGCACACGCGAGTGCTGTGGCAAGCGACATTGCGCTGTCTGCGTCTGTGCGCCGTGCACGTCTTGCTGCGTACTCGCCGTACTACTGAGGTGGGCAGTGCTGCTGCTGTTGGGCCTGCACAACAACGTGTTCCTTTTGATAGCGCACACGAGTGCTGTGTGGCCTGATTGTCGCCGCATTTTGTTTGTACCGCATTCCCCCCTGCGTTTGTGTTTGCTCAATCCGATGTTATGTTATGCTCCTGTTGCTGACGTTTGGGTTTGAGTTTGATTATGAATCTGCCTTTTTCTTTTTTTGCGCAACCTGCTGTGTTTGGAAGTGGCCAGAGAGGAGAGAGGAGAAGCCTGCACACAGCCGTGTGGTGCCAGCTTTGGTGGGGTGTGTGTGCGATGTGTGTGGTGTGGGAGGAGAAGCTAACCCTTTTCGCACATAACTCCCACAACCACATGCTGCGTGCTGCACCCCGCCTGCACTTGGACACAAGACCACACGTATGAGCTGTGTGCAGGCCTCTTGCTGCTTGTGAGCTGCCTCCCCTTCACCCTTCACCCTTCACCCTTGTTTCACCCTCCACATTCCCCAAATATGTTGTATTCAAAAAGTCCAGATCCACCCCACTCCTCTTTGCTTTGTCTCTATCTTTCCATCTTGATGACTCTGTTTGCATCACATCTTGAAGCAAATACCTTCTTCCAACCGGATTAACTCCACGGTTTACCTCCCAACTCTGTGGAGACTTTTTAACCACCAGACCCCGGTGATATTCGAAGGTGTCTTTGCGCACCATACGAAGACATGAGACACGAGATGCACCCTCCACACTCCAGGCACTCTTCTTTGATGGATGTGTCTGCGTCGCACCGCGACAGCAGCGAGACATGCGTCGTACAGACCTCTGCTGCCGAGACTGTGGGGTCTTTGAAGGAGCGTGTTCTGCAGGAGCTTGGGGCTGGCAGTGCTGTGGCGACGACACTGGAGCATGCTGGCGTGGCGTACACTGACGAGACACTCCTGAGCAGCACGCCCATCAGCTGTGGGGATGCCGTGGTGGTGGTGCCCTATGTAGCTGACATACAGGCACATTGCTATGAGGGCGACTATTACTCTGCAGCCCTGTCGCCCTGCGAGCGGTGGTTGTACCTTGGCGGCGAAGATGCTATCACGAAGTGGAGCACCGAGACGTGCACCCAGGTGTGGTCTGTTGGGTCTGTTGACCGTCGCGACTATATGAAGATCTCACCCTCAGGCGCCCTGCTTGCTGTGCTGTGCATGGATGAGGTGAATGTCGGTGATACGTCGAACGGAGAAATCCTACATTTCATGTCATTCAGAGACGTGCTGACCTGTTTGTGCTTCACAGCCGACAGCAACTTCGTCGTTGTCGGATGTGTGGATGGCAGCGTATGGATGCACAGTGTGCGTACTTCTGACAGAGAAGAACTTCTCGCCGTGGGAGGCTCGTGCCCCATGGGCGTCGCAGCCAACAAAGACTACCTAGTGGTTGCTTTATGCGGCTCCCTGCAGGTGCTGTCGCTCGCCACGAAGGGTGTCCACAAAACGTTGGAAACTACAAGTGTATCAGATACGTGTGTGTGTCTGTCCGACACGAATGTAGCTGTTTCCTCTGCATATAAGTCCATATGTGTGTGGGATGTGCACACAGGGTCCTGTCTGAAGACCTTTGCCCTGCCCTGTGCTCCGAATAAGCTGGCCTGGTGTGAATCACGCAGATTGATCGCCCGCAGGAGCTCTGACGAAGTGCAGTATCTCTCCCTAGACAGTGGAGACCTTTGTTGCAGCAAGGCAGCACCCGACGGTGGAGTCATACGCGATGTGCACCTGTCACGTGACGGTCACTGGGTGGTGGTGCTGCATACTACGAATGTGTCTGTGTGTCCGGTGTCCCTAAAGTGGTGAGCAATGATGCAATGATTGGGTAGGGAGGCAGGGTAGCGGCTCTTTGAGACAAATGTTGTTTCCCCGATAATCCCGTTTCAGTTTTATTTGTTTTGTTTTACACACGTATCAACCATAGAGAAAAATATTTTACTTCTCAACACCTCACCCACACACAACAAGAAAATGTCCTACTACCCGTACTACGCACCGGCACCGGTATACCCGTCGTACACGTCGTCGATCCTTGCGGCTGACGCTGCTGCAGCTGCCGCAAGTGCACGTGCGGCTGCCGACATTGCGGCTGCACGTTCGTACGTGCCGCTGTCGCCGCGTTACTCGTCGTACCCGTACGCAGCAGACGCAGCGATTGCAAACGCACACGCGAGTGCTGTGGCAAGCGACATTGCGCTGTCTGCGTCTGTGCGCCGTGCACGTCTTGCTGCGTACTCGCCGTACTACTGAGGTGGGCAGTGCTGCTGCTGCTGCTGCTTGTGATGCTGCTGCTGTTGGGCCTGCACAACAACGTGTTCCTTTTGATAGCGCACACGAGTGCTGTGTGGCCTGATTGTCGCCGCATTTTGTTTGTACCGCATTCCCCCCTGCGTTTGTGTTTGCTCAATCCGATGTTATGTTATGCTCCTGTTGCTGACGTTTGGGTTTGAGTTTGATTATGAATCTGCCTTTTTCTTTTTTTGTGCAACCTGCTGTGTTTGGAAGTGGCCAGAGAGGAGAGAGGAGAAGCCTGCACACAGCCGTGTGGTGCCAGCTTTGGTGGGGTGTGTGTGCGATGTGTGTGGTGTGGGAGGAGAAGCTAACCCTTTTCGGACATAACTCCCACAACCACATGCTGCGTGCTGCACCCCACCTGCACTTGAACACAAGACCACACGTATGAGCTGTGTGCAGGCCTCTTGCTGCTTGTGAGCTGCCTCCCCTTCACCCTTCACCCTTGTTTCACCCCTCCACATTCCCCAAATATGTTGTATTCAAAAAGTTCAAATACACGCCACTCCTCTTTGCTATCTTTCACCTCCACTGATTTGCCTCTTGTTTGTTCACTTGCAACCGGATTAACTCCACGGTTTACCTCCCAACTCTGTGGAGACTTTTTAACCACCAGACCCCGGTGATATTCGACAGCATCACTTGCCCATGTCACATTTGACCTCTACTAGCAACACCTATCTGCCCTCCCTCTCCCCCTCTCACATACACGCAGCATACACACATAGACACATATTGTTGGTGCCCACGCGACACCCCTTTTAGGCTGTCTGTTTTCTTTCCGTATACAACACAATGTCGGTCGCTATTGAGGTAGCATGCAAGGCACATGCACCCATAGGACACACGAAGCTGGTGTCGGGGTCACTGCTCATCGCAGTCGAGGGCAAGGGTGTCAGGGTATGTCTCTTACACACTGAGATGTTTTACTACCATTTTTTACCGACTAACACAGCCATTCAGAGTCATTTTTACTGGTGTGGCTGAAAGGGGATGCTATTTTTGTGCTATTTTCTGCTATTTTGGGGTCGTCAGCCACACCATTTACCCATTTTCTTTACGTAAATTGCACAATAGAACTTACAAAAACAAAGACAGATTTTTTTTTGGTATTTTGCAACATCGCTTTATTTCAATAGGTTCACCACCCCGGGCAGCGAGACAGAGAGTGGTTGACGCGCACCACCACAGGCGTCGACGCGCTGGTGTCGCATAAGTTTGGCAGTGTCGTGGCACCGTCGAGGTATGACACATGACATATATTTCTTGCAGATATCGGTAAGCCAGACCACAGGATGGCTTCGCCTCGCCTCTTTGTCCCCAAATCTAAGAGTTTCCCGCATCTAAACCAAAAACGGTGTGACGCCATCATCCGAACAACTCTGTGTACGGTTTTTACGGGGTTTACAGCCAATTTTCAAACCCAGTGTGTTCCCCACACTATAACGGCGAAGTTTCGAGAGGCCACATCCGTCTTTGAGTGTTTTTCTGTTTTTTTGAGGGTCTTTGTGCCCAACACACCAACACTATCCTACCCCACTCAGATACATCGCAGCTCTCTCGGAAGGCCATATTGTCTGCTGGACTGACACCTTTAACAAAGCACTGCATCTCGCGGAAGGTGTGTCACCTCTCTATCCCCCCCACCCTCACCCCCCACCCCCTTCTTCAGGTGTGCACCTTGGTGCACCTATTGCCCACCTCGCTGCGCCGATCTGCAAGAAAGGGGCTGGGTGTCTGCGCTCGCAGGGTATCGTTGCTGTGGGTGTCGACGGCGCGCTTTTTGTGTTGAACCCTTATACCCTTGAGTCTGCCGGGCCGCTTGATGTCGAGGGCATCACCAACTGCGGGACTGTCCTCCACGCCTTTGCTGGGGTGGAGCTTGCAGATGGAAGCTTCTATTTGTATCTGATCTCCTCCTCTGCGCACTCGTTGGTGAAGGTTGTGAAGGTTGTTCCCAGGAACCTTGTGGCAACGCTTGTTGGGGATTTCGTTTTGACGGCAGAAGCGCCTTCCGTGGTGCATCTGACGGAGAGTCTTTGGGTGGTTGTTGCTGGGGGAAAGGTCTTCTCCGCGGGCAATGCGGAAACCGATATGGGACTGTCTGAGGCAGTGTTGAAGACGATGAAGGAGAACCTTGCGGGGAAGAGGCGGGCGGTGGTTCCATTGGCGCCGCTGACAGAGGTGGAGGTGGCTGCAGGGGATGACGTCTTTGCAGGGCTCTCAGAGGGGGGGTCAGCACTGCACATCTGCGTCTCTAGTGGAGGGTCCAAGACTGCGGAGGTGCACAGCTACGATGTGAACCACCGTGCACACCTCGGTGCGCCTATTGTCTTCCCCTGGGAAAGCCTCGCGCCCCACGCAAAGAAGGTCTCAGGGTTTGCTGTCGCAGATGGTCAGGTGTTTGTTGCGTTGCACGATACGGTGTTCTCCGCTCCCTGCAGTGCTGCGTCGTCGTCTCTGTGTGGCGCGATTTTGTCGCATAAAGGAGCAACGGTGACTGGGTCGTTTGTGTCGATTGCTTTTGATGGGACGTCGGATTTGTCTGATCTTTCTGCGTGGAAGAAGCAGGCAGAGAAGAAGCAGAAGGTGGTAAAGTACACAAAGGAGGCGCAGCTGTTAAATGGTGCCGCTGTGGAGGTGATTCGTGGCGGGTCACGTGCGGATGTCGCCGCGCTTTGGGATGTTGTTGTCGCAAAGAAATGGTGGTCCGTAGCTGCAGAAGTGTTTGCCTCCGACGCCGCTTCCTCGCTGAATTTGACCCACAATTTGCACACAGCGCTGCTCCCAGCATTGCTCGCTTCTGGACAGGATGCGGTGTTTAAGTCTGCCTGCAACGTTCTCTCTGGAGAAGTTCCTGCCACAGTGTTCACTCAATGCACAGCACTACTGATGAAGAAGGGGGTGACGAAGGAGGCCTGCGCGCTGGCAGACGCTTTGGTGAATTCAGGCCTCCTCCCAGAGGGTTTGGAGCTCGCGATGGAGATAGATGATGGATTGACTGTTCCGGTGAAGCAGAGGTTATTGGAGTATTTGTACAGCCGTTTGCTTGCAAGATTCAGCCATCCTTCACCTGCTACGCTTGATGCCGCGAAGGTGCCTCGTAGTGAACGTCTCTGTACAGTCCTCAGCAGCTTTTTGGACGGCTGTTTCGATGACCTCATCGACAATGTGCAATACGCACAACTCCTCGACAAAATCTCTGCTCTCTGCGACACAGGGCACAGACTCATCAAAATGGACACCCTCTCAGGGCAGCTCACAGCGTTGGTCGGAAGCAACAAAGCAACAAACGGTGAAATCGACATCGACTCCAAGCAGTACGCCTTGCTTCCTCTGCGTAAGTCTCTCCCATTACAGCCGATGTACAGCAGACGTGTTGCGCTCTGATTTTAAAATATCAGAGATTTTTTTTCGAGAACGAAAAGGAAAAGGAAAAGAATGGGGATAAAAAAGAGTTTTTTTTTTTTTCAAAAAAGTACGAATTTTGAGAGGGCCTTTGAAAAAGGTAAAAGCAAAACAAAAACAAAATGGCAGATCAAAGGGATCAAAAAAACCGGGGAGGGGGGGATTTTTCTTTTTTTGGAAAACAAACCTAGGGTCAAAATAGCAGACGTCACGATCACAATGCGAAAAAAAAAAAAAACTGGATTATCACTCTTTTATTTTCTTTCCCTTTGAAATACCCCCTCCCTTTTTCCGTCATTCAACCCTACTTCACTCAGAAAAAAACACACAGATAATATGAGGCGAGCCGGAAAAGGGGTGGCATGTTTGCTTGCGTTCCGTCGGTTCTGCAGTCTGCCTAGTGTGATATTGCTGGAAGGTGATGCGTTTGCGGAGGACAACTTTGCGAAAATACGTTCTGACCCTAAATGGGTGTTAGAGTCGATGCAAGGGGATGTAGAGAGCTTCTATATGGAGAACGGGCCGGGGAAACAGGACAACCTGGCGGCATGGAAGCCGCTCTCAGCAACGGTGCACCACCTGACGTGCACGCACAACCTCAAGGTGCTTGGCTGGTCGCGGCACCCCACAGACACCTCGAAAGTGGTGTACTCGCTGCTCAATGATGCAGAGACGCGGTCCACACCCACCACTGTCCTCCCCCACTACCAGCTCGACCGTGTCAGCGAGAGCTGGAAGAAGAACGGACCCCCACTGTATGCTTTCTCTCTCTCTTTTGAAAAAAATGAAATATCCTTTTAAATAAACGTATTTTTTGGCTGACCAAGGCTTAGGGTTATCTTATCTATTTTTTGGTACACTCTGGGATTTGCGTTTCGTACATTTGGTACCCAATCCTGCTCAAACGAAAATCACCCCATTTTCAGGTATTTCTCCGACGCGCAAGGCCACTCTGCGACACACCGTGCAGGCGTGGAGTTCTCGAAGCAAGAGAAGGAGGCGCACGCTGAGTACGATCCTGCTGTGGAGCCTGCGGCCTTCGCACGCTGCAGCCTGCCGGAGCTCTTCGCCATCGTCGCCTCCAGCGAGGACAGTTGGGAGGCAATAGCAAGCACACCCCGCGGTGTGCTCCTCAACTACATCAGCGAGGCCCAGAAGCTGCAGGCCACAGAGAAGGCGCTGTACAAAGGGTCCTCTCCTCTGGCGGTGTTGCTGAACCTCCTGGTCGGCAAGTATGTGCGGGGTTTTTTTTTTGTTTTCTTTTCCAAAAGAACACTAAAAATTTACTGTTATCTAATTTGGAAACCTACCAACCTACAACCCACACAGATACGGCTGCAAAATCGACAGCCAAAAGGTGACGAACAATGACCTCAAGAAAATCACGTTCATATTGGAAAATGCACAGCTTTAGAGTGCCTACGTGGGAGGGGGGGGCAAGGCGTACACAGACTCTCAAAAAAAGCATAGCTTTTTTATGCCGAAAATATGTCCGCTTTTGGGGTATGGGGGGGGGGGCAGGGAAGAGCTAAGCAACCATGTTGCCAAAACACCTTCCCTCAAAGAAAGACGCTACGATGTCTTTAGAACGAATTATTCTACACCCCACTCACCCCCCCACCCCCGCCCCTCATCCCTCCCTTTTTGCAATATACCCCTCCCTCCCTCCACAGCAGCGAGAATAAGACTCGGGGACCCGGTTATTCTCAGCCGGACTGGGACCCGGTACCGGGACCTGGACCGGGAACCTTGACCAGGACTGGGAGCAGGGACCGGGGACCCGGCTTATTCTCTGCTGTGCCTCCCTACCTCCCTCCCTCCTCCCTCCCTTCCCCTCTTCACCCCTAACGTTCCATTCCTAAGAGTGCATGCTAAGGGTGCTGTACACGGACTCTATAATCAAGGGTTCAAAAAAATACTATGTACAGAACAGTGTCTCGAATACTGGAAGGGCGGGCTGTAGTGCAGAGGCGATGCTTTAAGCAGAACCAGAAGGGCGTGGGGAAGGAGGTGTCCGCAAAGGCCTTTGGCGTTGTGGAGGGCCCGGGTGTGAATGTGCGTGTGTTGGGTGTGTACCCTATGAAGGTGACGCCGAAAAACGCGAAGTACATATGGTGGGGAACGGGCATGCTCATATCAGGAATCATCTCCAGTACCGTCATGACCTTCAGCACAATGGTCTTCCACGCTGACATGGAAGTCGTGACGATGGACATTCGATACCTCTTTGAAAAACGTCCCTTCGCGAAAACCGCTATTTTGCATCTTATATTCATGCAAAATTCGTGTCATTCTACTGCAAGTATGCATTTTTTTACCCTCACGAGGCATCTACACAACTAAGGGCCATATTCTGCGCAAGAATTACCCTCATTTGGCATCAACAACACCATCACCACACCACACCACAGATGTCGGCGAGAACAGCACCTCCGCAAACACTGCCTCCATACGCCACGCTCTGGAGACACCAGAGTACGCACCACTGCGGGAGGTTGTCATAGCAATGGAGAAGCTTGCCTCCGTGCACGCCCAGGTGTCGCACAGCGATCTGTGGAACCTGGCCGCCTCCGTCGCCATTGAAGACATGGGTGGGCCCGAGGTTGCAAAGGACTATAAATTCGGCCGTGTCGACCAGACCGTTCATCAGGCCCACAACGAACCAGGCCTGATCCCGCAACCTACACGGACAGGGCGGATCGGGTGTCTCAGGAATATGCTAGAGTTTGGTAGAATGGGTCTGTCCACGACCGAGATGGTGGCTCTCATGGGGGCGCACACTGTTGGTACGAAGCATGTAGAGGGGTCGGGGTTTTCTGGTCAATGCACTTCAAACCCGCTGAAGTTTGATAACGAATACTTTAAAAATTTGTTGGAGGTGAAGTGGACTGCGACGAAGCCGGATCCAGAGCAGGGGATACACGCGCAGTATCGGGGTACCGTGGTGAAGGGGGGGAAACCGGTGGAGGTGACGATGATGCCTGCCGATGTAGCGTTGTTGTACGACGCGAAGACACGCGCTTTGGTTAAGGACTACGCAGCGGACGAGGCGCTCTGGCACAAAGACTTTGCCACCGCATGGCTGCACTTCCAGGATCTCAACTTCCTCACATCCCTCCGAAGGGTTGACGACTTCTCCGAAACAGCACAACGTTCTTTCTATACCTTCGGCGCGGAGCTCGCGCTCAAGACCATCCGGGATATACACACGTACCTCACGGTCCCTGCCGAGCCTCCCACCACTCTCCCCGCAGCGACGTTAGCCGACCTCAAATACGCACACACCGAAATCAAAAGGATCGTCGAAGACAAAGAGGTCCCAGTAACTCCGGTGAAAAGGAGTGGGTGGTTTGCGTGAAAGGTTGGTTTGGGGGCCTTTTGCTAAAACAATTGGAACACCGCATTCTTGATGGAAAAAGGTGAACAAAAATCTATAAAAGTAACCATTTTTTTCCTCCTTATGTTAGCAACACCAAATTCCTATAGAAGTGGATGCTCTTCTTCAAAATTTGTCCTCATTTTGCTTATATTTTTGTGTATCTGTTGCCGAAGGAGCGAAGTGAATGTGTGCAGCAGCAATTTCCGCGTTGGGGAGGGAGGGCCGAGCTCTGCCAAGACCACACCTGCTTGCGGGGGAGGTGATCGATTAGCATCCGAGAAAAACCGCATAAAAGTGAACTGTTGGTATGGAGGGAAATCTTCGCTTTCCATGCAGCTTGTTTGTCGAGGGGAGGGAGGAAGCGACCTTGGACATCCAGCGGAGGACACCTACGACCGAGCTCAGTTTGCAGAGATGTACCACTTTTCTGTCCACTGCTCATTCGCCTCTTTCCCCTCAGACATCTCTTTCAAGCACCCCATCAGGAAAACGCAAACGCAAATGCGAAAGTGAGTCCCAGAATCCTCACCCCCAACCCCCCCACCATCCACCAAACATACAGAACCTCCACACTAACACACGCATCTAACTTTAGTTTTTACCTTTAAGATCCACATACACTTTTACTCTCTTTTTCCACAAACATACACCCCCAATCAAAGCACCCCCCCCTTTCCCCTCCAATGGAAGGAGCGAGGCGGCGACACAACAAAGGGGAGAGCGAGGAGGGGTGGGTTGAGGTGGTGAAGGGGGAGGCGGGGGCACGCACGAGCGAGCCTGCGACGTCGCTGGTGTCCTCGGGTGAGACTGTGGAGGACTCTCCCGACACACAGAACACTGCGTTTGGGGCGTATGTTGGCAAAAGCAACACTTCTTGGACACAGTTCTGCTCTCGGGTAAAACAGCTTTTTGTGCCCTTCTATACTGCAAATGGACGGAGCCGTGCTGCATCTCTGTGGACAGGGTTAACCTTTGTACTGCTCTGTGCAGAGTCTTATGTTCTCGTTGTCTTCAGCAACTACCAGCGTGATTTTACGAATGCGATGAGTGAGAAGGATGAGCCTGGGTTTTGGGTTGCGATTCATGGGTTTGCGATGACGTTGGTGGCCGCGCTGGTTGTGTTTTCGTTGTCGAAGTTCAGCGAGGCGGAGCTGCGGAGGGAGCTGCGTGGGTTCCTCACGACAAAGGTGCTGGATCTGTACCTCGTTAATGAGGCCAACCCGCTTGCGTTCTACACTGTCTCGGAGAAGAAGACCTCGATTGACAACCCAGGACAACGCATCGTCGACGACGCACGTTGCTGCGCTGACGACACCCTGGCCCTCGCAGCAACGCTCTTCGAAAAGACAGTAGGAATCTCTTCTTTTGTCTTTATACTCTACAACATTTCGCCCTATCTCGTGCTCTTCGTCTTCGCCTATGCGGGGTTAGGTTCATTAGCCTCGACTAAACTCTTTGCGTCTTTGGTAGCACGGCTTCAAGCACAACGTATCAAAGCAGAAGCATCGTTGCGCCACTTCTTAATTTACATTCATCAGTACAGAGAGGAAATCGCCTTTTACCGTGGAGGCCGCAGAGAAAGGGGTGCCTGCGAAGCGAAGTTTGCGTATGTCCAGCAGACCACGCAACAGCTGAATGAGGTGGAGGCGAAGGTAGAAGTGTTTAAGCGTCTTTTTGCGTATGTAACGGTGCTTCTTCCGTATGTGGTTTTGGCGGGGGCCTTCTTCCGTGGGGAGGGCGGTCTGACCTTTGGGCAGGTGAGTCAGACTGGGGTGGCATTTTACCATATCCGATCTGGTCTTGGCGTGTTGGTCTCCAACCTGCACCTTTTCACTGCAGCTGCGACTCACGTTGACCGTCTAGGTACCTTGGTTGACGCGCTTCAGGAACGTTCGGAAGGGCAAATCACGCTGTCAGAGACAGATACGGAGGGGATTTCTTTTGAATCGGTGACCCTTCGTGTCCCAGCATCTGTCGGAGAGACGGAAGGGAGGGTGCTGTGTAGGGACCTTTCGTTTGTGTTAACACGTGGCATGAGGGTGCTGATTACTGGACCAAATGGGTGTGGGAAGACGTCGATTTTTCGCGCCATAGGAGGGCTTTTTAAACAAGGCAAAGGGGTGGTTTCGGTGCCTTCGAGACGGCTGTTTGTTTTGCCTCAGAGGCTGTATTCGCCTCAGGGGGGTTTGCGGACGCAGCTGCGGTATCCTGGGAACGACGCATTCTCTGGAGACAGCGACGACGACCAGGACGACGCCGATCTGGTCAACCTGCTGCACAAGGTAGGTTTGGAGGGGCTGCCTGCGCGGGTAGGCGGTTGGTCTTCTGGCGACTCCAGCGATGTGTCTGCCGAGGGTGGGAAGGACTTCCTCCACATACTCAGTCCAGGGGAGCAGCAGCGCATAGGCTTCGTACGTCTTCTGCGTGCACACCCTCGCGTAGCGCTTCTGGACGAGGCCACGTCAGCCATGGATGAACCAACAGAGGCCCAGCTCTTCCAGCTGCTTGCCAGCACCGTGCCAACGTTTGTCACCGTTGCGCACAGAAGCTCGTTGCTTGCGTACCATACGCACGTCCTCTCACCACACCCCTCCGACCCGACACACTGGCAGATGCGCACAACGGAGGCCTACATGAAAAGTGTTCGGGAGTGAAAAAGAGGTGTTCCCCCTCAAAGAGGGGAGGGGGAGGAGGAGGAGGGAGGGTGGTTGAGAATGAGTGGAGTTTTGAAGGAAATTTTGAAAAAAAAATGAATTGGGGGAATGTGGGGGGTAAAATAGATGTGAGGGAGGATAAGAAGGGTAGGGGGTGGGGGGGGAGAGAATGGGACCTAACCTTTCTAAGTTTGCTTTGTTTTGAAGATAGAACGAAACGACAACCACAACAAAAAAAGCTCAGTTTTTGTTATCATGCAAAGCGAGGTCTCACTCAGAGGAGTGTTTGTGCGGATGTGATCAAGGTGACGTGAAGCGCGAGAGGCTTAGTGACATCTATAAACCTTTCTTTTGTTAGCAGGCATCCAAAGGATTCACTTTCCACACCACAGGAAGAACACACCCCGCGTAAAATATGCCAAAACTGCCCGATGGGTGGCTAGACATGGAGAATGTGGGCACACCAGTCGGCCCCTTTCTTCCCATCAAAGTTCCGTTGGACGCAAAGTACGACTCAAGCTTCCAACAGCACCCCAGCCGCCGCCACGACATCCAACGGATAATACGCGACCTTGAAGCCAGCACCACGTCTGCAAATGCGTCTGCCGTCTTCGACCTCACGAACACCAACAAGTACTACGACCGTGACCTTGTCACAATGCTTGGAGTCGAGCACGTCAAGTTCATGGGTGTGGCTGGACACGGTGCGCTTCCCTCTGAGGGCCACGTGCGCTCCTTCATCAAACATACAAAGCGTGTGCTGGCAAAGTCACCCGACAGCACCATCATCACACACTGCACACACGGGCACAACAGAACTGGGTACATGATCTGCTCCTACCTCATCCGCGAGATGCGCATGGGTGCACAGGAGGCAATCCGTCTGTTTGCGGAGGCACGCCCACCAGGCATCTACAAGGCCTTCTACATTGATGCGCTGTGCTACCAGACGGGGTGCTTTGACGATGCTGCGCTGCACATCACGTACCCACCTGAGACGAAGATGCACGACGACGAGACCAGGGGAATGGGTGTCTTTAGTTCTGGCAAATTGGATGAAGGATGTCTTGCACGCCAGACACCTGCTTTTGACTATGCCTTGGGTAATGTGTTCAACGATGCGGAGGACGAGGCAAAATGTGTGACACTTACGCCGGCGATACCTTTGTGGATGACAGGTGGCCGCATTGCACTGAAGAGCACATTCGCCGCAAAATTACTAGGCGCGGCACTTCTTCTTTTGCTTGCCGTGAGGTACCCACGGGCACGTGTCAAGCTGGCAGCGCTTCTCTCGCTTGCTTCTTTCTTCTTTTTTGCACATCAGGCGAAGGTGCGCACTGTGCCTCACCGTCACTCAAAGAGCGCAGATAAGACGCAACAACGCAACCGAAGACGGAGGGACAAGAAGCCACGAGGCTGAAGTACCCCAAGAACACACACACACACACATATTCTTGACACTTCGCACCATGAAGACGTACACACCTTATTGATAGGGGCTTCCGCACTGATGTACCGCTGCATCAGGGAAGGCCTGCATGGCTGATTCATACCATTACTGTTGCGGGGTTTTTTCAGTGGAAGATGATGTACCAAGGGCTGCAGAGAGCGTAGTCAACTGCAGCCTGTTGGGTACATGCTTCCGCAGAGAGGCGTTATGCTTCTTTTTTTTTGCACCTGGTCAGGTGGGCGGAGTAGTAGGAGAAGGCGCACTTGGGGAACTTTTTGTTCTCTTTAGCAGAAGGTGTGGATGCAAAACTTACCCTGCGTTCCGTTCCACCTTTGCTTGTTTGTGTACACTTTGTCTTCTATGTTGCATCAAGAGTCTTGACGATGTGAAAAACTGATGACGTACAGTGTCCTCTAAGAAGCATTATGGTTGATAGTGTTTTGAAAAGACAGATGAAGGGGAGGAAGCTACACTTGATTGGTGTGTGACATTGGAGTGACACAGCAAATCTTTCTTTTAGAGCCTGCTTTTTTCAGTGAAGACTGTGTCTTCGTTGTGTTGCAGTGTGCCACTGTTCGAGAGCAAGGTGTATATAGTCTAACCTTTCTTCGAAATGCACCATGTCTTATTGATCAATTTTCTCGGTATTCTCAAAAGCGAAGTGAAAATGGAATAAAAAAAGGCGTCATTATTTTTCACCAGCCTTTGGACAGGTTGGTGCACTCTTATTCACTTTCCACACAGAAAAAGGTTCAAACTTCAAGTATGCCAAGGCTACCCGATGGGTGGCTAGACAGTGAGAGTATGGGCACACCAGTCGGCCCCTTTCTTCCCATCAAAGTTCCGTTGGACGCAAAGTACGACTCAAGCTTCTACCATCACAAGAACCGCCGTCACGACATCCAACAGATAATACGCGACCTTGAAGCCAGCACCACGTCTGCAAATGCGTCTGCCGTCTTCGACCTCACGAACACCAACAAGTACTACGACCGTGACCTTGTCACAATGCTTGGAGTCGAGCACGTCAAGTTCATGGGTGTGGCTGGACACGGTGCGCTTCCCTCTGAGGGCCACGTGCGCTCCTTCATCAAACATACAAAGCGTGTGCTGGCAAAGTCACCCGACAGCACCATCATCACACACTGCACACACGGGCACAACAGAACTGGGTACATGATCTGCTCCTACCTCATCCGCGAGATGCGCATGGGTGCACAGGAGGCAATCCGTCTGTTTGCGGAGGCACGCCCACCAGGCATCTACAAGGCCTTCTACATTGATGCGCTGTGCTACCAGACGGGGTGCTTTGACGATGCTGCGCTGCACATCACGTACCCACCTGAGACGAAGATACACGACGACGAGACCAGGGGGATGGGTGTCTTTAGCTCTGGCAAATTGGATGAAGGATGCCTTGCACGCCAGACACCTGCTTTTGACTATGCCTTGGGGAATGTGTTCCCCAACGGCTCGGAGGAGGCACAGTACGTCGAAGTAACGACGGAGGCCACCCCTTCGCTGAAGTGCGAGGGTGTGGTGGACTTCTGGCATAGGATGAAGCAGTTTGGCTTTGTCGACATCTCATGCGGCAAATGGCGTGCAGTGCCCCAACAAGACCCAAACCTTCCCCCCACCTATGAGTATCCGTGCCTAGACCAAGCCATCCTCCGTGCACCAGAGTTTATTGCACTACCCGATCCCACCCGGGTCTACATCCCCGGTGAGTCAGTACCGGGCAGTCTAGTAAAGGGTGCACGTATAAGCTTTGAATTGAAACTGCTAAGTGGAAAACCCTTTCTATGCAATGTGACAGGCGAAGTCATCCCGCATGGTGCAAGCCAAGAGAGGGAAGGTGATGGGCAAGAGAGAGACGGTATTGACAGAGACAGAGGTGACGGTGAGCGCGAACCTTACAAAAAGAAGAAGCTTCGCGGGAAAAGAAAATCCAGAAACGACGATGAATCCGACAGAAAACGGCAGCGACAATATTAGGGGATTCAACCGAATCAAAGGGGGCGGGGTATTAGGGGGTTTCCGTGTTTTTGTGTGATTTATTTTTTTTTTTTCTTCTCACGGTGTCTTATCTTGGAATTCAGATTTCAAAGATTGGGGGGTCAGCTTAGGGTTTTTGGAGCGGACTGATCGGCGGACCCGCAATCATGTTTGCTTTTCTCAGAGTCCGCCTGGCGGCTCAGGGGTGGGTCCGGTATAGACTGAGTCTGGGCCGGGCGTGCGGATTGTAAAACCAAAAAAAAAACTGCGGTGACGTAAAAGTGTTTAGTATAGTGGAGCACTCTCTAGGGTGGCTATGCTAATGAAACCAAGTTTTCAAAAAAAAAAAAGAACAATAAAAAACATCGCCCGTTGAAAAGAGGCTTGTTGATACCTTACAATGGATCCCACTCAACCTTGCAACGGATAGGGTGGAGTGTGTGTGGGGGTGTTTTTTATTACGAGTCTCCTATACTATTTTGTAGATGTACTTCATCATGAGTCTTCTGTGTTAGTCGTAAATTTCTTTATCTTGAAATTTGTCGCAAGGAAAAATGCGGAGCTTTTTCCCCCTTTTTTTTTTCTCTCCAAAATGCAGAAAAAAACAAAAGAAATGCAAACACTACTCCAGAACCTCCCCCCCTTTTTTCGGGAAATCGGGAAATCTATCGATTCATATTATAGTATCAGTAATCCTACTGTTTATGTAACCCCCAGTACCACCTCATTCTGTAATCATTGTATCAAGTACGAGCCGCTGAGAACGCACATCCTCGAATTTACCCACGTTATCATGACGTGGCTTGCGCAATGACATCACGTCAAGCCACTCATTACCCCGCCACTCGTTGTACTCAGGCCCCACCCGTACCGACGCCATAAGACGTCGGCCTATGTTCCACCATTCCTCCCCCTCATGGTGCAGAGAAGCGCGGTGCTCCTCCTTTCGTCGAAGCAGTCTTCTATATGCACAATAAAGTCGTGATAGAACGAGACTGTTGCGCAAGAGGTACTTCACTTGTCCTCCTTATTTTTTTTTTTTTTTTTTTGCGTCAGTTTGCTGCGATGCACGCTTCTTCCTCTGATTAGTAGTATTTTTTTGGGGTACATGCGTAGGAACATTCTGTGTAACAGTCTGCCCGGAAGTCTGTTGTACCCCCTGAGTAGCGATTTGCTTGCCGGTATGTTCCTGTCGCTGAACAGGAAGAACACGGTCTTTTGACTCGTGAGTGCATGATGAATCCTCGTGGCAGCAGCGCAGGTGTACGGGTCACTCTCAGATCTATCGGGATCTTTTTTTTTTGGGAGATGCAGGTTAGCAGAAGAGGGTAGAATTTCTCTCTCTCTCTCTTCTCTCTCACCTATCTCACCTATCTCAAACCCAAACCGCTCCACCCATCCTTAACTCCCCCCAGACCCCACCCCCCCACCCCCCACCATGGGAAATTGCAACTCCCCTGGAGACCATCCACATACACACCACGCACCCCAATCTTCTCATCCTACTCCACAACGTTCATTGAAAAACACTTCTGGGCATACCAATACAAGACGTGCGGTCAATCTATGCCCTAATGGACCTTACGAAGCTGCAGGAAAACAGCAGAAACAGAAGGAGTATGGCTTCAACCGGGATAAGGTAAAGGCAGATGTAGTAGACAACGTCTCAGAATCTGAGAGTGATGGGGAGTGGCCGTGGTCGTGGCTGGAGAACCCCTTAACTTCTGCGTTGGAGACGACAACTACTGCAGAGTATTCTGGCTACCTGGAACGTTTTAAAATCCTCAATGCGCGCGAGGTGCAGGCCTACCAACAGTGGTGCAGTGGTGATCCCTCCGCCGCTCGGTCAACCCTCTCACGATGCCCCAAAAGCGACTCCCCTCCCCCACAGCACGATACGTTAGAAGGACTGCAACACTCCCCGGCTGCAAGCTACTACGCGCTGAACAATCTTGCCGCTTACCGAAGCGCGCCACGCCATGCGGAGGTCCTGAACCAACGCAGAAATTGGGAATGCGATGAGCAAGAGGAGGAAGAGATGCCCCTCAGCCCGACCTCCCCACAAGAAGACAAAATGCGTGCATTTAAACGACGTACCACGCAATTCGCTGTATACGAACCGAAAACTGAAGAGCAAATGCACTTTTTGACATCAGTTCTGTCAGGCTGTGCATTATTCTCGCATTTGGTCCGCCAGACGGACCTCCAAAACATTGCACTATCCATGAGGCGTGTCGTCTACAAACGAGGTCAAAAGATCCACTGCCGTGGTTACCTTCCCTTGGAGACCTCTGGCTTCAGCATAATCGCCTCTGGGAGAATCAGTGTCGAAGGGCTTCCCCTCGGGCGGGGTTCGTTCTTCGGCGAGAATTTGGTAACTGCCGTCAACACCCGCGCAAAGAAGAACGTCAGCACCCTTCTCGAAACCGAGGTCTACGTCCTATCAAACCACGACTTCACGACTCTCATGACAAAGCAAGCCAAGCTCAAGGTTGACGCATATAAGGAGTGGCTACAGCAGATCCCCTTTTTGAAGTCATTTCGTCCGGCACAGTTTCAGGTATTGAGCGAGGCGCTGGAAGAACGGAGCTATGCACAGGGACAACGGATTCTTGAGTATGGAAAGCCAGCAGCGTACATGCACCTTGTGGTGGAAGGCGAGGTCGATGTGTTTGGGCGGGTCTCAGAGGATGGGGTTGGTGTTGAGGGCACGGAGCCGAAGCACGTCTGTTCGTTCCCTGCGGGAACCCCTGTGGGCTACATCGAGTTTTTTGAGGCAAGCTCTGACGGAAGTGCACCAACCAATATTGCAGACGTGGTCGCAAAGACAGACACAACCATCACCGCATGTATAGACAAGGCGCACTTCGAAAAGATATTTGGCACCGTATCCGAACTATTCAAAGAACTCACCGATGCACCCGAATACGAGTACTATCGTGAAGTAAAAGCAAAACAGGCAATAGCGAAGTGGACCTAAGAGAGGAGAGCGTTTATTAGAAATGAAATGATGTTTGGGGGAGGGTCCACCCCCCCCAGGAGGCACCTCTCATTGTACACCTGTTCACAAGAGGGTAGTTCGAGTAAACTTTTTTTTGGGTATAACTTAATGAGCTTTTTTTTGGTTGTTGTTTCCACAGCAAAGAGAAAAAGGTCCATTTTTTAAAATAGCGATACAATTTGGGGGGGCGAAAAATCAGGGGATCGGAAGCAGGAAGAGGAACGTGGAGAGATTTCGGTGCAGCCCATGCTATGGGTGGAGTTGACAGCACACCTCTGCTTCCCCCTTCACGCGTGGTAAAAATGATGTGCATCCCCTATCCCCTCTTGTTTTTCATGTACACTGTCGTCCGCCGGTGAACACGGTGGGGCGTTTGCACTTTCAACTCTTTTTGTAAAATAAATCATCAAGGAAAAAAGCATGACGAAAGTTAGAAAAGAATTTTTTGCACGAAATCTGGAGGCGTCCCAACTTTCCCTCTTTACAAGCCATGCAACCCTGAATCGGGGGTTCTCTTATTTTTTGGAGTCAGTGCGGGAGAGCTGCCACATCCAGGGGTGAGATGTGCTGCCTGTTGATGACTTCTCGAGTCCGCATTGCACCATTGATAGTCGCATGCAATGGAAACACACACAAAACACCACCAGGGGTAAGAAAAGAACACAAACAGACAAAAAAATGTCCGACAAAATTAAATTGACGTTCCTCCTGGGGGAGAAGAAGTTCAATTATCAGGGTATGTTCAGAACGCAGGACACATGCTCCAGCTACAAGAAATTACACAACACAACAACAGGGTACGGCGAGAAGCGCGAACATGATTTCTTTCAGATGTATTACAAGATAGAAGGCAAGGAGAACCCACCTGAGGTAATGCACCCTCCAACAACCACCCCACTCCCCGCACTTTTTTATTGCGGATGGTAATCAGTTTTCCAACTCCACAAAATCACCGTTTCATGGTTATCAGTTTTCATTGAAAAAAAGTGTGCCAAAAACATATCCTATTACCGCACTTCAAATATGTCGTCAAAAAACCCAAAAAATACCTCAAATCCATTTGCACCAATTTTTTTTTTTTTGGAGTGCTGTATGCACCACACATAAAACGCGCTTTTTACGCAATATTCCTTTCTATGGCACTTCCCGTACCTGCTTTTTCAGACACAATTCTGCACTAAGGGATTATTCAAAATATATCCGTCCCGCTTCATAGCATCTCGATTGTTGTTGCATTGCACACTTCCACAAAACTGATCTATCACACCCAACACCCCTACACAGGCATCCAACGTCCACAAATGCTGGAAGCAAAATTTCCCCGACTCCTCCAAAAGCGAATCTGTATGTACAACTCTTTCCTCCCTTCTTCCCTTCTTCCCTTCTTCCCTTCTTCCCTTCTTCCCTTCTTCCCTTCTTCCCTTCTTCCCTTCTTCCCTTCTTCCCTTCTTCCCTTCCTCCTACCCCCCTCATATCATCTTCTACAGGCCGTCTTCGCAGACTACGAAAAAGAAGTAGACAAACAGAACAAAAAGAAGAAGAAGGATAAGGGCGATAAGGCGGAGAAGGAGGAGGAGAAGAAGGAGGAGAAGAAGGAGAAGAAGGAAAAGAAGGAGAAGAAGGACAAGAAGGAGCGGGGGGAGAGCAAGGAGGAGGCCGAGGACAAGAGGAAGAAGCAGGAGGCCACGAAGGAGGCGAACAAGGTTCTGGACGACTTCATCAACGACATTTTGAAGGGGCCCGCACCGGAGAAGCACCGCTCCACCCCGCCTACCGAGGCATCTGAACCTCCGAAGCCTGTTCCCGCTGACCCTACCCCCGCACCTTCCTCCACCATCCAGATTAAGGCGCGAATGGAGGGCACTGACGGAGGTGAAGCACAAAAGATGATCCTTCTCAAGCGCGACGCCTCCCGTGACGACCTCTTCAGCGAGATCGACAAAAAGCTCCACTGCATCTCGCAGTTCGGCCCCGACTTCATTGTCGCCTTCGACGATGACGAAGGGGACAGAATCGAGATTGACGACTGCGACACCCTGCAGCTCTTCTTCGCCTCCATCCCTGACGGCAAAAAGGGTAAGGTTGTGGTCTCAAAGAAGATTGAAGTTGTCGCCACCCCTGCCGGCCCCGAAACCGTCCCAGAACCATCAGAGGACAAAAAGGAGGACTCCACGAAGGAAGGCGCCACACCCCCAGAGACCTGCCCCAACCCAAAGCACGCAGAGTATGAGAACTGGGAGGCGCTCCCGAAGGCGACCTGCAGAACAACCCTGAATGGGCATGAGCAGGCAGTCTTCTGCGCAGCATTTAACACAACAGGGGATAAGTTTGTGACGTCGTCGAAGGATAAGCATCTCAAGATCTGGGACGGCAGGCAATGGAAAGTGACGCACCCCATCAAAGGACATCAAGGTCTGGTGTTGTCCTGCGACTTCGCCGATAACGACAGCATTGTGGTGTCAGGATCTGACGACAAATCTGCGAAGATCTGGCACGTCGCGAACGGAAAGAAGATGTGTTCCCTGAAGCAGCACACCGACAAGGTGTACTGCGCACGCTTCACCAAGGGGTCCAAGCACGTCGGCACAGCCTCCATCGACAAGACCGCGAAGGTGTGGTCCGTTGACACCGGAAAGTGTGTGTCTTCGCTAGAGAAGCATACCCTCCCCGTCTTCTCCTGCGCTTTCGACCCAACCGGAACGATTCTCGCCACAGCCAGCGACGACCACATGATCAAGCTTTGGGACTGGAAGAACCAGCTTGAGATCACAACGCTGACAGGCCACGAAAGCACCATCTGGTCTGTGGCATTCAGCGCGGACGGCAAGCAGCTTGTATCAGGCTCCATGGGGTCCGAGATCAAGGTGTGGGACTTCGAGAAGCGCTGCCTCCTCAAGAGTATCACCGCACGCGAACCTGTGCACAACGTGCAGTTCATCAAGAACGACAAATACTTCATCTCCTGCGGGCGTGACAATGCGTTCAGCATATGGGACGCAGACACCTGTGCCCTTGCGTCGTGCACACCTGCACACAAGAACATCGTCTACCACACTGCTGTGCATGAGGACACCATCCTCTCCACCTCGCTCGACAGCACAGTCAAGGTCTGGGACTTCCCTAAATTGGACTAGACTAAACACTACCTGGGTTGTCAGTGATGATGTCAGAGACTGGAGGAAGGGACATTGCCGTTCTTCTATGCAGGCCCGGGGCTTAGGTCATTCTGACCAACTTTTGTTTTCTTGTGAAGATGTGTAGGTGCGTGGCATTCACCTTTCAACTTTTCTTTTCTTTTTTGTACCTGCATTCCGTTCCGCACGATGAATGAGGTATAGGACTGTTAAAAAATTCCGGGAACGGGAAAAAAAAGCCGGGTGGTTTGGAGAAAAAGCTCCCCCTCTTTAAAATTATTTTTTATTTTTTTCTGTAGATTCTATTTGGGCAAACAAAGACCTCTTTACCCTCCCTCATCTCCACCTCCCCCCAGTGGCAGTGTTGCTGCAAAGCGTGTAACTCCGAATGTCGGTGAGGTTGGTCGACAAAATGATACGTCTGCTTCAACTGGAAGGAGTGTGAATTACCTCTTCCTCTTCACACATCTCTCTGGCCGCCCCACTTTTTTTTTTTTTTTTTGGTGCAACACAAACGCAAACATGAACAAATTTCCCTCGTCAAAAATAAAAGATAATAAAAAAACCGCAAAAAAAAAATTACAAAAATAATACAACACATTTAGCACAGTAGAGAGAAAACTTTCACCCTTTTCCGCAAAAAAAAAAGAACAAAAAAAAGCACAAAAAAAAAAAAAAAAAAGGCGCGCAAAAAAAAAAAATCACCCCTTTCTTTATCTCGAAGAATTTCAATAATCTGACTGCCAAAAAAAACGAAAAAGAACGGGGTACTGTAAAATCGTTTAATTTGTCACAATTTAATTAACTTATTTGAAATATCAGTCATAAAAAAACTTTGTCACACCCTAATAATATGTGTCACATTAAATGATGATTTAATTTATGTTTATGGTTATTTTTGTGTCTACTTTTTAAAGTACGCGATGCTTTTCGCTCCCTGAGTATAAAAGAAGTTTAAAAAAATGTTTCCACCTCACCTTCCCACTTTTGAAATGAGGGCAGTCTCTCAACTGTAACCTCCAAAACCCCTTCTTAGCATGTAGCCGTGCACCGTGACGCGGACTACCCCTTTGAAGGTTCTTTTCTTCCTTAAAGTTGCTCTTAAGGGTTCAGGACGAACTACGTCTATACCTTCCGTAGTAAAGGCTTCGGCCAACTTTGAATACAAACCCGAATTCTCCCACCTGGTGGGATTACTCGGCGATTGTCGACACAACAAAAAGTACTTTTCTGTTCTGTGTTCGTCTCGATGTCAGCCAGTAGAGAAAGCGTTGTCTCCTGTGCTCCGCACAGCCCCCTTTCAACCGTCTACAGCGTCTTCTCACACCTGACCACCCTTCCCACCACAGCCTCCCCATATGTGGTCCCAAAACATAATTAAATCATCATAAAAATGTGTCACTTATATAATATGTCATTTTGTCACCATTTTTGTCATTCTGTCACATTATCGTAAGTGACAAATTAAACGATTTTACAGTATTTCACTCATATTTTATTTTGATTTTTTTTTTTTGGCTAAATCACGGCTAAGGTTCGTCTTATAAAACTTACCCCCCATTTTTTTCTGTTGTTTCGCCATTTATTACATGTCTGCACCCATTCCCAGTCTCAGGTCTTTATTGTGGGTATGCAGCATTTCTTAATCATCTTATAAACACATTTATTTTGTAGTAGTCATTAGTCATACTGTCAAAGGTTTTTCCAAAGTGGACCACTGAGCCTTTGGTATTTACTCATTTTTTTAACCTTTTTTTTTTGTTCCGCATTTTTGTGATAATCGATACTTACCCCATTGGAGGCACAGTTCAGCCAAACGTGTGTGTTACTGTACCCTTCCCCCTTTAAATAGATCTGGTTTTTTGAGATGTCTGCATGTCGTTGAAACGTTGTGGAAGAGATTGAAGGCCTGGAAGTTACAAAAAAAAAAAAGTGGAGTGTATGATACTCCAGGGTGGCTACACTAATATAACCAAGTTTTCAAAAAAAATTGTTGAAAAAGTGGAGCTCATCCTCGGGTGTGTGCACTGATGTTGATGTAAACAAGTTTTCAAAAAAAAAGCAACAACTTGCGTAACAAAGGGAAGATGCGAGTCACTCATTTTCGGATCATGAAGGACTTATCTGGTAGCACTCAAGGTGCGGATTTTTTGTGCGTATGTCGTGAAAAAAAGTAGCAACACAAAACAAATGGCAACACCAAATACGACCAGAGCAAACCTCTTACCCACCTTCTCATAGTTGTCGATACACGAAATGCAATAAAAGTTGGGGTAAAAGAAAGGGTAAAAAAAAAACAAAACAAAATAAAATTACTGTCTTCCAACCATAGAATATACAGGAAATGTCTGACCCCTCGCTAACAAGCAGACAGCCCTGCGCACTGACCGTTTTTGTTTTGTTGTTTTTTTTTTTTTTTTGTACATGAATCTAATTGTGCAATGATGTTTTTCAAATTATCAAAACGAGCTGTTTTTGCGGCAGCTATTCGCCTCTAATGGATTATCAAAAGACAAAAAAAGGTGAAGCTGGTACCCCAGAAATCCAAAAAAAAAAAAGCAAAGTACGCGACAACAACGCACTAAGTACGCAAGAAGTACGCCGTATGGGTTCGTCAGGAGCACAGCGCATCCTTGGCGTCTGCACTAAATAATTTACAACAAAAGGTTTTTTTATTTTCAAAGAAAAATAAATGCTTGTAGACGACTCTGTCGTTCTCTCTTTTATATTTAACATTTTTTTCCCTTGCCTCCCTGAGAGAGAAGGACTTTGTCGCGAAGCTAGGGGGGTGAGAGAAAAAAGAGAAGCAATAAAAAAAAAAAATTCCCTCCGTACATCGTCTCTTTTTCCATACTCTTCAAATCGTCAAAAAAAATTTTTGCTTCTCACGAAAAAAGGGACGAAGGGTTTAGACGGAGGGGGCGTTTTTTTTTGTTATCTGTTTCTCGCATTCCCAGCACCCCCTTTAAGGTGACTAAGCATGAGAGGCTTAGGATCATCTTATAAACTTTTCTTTTTTTCCCCCCCGCGGAGTGTCAGTGCCTGCGTTCCAGAGGCGTTTGTACTGTATCAACGTCACCTTTTTTTATTTTTGAGTTGAGGTCTTTATTATGCACAGCAAAGGATTGGCGTTACCGTTGCAAATGAAAAAAAAAACTTTTGTCTTTGTTCTTTTTTGTGTTTTCTTTAAAAGCAAGCCCTTTTTTATTTAGAAATCAGGAGGTTGGCACATGATACAGGATGGAGGATTGTTTTCTTTGGAAAAAAACACAGCACCAATAGTTCTCACTGATCTGTTCGTGTTTTTCTTTTCCTGGAATTTATTTAAAGATGAAATGATTGTCCACCTAACAACAGACGCACCCACCACTGCGGACTTTGAGGCGGTATTACTTTTTTTGTTCAGTTTGCCATGCCCTTTTTTTAGCCCATTTTTTTTGAAACACTCTCCCCATCCCCTCTGCCTTTTCTTTTTTATGGGCTCGTTTACCCTCCTGAAGTAGATTTTTTATTTTATTTTTATTTGTGGGGGAAGGGGTTTTTTTGTGGGTATTTTTTTTTTAAGTAGTAGGTATTCTAGCCTTTTGCATTGCTTTTTGAAGCGTTTTTGAGTCCCACCAAGGTGGGTAATATACACGACGGGGCCCAGTGACAAGTGAATGACAAGTGATTTACCTACAGCCCAGTGGAAAGCCATTTGTCATGACAAGTGACTTATTTGTCATATTTGTGACAAGTGAAATGACATGTGTTTCATGTCAATGGGTCCCGTCGTGTAGGCGATGGTCGAGGAGGAGGGGGGGAAAGCACAAAAAGCTTAACAATAATAACAAAACAGGACATCCTTACAGGGTACAAAGATATTAGCAGAGGCATCTTAGAAGAAAATAATAGGAAACGAGAGAGGTAAAAGTAAAAAGTAAAAAAAATAAGCACAAAAAAGAAATTGCAAAGAAAAATACATAAAAAGAGAGGGTGAATAAACTGCGGGGATTCCACACGAAGAGCTATTTAAGAAAATGTTTTTTGTTGCACAGAAGTTCTGAACCCGTCCTCGGACAGGTGATTCGTCGAAGATTACAAAAAAAAAAAAAAAAAAAAAAGATACCAATATCAATAAAGCCCCCCATTACTGGCAACCCCACTAAAAAAAGAACAAACAAACAGACACTAATTACCCACCAAAGTGGATAATGATTGTCGACACAACAACAAAAAAAACCCCCTATTAGCCCCCCCTACGCCCCCCGCACACAGGAAAGGTGATGACAATCCCCCTCCCCATTTAAGACCACAAAAAAAAAAGCCCTCACAAATAAAGAACAATAAAAAAAAAAGACTTTTTTTTCGAAAATTTTGACAACGTGTACCCTAGCGAACGGGCAATCCACGTAACCCCCTCCCATGTTCACGTTTCGTGGAAACCGCTGGTACGTCTTCCTCCCGTTTCCATCAGTCAACGAACGGGGATCACTAGAACTCCGGATCATGACTTCCTGAGTTGTACAGGCTTGGGTTGGGATCCTTTCCCACGCATCGCTACGTTTTTTTTTTCTTTTGCCACATTTTCCCAAAAGAAATCCTTCACAACAGAATACTTTTCCCCGATTTTTTCCCCCTTCACAAAAAAATGTTTCAAAAGCTTGCGAAGAGCCGTTCTTTTAAGAAGGTGAAGTCCTGCAAAGAACAAGAAGAGCTTCTCACACAGAACAACGACGCGCCACTTCCACGCAAGCTGAGCCTCCGGGAAATGGCGAGGGAAGCTGCCAAGGCTGTGGACAACAAGCCCTTACCGGAGCACACCACACAGCACCCCACTAGCAACTCCACCACAACCGACCTTGAGCTGGCCGCAAAGGACGAGCAGATCAAGGCTCTTATGGAGTCTCTCGAACTAAGCCAGGTGAAATGCGTTGCACTTGACGCAAAAGAGAAGGAGGCTACCGCAGAAAGAACAAGACTCCAAGAACAGATAGCGACCCTAGAACGCCACAGCTCCTTCGCCTCTACACCAGGATACTCTTCCGATGGACGCAGCGACGCGCTGCACGACTCCCCAACCGACCCAGAGCCCGAACAAAACTCTCCCGAACCCAAAGCTAAGGCCACCCCCCTCGCCCCCGCCGCACTCCGCGAAACCCTCCGAGGACACGCCCACTCTGTCTTCTGCGCATCATTCAATTCAAATGGAACAAAATTTGCCACTGCATCGAAGGACAAACACCTGAACATCTGGGACGGCAGAACCGGGAACGTGCTTCACTCCATCAAAGCGCATCATGGCTATGTGCTCTCCTGCGACTTCTCTGACAACGACCACCTTGTTGCAACAGCCAGCGTGGACCGCAAAGCAAAGATATGGAGTGTCTCCAGCGGGAAGAAGCTGCACTCCGTGAAGCACACTGAAAAGGTGTACTGCGCTCGGTTCGCGAAGGGGTCCAAGCAGCTGGGGACCACCTCCATCGATAAGACCGCGAAGGTGTGGTCCGTTGAAACCGGAAAGTGTTTGTCCTCTCTCGAGACACACACACTGCCTGTCTTTTGCTGTGCATTTGACCCCACCGGGGCTCTCATGGCCACTGCAGGTGACGACCACCTCATCAAGGTGTGGGACTGGAAGAACCGCGTCGAGATTGCAAACCTCCCCGCACACAACGACCCGATCTGGTCGATTGGGTTCAGTGCAGACGGCAAGCGGCTGGTCTCAGCGTCCTCAGGAAAGAGTATGAAGGTGTGGGACCTCGAAAAACGGTCTGTGCTGAAGGAGTTTACAACGAAGACAGCCACCCACAACGTGCAGTTCATCAAGAACGACAAATACTTCACCTCCTGCGGGCGTGACAATGCGTTCAGCATATGGGATTCAAACACATTTGAGCTGGCCTCCTGCACACCCGCGCATAACCAGATCGTCTACCACACTGCTGTGCATGAGGACACCATCCTCTCCACCTCGCTCGACAGTACAGTCAAGGTCTGGGACTTCCCTAAATTGAACTAAAAATGGTTTGAATTGGCTTTTCCACAAAAAAGAGGCGATTTTTTTGCCCTTTTTCTGAGTTTTATTTCATAGGAAAAAGATAGAAAACAGAGAAAAAATTCTAGGTGCTTTCTTGCCTTGTAAAATATACATTCTCGGTTATTATTTTCGCGGGAGTGATTTTTATGCGTACCCTGTGAGGAAAATCAACCTCTGTCAAGAAAAAAAAAATTGATGGAGATTCTTTTCTCGCAGACGGCACACAAGGTTCCTTCGAGGGCCTGTGTTTGTGATTCCCTTTTCAATGCATGTTTTCAAACATTTTGATGCAAAATACTTACTTTCTTATATGTTACGTAACCTTAAGTTTTTTTTTTCTTTGCTTTGCTTTGCTTTTTCTTCCCTTCTTGCTTCAACATGGATAGTAAGGAGGGGTTTCCCTTTTTCTTTTCTGCAATAGCTTTTGATAATTCTCTATTTTCTGTTGTTGCTCTTCTTATTTTTTGTTTTGTTTTGTTTTTCTTTGTGCCGAAACAATGTCCGCCCATTGTGGGCTCCAATCACCACGTTTCAAAACTTTATTTTTTAATATTGTGTCACAAAGAGGGAAAAACGTTTTGTGTTAAAGACTCTGTCTTTTTCATTTGTTGTTCGGGAGACATTTTGTTTTCACTCTATTAGGGGTCAGGGCATATGGTATAACAAAATATCATCCAAACAACAAATGCATCATTTCCTTTCACTTTTTTTTTTTGTTAAAGTTTCCCAGCCGCCTTTCCGTTTTTATTATCCAAGGTGACTAAGCACGAGGGGCTAAGGATCATCTTGTAAACATTTTTCTTTCTTTTCCCCCCCTTTCCCCACACCTTCCACTATATCCCCCACCCACATAGACCGGATAGAGTGACGAATAACCGCCAAAAATGGCATGTTGCGTCAAGAGTGTTATAGAAATGTGTTGCACGAAAAGGCTATCATTTCATTTTTCTTTTCTAAAACTGGCGAGCTCGGAAACAGCTTTTTGTTTTATTTTTTTTTTTTTTGCCCTTGCTTTTTTTCACACATGCTACTTTGCATTTACAAAAGTGTTCTTATTTTCTTCTTCTTCTTTAAGTCAACGTCTTATCGCTAATGTCATGAAAACCAAAGCGTCACCCCTCCCTTTACTGCCACACAATATCCTCTTCTTTATTTAGATCCCAGCCCAGTCCCCTGCGTCCGCCTATGAACGATGAGGTGCTTGCTCTTTCAACTTTTTTTTTTTGTTATTCGGGCTTTGGGTTTGGGGTACGCAACGACTCCCCTTCCCTCTGTGTGGTGACAGAGACACGCTCTGGTGCGGGCAGGGCTTCCTCGCAATCCCTGACGAAGGGGACGGGAACGGGGACCTGCTGTTCCATGACCGCCCCTTCAAACACTTCAATCTCGTCGTTAGTGGCAGCACTGCTGACATCCACATGTTTGGCAGTGGTGCTGTTGTCTGAAGAAGGTGTCACGTTGTCACTTTCACTGTGTTGTCTACACCCGAGGCACCAGAGGTGTTTGCTCTTTTCTCTTTAGATCAATCTTCCACGCATCTGTGATATGCTGGAACTGTTGCATCGGATAAGACAACATATCCATAGCAAGGCTGAGTCTCACCCACAGGGAAGAGGACCCCCAGTCAGAACCACCGTACGAACGGAGGAACTGCAGAAAACGCCAATAACAAGGTTTTCGGCTCGATTCTTTGTTGGGCTCTAGTCACACTTTGGGGGGGAAATTATATTTTTCATCAACACCACTTTTCTCCAGGCGGGGGGGATCTACCATTAAAAAGGGGCTTTTCCCCCTTTTTTTTTCTTTCCCCGGTTCCGTTTTCTTTTCCAACTCTTTTTTCGTACTTTTACTCCACAAAAGTACCCTCCACTCCCATTTGCATGTGTTTTTTCAGAAACGGGATCTGACCACCTTTTTCCCTTTCCCCCTTTTTTTTTTCCCGATTTATTCCTTTCATTTGTTTTCCCCCTTTTTTTTTGGGAACCAAAACAACATATTTGAAACAGGATGGTACAGAGGCAGACGCGACACCCGCATTGCTTGCAATCTTGGGGGAACACTGTGTTCACTGAGGATGTAGGGAGCACTTGCAGCTCTGTGGAGAACAACACCACCTCCTCCACCTCCTCCTCCTCCTCCGCCTCCCCCGAGCAGAACACTGCTGCCATCGATACGTCAACCACACTGACACAACCGAGAACACCACGGTCACCGAGCCACGCTGCTGCAGCATCTGACCCAAACGACATAAATGAAAGCGGCACGCAACACACAGACCCCGCCCCCACCCCCACCGACGCCGCAGCCATCTACGAGGAAGCATTGTCGTGGTATTGGGGTCTCGACGGCCACACCGTCGACGACAGGGAAGCGGTGTCCCTCTTCGAGCAGGCTGCCAACATGGGGTACGCCGCCGCACAGCTGCAGATGGGTGTCTTCTATAAATGCGGCGGGCTCATGAAGCGCGACACTCAGGAGGCGGAGACGTGGTTTGGCCGGGTGCGCGAGAGGACAGGGTGGTTTGTGGAGCGGGCCGAGGCGGGTGATGTGTTGGCCATGTGGCAGCTGTCGCGCCTCATTGCGCATGGACTTAGCGATGACCATTGTGACGACGATGCCTTGGTGTGGTGCCGGCGTGCTGCAGAGTGCGGTTACGCGTTGGCACAGTTTGACCTATCGCAATGCTACAACGACGGAGACGGCGTCCCAAAAGATTTAAAGCAAGCCAGCGAATGGTGCCGCCGTGCCGCCGTTCAACAAATGGTGGAAGCCTCCTATTGGCTGGGCCACTACTACACCGAGGGGTCCGGTCCTGACGCTTGGGCCACCCGAGCGGATGACAAGGCAGTGTATTGGCTGCGGTCTGCAGCGTCCAGGGGGCACTGCGCTGCGCAACGGCTTCTGGGCTTTCTCTACTCCCCCTCGAGGACCAGGAGTGCGTGCAAATGGTTGAAAAACTCCCGCGACAACGGTTCCGTCCACGCAGAACAACTCCTCAAGACCGTCATGCTCGCACAACAGCACAGTTCAAACCGGGCGGCAAACGCACATCTCCACCACGTACCAAATGGAGGGGGTGGCGGTCCAGGTACACATCCTCATTACCAAGCATTTGCTGCAGGAGTACCATGGCAGATGGGGGGGACAGGCCCGACCACACCATTGTTGTCCACACCACCATCTTTGCCATGTGTACCAACATCGACAGCGACAGCGCAGCCGCTGCAAGGGGCTGTCCAGCTAGCGTCGCAGAGCACACCGCCTGTGGCAGCAGCAGGGCATTCCTCCGCTGCCTCAGCTACGCCATCGCACGCTATCCCTTCCAAGCCTGCGTCGTCGGGGGTATCATGAAGAGGGGAAATAGGAAATCAAACATAGAAAAAGAGTGTGGCTTTTCCAAGTCGCAAAAAGAAAAAAAAACAATAGAATTTTTTCAAAAAAAAAGTGGAAAAAGGAGAGGATAGGATAGGAGGGGGAGAACAGACCTTTTTGTGTGTGTTTGACACCAGATAGGGGCAATTCTTATTATGGAATGCAGTAAATAAAGGAAAGTCTCTCTGTAACAAAATGGGAATCGGAACATCGATGCGCGATTCTTTTGCAAGGCGTGACTTTTTGTGACTTTTTGTAGGGCGCTTCTTTCGTGTATCTATGTAGTTCCCATAGAAGAGTCTGTATCTCTGTGCGGGGCACCGACGGACCCGAACGCAGTGTGGGAACGGAGCGGGATTGTGACGTCGATCAACCACGACAAGCCGGGAGACAGCAAAGGTCTGTCGAATAAAGAATGCGCACTCCATTTCCCCTCTATTCAGTTAGGTGGGGAGATGTGTTCGTGTGAGGACACTGTGTACAGAACCGCCTCCTTAGGCCATATGCCCGATGCAGACAAAATATTGGGGGGAAAAGGAAGAATGTACATCTTCTCTCCCTACTCATTACCGTCTGTAGGAGAAGCCTTTGTCTCTGGGGGGTTTTTTTTATACCACACACTGGTCTTGACGGGGGAAATGTAGTGTTTTTTTTTTTTTTTTTTTTTTTTTGATTTGTTCATACAAGTATAACGGCCGTCACGACGGGAATAAATTTTTTTTGTCGGGGAGGTCACGGCCGTGAAGAAAATCTGAAAAATTTAACGGCCGTGAAATTTTGCATTGATCACGGCCGTGAAATATTTCCACGCTTTTTGCTTGTTTCTTCTTTTTCGTTCGTAGACAGGGCCAGACCCCCTTTCCCATCCCTCCCAAGTCATTCTTGGGGGGGTAAAAGCAACATAAAAAGTGCAAAAAAAAAATTGGCCCCACTGCGATTGGGAAGCTGACGACACGAATGAGCACTTATGGTGGTCCTGCCCTGCCTGCAATGCTTTACGCTCAGATCCTAGTTTCCACTCCGTCACAACTGCTGACAGGTCGCCGTGGCCTGTGTCGAACTGTGGAGTTATCCCTACTGCCCTGAAGGACAGTATTGATGCTACCTCCAGCGTCTGATGGGGAGCATCCTCATACACCGGCTGTCTCTGAACAACAGCCTCCGTATCAACAATCTGCCACTCACGCCTGGAGAACAGCTCAGCTGCAACCTTTGTTCCGTCCCCACTATGACTTCGACCGGATTCCACTCTCACAGGAAATGGACTTATCCAAACCATCACCTGCGTGCCCTCCGCTCCTGGCTCTCCTCACTGCACTGGTCTCCCGCTGCCCGCCCACGTTTTCACCCCACTGTTCATTGTGGTTGGAGCGTGGCATTTCTGAGCACTTGTATGTGCTCCGGGTTCTTCGGAGTGGCATATTTCTCGTGTTTCAGCACTTGTAACCCGGTTCTTGAGCAAAGTACTCTTCTCATATTTGATGGGCTTTCCGTTGTTGAGCACATCAATACTGTGAGACGAACCTCATCTGTGTTGAACCATTTGCAGTGTTCTTCAGCTTCCAGTGCAAAGTCTTCCGACAGAATCAGCACACCATTGAACAACTGGTCACGCGCACTATCCTCCGTCTTTTTTGTCGGAAAATAGACCGCATCACGTTCTGGACACCTCTGGATCTTCTTCGCTACGTTGGCGAGAAAGGCGCAGAGGGAGGGGTCCACCCTTTTGCTCCCGTGAACTTGTACTGTTTGTCCGATGTTTTCTTTCAGGTAGGGTTAGGTCCTGGGCTGTACCTTAAATTGCATCCGGGGGTCTGTTGCTCCGGAAACTCTCTGAAGGTGTTGACCGCTCGAACCGATGTCTCCTACCTGAGAGATTACAAAACAGGAGGCGAGGAGGGGTATGTGGGGCGTTTTTGTGCCTTCAGGGTCTTTTTGTTTTTCAGCAACCCTGCCTCTCCTTTATCACCAGTGAGTCTTTGTCTTTCTGTTGGGGTATGCGGGACTTCCCCTAGTCCTCAGGGTCTAAACGCCCCTGCCCTCTTTTAAGCAAGTTCATCCTGGCAGGGTATATAAATGCTGGGTCAGGCTGGCTCCACTATGCTATGATGGGTGCTCGCACCCGGAGCATAAATGGCCAGCGGTCAGGCCAGAGTCGCTCTGCGGAGTCTCTCTGCCACGCCTTTGGGTTACGGTGTGCTGCCTGTAAGGACGTCCATGTATATCCCTAAGAGAAAGGGTGAGTCCCAACTGTCGGTACAGCATGGGGCGCCAAGAGAGACCCCCCTGCCCTCCCCTTTTTGTGTTTTTGGGTTTCTGCTCTCTTGTGTAGACTATCGTGCATCAAGCGTTGGGTGCAGCGAACTGCAGTACCTGTAAGCTCACAACTCTTCAACGGAAGGTGGGCCGCCGGCTGTCGAGCGGTTGTGAACCGCCCTCGTTCTCTTACGGTACGGGCAAGTCATTAGGTTTCCTTTTACATCTTCTGTTGTTGGCCGCAGGGTACTTGTGCTTTCATCCGGATGGCTGGCATCATAAGTGGGTCAGTCGGAGGTGCCTGCATTAATAACTTCACTTTCGTTGGCGCAAGAGTGATGAACGGGGTTTGAGTGAGTCCAAACACATCCTTCTCGGGCAAAGAGTAATTAGAGGTTGTGAGACGCTCGGGACGCTGAACTGAAAGGCAGTGTTGAAACCAGAAGATTACAGATGGTGGGTCAGATGCTGTGTCACTTACCCCATCAGGTAGATGAGAGCCAGCACCTTCAGAGCAGTGAGCACAACACACCGTGGGCTCAATACATGTGCCAAAAGGCAACAAGACCCTACAAGAGTACCCAGTACCCAGCGCAGTTTTCTGTGCGATACCACTTAACCGGTCCTCTCCTGCCCTACCCTCCTTTTCTTCAGGGGTAAAAATCAGGTGGGATGGTTCTTGAGTGGCACTTTTTCTCATATTTCACTGTGTCTTCCTTCAAAGACTTGTACAAAAATTTCACGGCCGTTGTTTTTTTTTAACGGCCGTGAAATTTTTGTACGCTTTTTTTTCACGGCCGTTTTTTTTTATTTTTCCCGGCAACGACGGCAGTGGGTCGAGCATTTTTTTTTCATTTCCGTGACGTCCGTTTTACTTGTATGTTTGTTTATTCACCCTTTCAATTTTTATCTTTTATTGAAGATGTATGTGCGCGAGAGGTGCGTTCATCCTTTGTTGTCCCCCGTCTTGTATTTTTTTGTATTTGTTTTTTTGGTTTACAAAACCTTTTTTGTGTTTTCCCCCACATTTATTTTCACGAAGATCCGTTTTTCTTTTATTCTCCATCCCTTCCGGATGGGAACTCCGTACCACCCTCTCCCCCACCAAACCTATTTCACTTTCCATTTACACCCATCATATTTTATTTTTGGGGTTGGGCTTTTGCAGCCCTTCACCGATCAGCAGACTATTTCAGTCGCTTTTATAAAAAGCTCACAAAATCCACAAAAAAAATGAGGGCATGAAAAAAAAGCAAGGCAATATAGACACAAAGCCCTCACAAAGTACCCTCCCCCGAACCACTTGTGCTGGAAATGGGGTGTACCCAGTTACTGCACACCCCACCAAACTCACACACAACTTGTCTTTTTTTTCTTTTCTTAGAAAGACGGAAACATTTTTGTTGATCCCTCACCACAAACTATCAATTTATTGATTGCATGTGATGAAATTATTCTTTTCTTGCGTCTATTTTGGCGTTTTTTTCGCGCAACTTTTCTAAGATGTGTATGAGGAACATTCATCTCGCAGGCTTGACATCGTCCCCGACAACAATTTCAGACACAGTCAACTGATGTAATTCGACTGTGATGAAGGTGACGAAAACAGGAGAGTCTTAGATTCATTTCATAAATTTTTCTTTGAAAAAGAAAAATGAAACGATTTTTATGTCATATAGAGTATCTCAAAAAGGAAAATGCAATACACAAAAGACGCCCCCCTCCCGCCCCCACCCAATTTGATTTACACATTTTTTTCTCTAGAGATTGTGGAGGCACATTGTTGTGCAAAACGAATCCGCAAAAAGAAGAGAAAGCAAACCCCAAATCACTGGAAATACTTCATTTACCCTGACCCATTCTTGTTTGTGTTTTCTGGGTTGTTGTCTGCTGCAATTCTGCTGCAACTCCAAGGAGATGTCGGAACATGTTTATATCGATTATTTTTTGGTGACTAAGCACGAGAGGAACAAAACAAAAAGGATCCAAAAATACAACAAAAAAGATTGATGAATAACCAATGTTCAAAACATTAAGTAATCTAATCAGACTAAGCACGAGAGGCTTAGGATCATCTTATAAACGTTTCTTTCTTTCATCTGAAAGAGCAAAACGATATTTCAAAGAAATTTTGTTTTTATGTAGATGTGTGTGCACAAGAGGCACATTCATCTTCCAAGCTTTCCCTTTCCCCCTTTTTTGCAAAGATATCTCCGAACAGTGGAACGATCTCTTTTCAAAAAAAATTTTTTTGTTGTTTGTTGTATTTATGCTTCATTCAGGTCTTCTCTGTTCTCACAGACGTATATTTTTCCTGAAATGACAAAAAAAAAAAAAATGACAAGAAACCAAACAAAAGAAAAGAGGAACTACACAATTCTCGACAACACTATTTTTGTCTGGGTTCATTTTTTTCAATTTTGAAGGAGGGAGAAAAACGTTTTTTTTTAATAATGTACAACCCCCGAGGATTGTTCATCATTATTTACCGATTTTTTTCCGCCTCCCCCAACTTCCCCATTTCCCCCCCTTTTTTTTGTGGGGCACATCTTACCAACATCTTTTTGTTCCATCTGTCGGTACACGATTGAAGCTCTCATTCATCTCTTCGTTAAAATATTATCTAAATCCCAACGGGTAAGTTATAACATTATTTAAAACCCATCTATGGTGCTTCCCGGGGGGTATGCATTTCACAAATTTTCAATTCAATTCACAACTTTTCACAACTATTCACAACTTTTCCTACCCTTTTTTCTCTCGTTGGTGAAGCTTTTAAACGCCGGCATTTGCATTTCCGGAATCCGTCCGGCCAGTGGTGGGGTCAATTTGCCGAAATGGACAAGTTTTCGTCATTTCCGCACATCACACAGTACACAGGTACACTGGTACACCACATCACGTTATATCTTGTGAATCGGTGGGGAGGATACGAAGGGTAGCAATGAAGCATTTAGTTTGTGGCCGACCGTCTTTTCAAGGTTATCAAAAAAAGGGTATTCACGATTGTATTTGGCACGACCGTACGAATACAACACTCCCTATTCCCCTGTCTCCCCTCCTTATTTCCCCCCCGGTGCCTGCGTACAAGCGTTGGCACTCCATTTTCCTTTTTTTTGTTTTTCTTACGGTTCAGAGTACTGTCAGTCGCAGAGTACAACGTTCTGTATGTTGTTCAGTCCCTGTTCATTCTATTCAAGGTGGCTAAGAAGAAGAGGAAGAATGTCATGAACCTTTAGGTACACTGTCAACAAGAGGGCTTTGTATTTTCAAGTCAACCTTTTTTTTTTAAAGATATTTGTGGTGTGATTCAGGGGGTACGGACAACCCACGGGAGAACCACGGGGGAACCACGGAGAACTGTTTCAATTTGCGTGGCATGCCTTCTCTGGGGTGTGCATGGATAGTGAAAAGACGGTCTGCATGGCGGTCTGCACTACAACCAACAAATGATATCAAAAAACGACAAAGAAAAAAAAGATAAAATAAATGGTACCCAGAAATCCAAAATACCAAGTACGCGACAACCACCCACTAAGTGCGCAAGAAGTGCGCAATATGGGGTCGTCAGGAGCATCAACAAAACAAAAAAAAAGCTGTCTGCAAGCCCCAGCCTTTGAAAGGTGTCATTGCATACACAGAACCCCGCCTCATGGTATTGTCAATAATGGTAGGTACTCTCTTCTCTACTTGGTGCCCCCATCGTGCACAGCTGTGTTCGTTTCACCGCACCCTTCCCCCTTTTTTTCTCCAACCTTTCACGTTTTTTTTTTCTTTTCTCCCCTTTCTCCACTTTTTTTCTAAGAAGTGTGCCCATTTTTTCTCGAAAAACAATAAAAAAATGAACCATATTTTCCCCTTCAATCTAACCCTCCCCACACCCACTCCTCCTATCACAGACAACACACACTACACCCCTTTCCCATTTTAATACTGAGGGAATTACCCAAAAAACAAAAGCGTCTTGATATCTCGCACACATTTCCCCTACATTGCCATATTTTTTTTTATTTTCCCTCATCTCTTTCTTCTTGAGGCTTTGGACTGCATCTCAGCAAGCTGTTGTTGCTGCCGCATCCTGCATCACTCTCTGCCTGCGACATCCCCCTGCCTAGGGAACTAATATAAACCTTTTCTTGAAAAAAAAACTATCTTACAACGTTGACCTCTCTCCTTTAAAATGGTAGACCTTCGTCAGGCTGGGGTTGGAGCGTGCGCAGGGTTTATTGAAGCTTGCATTATGCACCCTGTTGACACCATCAAGACACGTGTTCAGGCGCAGAGTGTGGAGGGTGTGCAGTTTAAGGGGGTACGCGATGTGTTTACACGCACCCTCCGGGAGGAGTCACCACGCGCGTTTTACAAAGGATTTCCTGCGGTGTTGGTCTCCGTTGTACCGCGGGTCTGCGCACAGTACCAAGGTCTGGCGTGCTTCCTGCCGTTGGTCCGCGAGCATGCACCCTCTCAAATCCCTCGCTCGCTCCACGCAAGCATCGCAGGGGTGTTGACCGGCATTGTCCAGGCCTCTCTGATTGTCGCTCCGTTGGAGCTTCTCAAAAACCGCTCTCAAGTCACCCGGTCACACAACGCTCGAAGCGGGCTCTTCCAGGTCGCCAACGACGTCATTCAGCGTGCAGGCATTAGAGGTCTCTACCAAGGCCTTGCTGCTACAGTGCTTCGGCAGTGTTGGGGGTTGTGGATTAAATTTGGGTGTTACGTAGGGATATGCGACCTCTTCAGGAAGGATGGGAAGGAGCTGACGCCGGTTCATTATATGTTGGCTGGGGGGACGAGCAACACCTTTGTGGGGGTGCTGGTCTCGCCGCTGGACGTAGTGAAGACGCGGATCCAGCTGGCGAACACACCCCTCTCCGTGCGTGCCTGTGTGAGAGGCATCCTTCAGGACGAAGGCTGGCGCGTCTTCTTCAGAGGGGCTTCCATGCGTGTCCTCCGCGTTGCCCCTGGTGGTGCGATACAGTTCGCCACTGCAGAGTACTTCGCCAAGATGATGGGGGTCTCAATAGGAAGATAAAGGAGAGGTAGGATTCAATTGAATTTCATCTGTCCTGCTTTGCAAAAGGATGCAGTGGGTGTAATGGGGGCAATGATTCGGGGGGTAGAAACAACAACAAATTTTTTTTGTTGGGATACACAAAACGTATAAAAATACACAATTTTCTGTGTCTTTTTTTGTTCATAATTTCGCATCGATTTTCTTTCCAAAAAAAAGGCTGCCATCTTTTGTTTTGTCTCCCCTGACCTCCCCTGAAGTTCTCCTCCATGACCTTTTCCTACAACACAGCACACATCGGGGGGGGCTTCTGCCGTGGGGGGGCAACGGAAGATGTCGAATGTTACTGACCCCAGCACGTCACCCATCGCCCCGAGCGATACTGGGTGTGAATCTTCGTCGACAGTGGTGGGGCTGATCACGGGGTTTGTGCTGTCGATGTGTCTGAACGTGATGCTGCTGGCACTGCTCTTCGTTATACGACGACAGCACGCAGCCACCACATCGGACCTGAGGGAAGGTCTCATGAGCGGACCCTCCGCAGGCTTCATAGATGCGAACCCGGTACGTCTCTTCCGCGAGTCTGGACAGCGGTCGTCGGCTGCGTTTGCGTACCCCTCCGCAAGGGCCTCGATTGCGTGAGCACACACCTCTTCCAAACAGACGGTTCATGCGCACCCACCGAGGTGCTGGCCCAGAGGCTTGTGGAGGAAGCGGATCTGCTGTAGTGTTATGATGACCCCCTTTCGGCACAAAATATAGAAGTGTCCACAGCATGCTTAAGCTGCAGCACGTTAAGGTGATGCCTTTGGGTTTGCCAAAATCGTATGAAAGGAGTTTGGGTTAGTATCATACAAATTCTCGATAATGAAGGGATGCAAAAAAGCAAACAAAACTCAATAGTGGACCCTGAGTGAAGTTCGCGTCTCCACTGGAATGCCCCAAGGGCCAGGGATATACCGTTCTTGTCTAGGGGGTAACGTTTTTCAACATACCCTTTGAGTGGGTGTTCTGGAGAAGGGGCAGCAGGGCAGCAGGGAGCCAAGCCACATTGCCATCCCCGAGAAAAGCGAAATACCCAACCAAAGCGTTTTTGAACAAAGGAGATTGAATCTTTCGTCTCAACCAAAAAAAACCTCTCTTTTCTTTTCACTGTACATAGAAGCCTTATAGAACCCCCACACAATCACATTTTTGAGAATTTCCCTCTCCCCCCCACACACTCCCACCGCTGCGACACTGCTATGGTAAGTACAACCCCCTCCTACCTCACCCCCACAGTACAAACAAAACACAATGAGTGAACGGCGGGACCGCAGTCCTGGGCGGGGACGACGTGATGAGTGGCACAGTAGAGACAGTCGTGATCGAGACCATCGCGATAGCAGGGATAGGGATGGCAATCGGTTTGAACGGCGACGTGGTACGGACGAGGCACGGGAGCGGGAGTACACAGAGCTGAGTGCGTATCTGTCGGGAAGGTCGTCGGAGGTGCTGAAGCAGAGGGGGCTGAAGACGGACCGTCTGCAGACACTGCTGGAGACGAAGCGGTATGAAACGAATGAAGACAACCTTGCGCAGCTGCGCACCACCATCGGAGAGTGCCAGAACGAACAGGACGCCCTCCGCGATGAGTCGCGCATGCTCGAAAAGCTCACCCAAATGCTCAACTTCACCGACGTCCGCAGCAACCTTGACGACCTCGAACGGCAAACACACGACCTCAGCACACAGCTCCGCAGAACTGCCTCGAAGCACGACTACAACACACAACAACTCGAACGCAGACGGCGAGACGACGACCGTCCACCCACTCCTCACACAGCCCGCAAAGGCGGCAAAAGCGGCAAAGGCGGCAAAGGAACAAAAGGCCGCGCACGCCGTGTGATGTGCGTCCCTCGCGAACCTACCGACGACGAGACCATGACAACACCGCCCCAAACCTCACAGTACAGCAGCGGGAGCGACGTACGCGACCAGATCCTCGACAACCACAAAGCAGTGTACCAGGCACTGCGGGATTACCAGGTGCACAACAACCAGGCGAAGCTGCAGGACCTGATGACGGGGTTTAACCACAAGACCGACGTTCTGCTGCGACGCTTCGATAAGCGTGTCCAAGCAGACCTCGTTGTGTTGCTGAAGCTCTGCGAAACTGGTGCCATGACAGTGCACAACAACAAAACTGCGCACGTCCTTCGAGAGCTCCAAGAGGAATACCCTGCCCCCTGTGTCGAGCACACCTGGATCGACGCCACCATGCGTTTCATGGAGAAGCGTCGCGAGGCTGCCGTCAAGTGTTACAACTGTGGCCGCTTTGGCCATCGCAGCCAACAATGCCCCGACAGCCGTGACTCTCTTCTTAGAGAAAAACAGGAAAGGCAAAAACTCCAGCTTGCGCAACACAATTTGATATAGGGAGATGAAGAGGAGAGGAGGATGAAGAAGGGGAGGGGGTTTTGAGAGGAAAAATAGTGTTGTATTGCTAGGTGACTAAACATCTGCCCAATGCAAACTCCGTGTTTTGAGGCATTTTTTGAGGAAGAGGAGGAGGAGGATGAAACACGAAAGGCTTGAGTTTCTCCGATAAATGTGTTGTTTTCTTTCACATCTCTTTTTTCATCTTTTTTTGACAAATTGTTGAAGTAGTGTAGTTGCCTCGGCTGTGTTGCCACAGTTGTGCAATCTCCACTTTTTATTGTGTTGTATTACAGAGTATTTTTTGTCGAAGCTGCACCCAAAGCAAAAAACGAAATCGCCTTTTTCTGCATGTTTACAGTGTCGAAGAAGTCCAAAACAAAAAGGGAGCCCTATTTCCGGGTCTCTCTGTGTTTCAAGTCAAAGGAGGTAATGGTGATTATCTAGGACAAAGCTGGGAGAGGGGGTGCGAGGGGAGCACACATAACCACAACGAAAAATGAAAAAACAAAACAACTTACCTTTTCTTGACCCTCAGTCACCCCTCTCTTCTTATCTTACTACATAGCGTCCATCGTTCCTATGTTACACCCGCATGCAGGGAGCTGGCACAGTTTCGCCGTGGCCGGCACGACGCCTTGTGGTCCACTGTCATCGCAACTGGCACCATGCCGAAGTTCTCCTCCAAGTCCTTCCGTAGGCTCTCAATCTGGACTGCTTTGCGCTCAGCGGCCCCTCCACGTGTCATCCCTGTATCAGCTACCTGAAGCACTCGGTCACGATTTTCGGGTTTGGGACTGAGACACACACTGTCTCGAATTTTACCCCACGCTGCTGCCTCACCCCCGAGCCTGCGTCCTGACTAAGTCCCACCTTGGTCACCCCTCTTGCTCCATGAAGCGAACGTATGACAGTCTTCCCGCGTATTTGTCGTGGTGCCGAACAGTGTTTTTGCACAGGGCTGGGGGGTTCTTAACATCCCGTTTCTTTCTTGCGCCTAGCGCTGCAAGGGATTCCAGGAAAGTAGTGTCGGTCCCATCACGAAACCCTTTGCGCTGCTTGTGCATGCCGACTACCTTGGTAGAAGGCACACTGCACAGATCACCCCGCAGCGTCCCCTTCTTCGCCTCTCGTTTTACGGGTTTACGGGTCGATGACCTTTCACTTTCTTTAGGATTAAGATATCCACTTCATAACTTCAACTTTTCTTCTGCTGTGCGATAACGAATATGATAAGGTGACTAAGCACTTGCCGGCTTAGGGTCATCTTATAAACTGTTCATTTTCTTCTCACTTCTGCCCACTCCTACCCTCCACCACGCATCCACCTTGCACAGGAAACACAAAGCGCCCCCCTCCTCCCCTCCCCTCTCCCAGCCATGTCAGAACCCCCTCCGTCTGAGCCTGCCCCCAGCCCAGGGGGGAACGGCCAGCTCGAGCACCAGGAAACCCTCATCGCCCCTACACCTGGCTCAGCGACTGCGGCAATGACCCAACCGATGTTCAGCCAGGACGACAACACCGAGGCTGCTACGCCAGACGCGAACGGCACCCCCGCCACCCCCGCCCCTGATGCTGTGTTGGAGACGCAGGAGACTATGGTGGCACCTCCCTCGACATCGCCTCCTCCACCGACACCTCCCGCAAACGGAAGCGATTGGATGGACACAATTGATGAGCCCGAAACGGTTGAGGCAATCGTACCAGACACCTTCGATGATGAAAGCGAGCAGGAAGAAGAAATCGATCCTACAACGTTTGCTGACATCTTTGGCGAGGAGTTTGCAGCAGCAGACTTTGCGACGCGGAAGGCGGTGACGGATGCGGAGTTGAAAGGGCTGTGCAGACGGACGCAGAACGCAGTGGAGCGTATGGAGGACAATCTCACATACGAAGAAGATCTTGCCGAGGTGTTTGGTGACCCTGCCATTGCGCGTCAACTGGTTGAGGCATCTACCCCCCACCTCCCTCCGGGTGTCGAGGCGCGCCCTGTAGAGGGGACTGTTAGGGATCTGCCTGATGTTCACAATGTGCATCTGATCAGCGCGCCTGATGGGGAGAGGTTCAACTCTCATGTTAAACAGAACCGGTTCTTCCCGGTGTGCAACACATTTTTGACAACGATGCCGACCATAGAGAATTATCAATGTCTGCATGTGCCTCTGCTTGGGGCAGAGGCGGATGTGCACAGAAAGATTCAGATCGTAGGAGGTGAGCAAACCATGTTTCACGATAGGAAGCCGATTACTGCTGGGTTGATGGGTGCGGGGCAGACCTATGCGGGGGCGATGTACACGCCGCAGAATATTATCCGTTGGCGCAAGACCGGTGCCGGCAGGTTGCAGTCGAACTCACGTCTGCTGCGCTACGACAACGGGGACGCGTTCCTCAAGGTGGGTACAGACTACTTCGTCGTTGAAGAGCAAGACGCCGCCCAAGAGAACCAGCACCTCATGGGTGTGCACGGCAAAGGGCTCCTCGTTGAGTACCAGAAGGTGCGTAAGAGGTGGCGTATGCGTGCACTCAGATCCGCAAAGGGACACCCAAACTCAACCATCGAGGAGAAGGCGCGCAAGCAACAGGAGCAGACCATGCCGCAGGCAAAACACAACACGTATGTTTTCATTTTTTTTCTTCTAAATTTTGTCAAAAATTCATCGAGTTCTGCAGAACTATCATCATTTTACTCATAACATTCACAGTGTCCGCGAATACGTTCCCAACAAAGACATGAACGAGCAGCAGATGGAGAACGAATACGAGGAACGCTTCCAGGCCCTTGAGAAGAAGGTTGCACGAGAGACAACATCACGGAAAAGACCGAGGGAGGTATGCACTGCACACCCACATATCACACCCCACCCCCACACACACCCTTTTGTACCACAGGAGAGACCGGAGTCGACCCAAGGGGACGGAAGCATTGCAGGGGACCTTGAAGACCAGCACTCTGTCCAAGGCACCGATGCGGGCGAGGATGCCAACATGTTCTCGAGCCAGCCTATGCATTCACAAGAGTCTGCTGGTGACGTGGTGATAGAACAACGTGCCACACAGAGCGCCGGTGAACGTGCCCTTGCAGCACAACTTGGTGTCAATGATGAACCCGAACGCCGTGAAAAACGCCGGAAAACTGATAAATAAATCGAAATAATCGGGTGAATTAGAGGGTAGGGTTCAAGCAGTCCAAAAGAAAAAAACGAACGAAAAAAAATATGTAAAAAAAGGTTGCGAGGTTAAGCAGGCTTAAAGAGCATCGTACCTTTTTTTGTGCCAAAAGAACGGGGTGGAGGTCAATAATAAGGTCCTCCTGCTTCTCCCCCCCGACTTCCGGGCGAAACAGCGGGCAAAAAGGGGTAAAAAATCAGGGTTTTGGGGGGTGGGGTGGGGGGTAAACCGGCCGTTCGCCTTTATTTTGTTTTTTTTATGTTTTAGGTGGCTCACAGTGAGGTTTGAGTGCATCTTTACAAAAAAAATAAAATAAAATTCTTTTTGTTTTGTTTCGGGGAAAAGGGGGGGAGACCCGCTTCAGTGATTTCTCTGTGTGAGAGAACGTCGCGTCTCTCTAGAGAAAACCCACGTAAAAAATGTAAAAAAAGGGGGTGAATCCTTTCGTCTTGACTTACGCCCATTGGACCCTCATATTACCTCCCCCTCTTGTACATCTGGTTGGAAGCTTAATCAGTCAGATGTAAACAGGACGTAGAACTGCATGGTTGGGGTACACCCCGAATGGTATACCTGTCATGTACCAAGGTACGCACATTGCCACGAAAGCGTCTACCTTACCACACCAATACCCCTCGAATTTACACTTTGCACACTAAAGGAAGCTCAGAAAGGGGAGGGGTAATTACACAAAGAACCACTGATGCGGAGAACACAGGCACGGTAAAAGTAACGACACAAAAAAAAACCCCCCAAAGCCCCTTTGTATTCCATTGGAAACCGAGACAGCTCACACAGCGTTCCAGCCTAGCATCGCTGCCAGATTGAACCATGGCGGAGGCAACGACAGAGAGCATCAAGCAGAGCCTCGACACGTTTGACTCGCGTCTCGAGAAGTTTACTGGGATGTGTGCGAGTCTGGGTACTGCCAAGGACAATCCAGGTCTGCGCAAACGCATCGAGAGTGAGAAGACAGGGCTCCTCGACCTCAGAGATTCGATCAAAGGCGACGTCGATGATGTGCGCAGAAAAGTAGTGTTCCAAGGGGACGACTCCAAAACAGCGTTCAAAGCGATGGCAAAGGAGTGGGGCATTCTTCTCAAGAGCTACGAACGTATGGTTTTGTTCAACGCTTATTGACACTAGAACAAACGGCGGTTTTTTTTGGTTTTGGTGGATTGAAAATTATATCTTAATCGTTTTGGTGCACAAATAGCAGTTGATGAGTCAAAAATCCGTTTCCCCCCCAAGAGAACACCCAATTTTAATCAAATCACACACAGGAACCCGCAAAGACGCGGAACGGAAGCTTCAGGAACCGGTGCCTGCTGGGAAGGTATGGTTTATTTTTTTTTTCATTTCATGTGAATTCCGATTCAGCACTTGGGCATATTATTTGTCTTTCGTTTCTTGAGTTCTCTCTCGTCACCACCGCCCACCACCCACACAGACCCGCCACATCCCGGAAGACGAGCCTGCAGCAGAAAGCGAAGACCCACATCGCGGCTTCGGTGGTGAGGACATCATGCAACAGCTGCAGCCTGCCTACCAGATGAGCCACCTGCACACAGAGGAGGATATACAACGCGAGAAGGCAGAGGAAATTGTGCAGATCGCAGAAGACATGCACGAACTCAACCACATGTACAAGGAGTTCATTGATGAGGTGGGTGTGCAAGGCACTGAGATTACGGTTGCACAGACAAATGTCGAAAAGGCACGTGAAAACATCGGAGAAGGCACTTCACAGGTACAGCAAGCATCTGAGTACCAAAAAAGCAGCAGGAAAAAGATGTGTTGTATAGGCGTACTCCTTCTGGTCATTGTCATTGTCATTGTTATAGTTGTCGTTGTTATGAGTTGATCGAACAACGAAGGGAACGCGGGGTGTTGGAATGTGTGTGTTTTTTTTCCTTTGTTCAAGAATACTCAATCAACGGTCCTTTCTCTTGATAGATTCTTCAAGACTCGCAATCCACACTGCAACCATTGGGAAAGGGGGGGGGAGGGATGTACTGTTACAAATCTAGCTTTGTTTTATGCAATCCGTTTTGTCTATTTTTTTTTGAGAAAAAAACCCCCTTTTTTTGAGATGAAATAGAAGAGAATAGAGAAAAGGGAAGACTCGTTTTTCAAATTATTGTTACAAAAGTAAACAACCAAAAAAGGTGGTTTTATTGTTACTTTTGTAACAATGAAATGGAAAAAAAACGAGATTTCCCAAAGAGAGAGAAAAATACCGCGTTTCTTCTTCACTGAGGAATCAGAAGGTTTTTTTGTACATATGTCGGTTCGTTGTGGGGAGCAGGGGAGGGTCACGAGATTTAAAACACCCCCCCGCCCCCTACTTTCCCCCCCTCCCGATCAGAGGGAAGGATGTAGCGAAGGTCTCTCGAAGAAAAAAATATAGTGGAGTTCATCTTCGGGTGTCTACACTAAAACAACCAAGTTTTCAAAAAAAACGTTTTTTTTTTAAATATCATATTTCAGTTTTGGGCCCATCTATGAACGGGGGGGGAGAGATTTTTTTTCATTAGCTCTCAGTACGATCTCACAGACTTCTCACAAGCTCTGCGTGTCTTACGGAGGCGATCATAGACGGCCTAAGTTTGCACCTTGAACGTCTCTTTCGTTTGAGTTAAGAGGGGTGTGTGTGCACGAGAGTCACGTTCACCTTTTCAAAGTGTTCTTCAGTAGATACTGTCCGCTAACGATTGTGATCAAAATGACTAAGCATGTTGCTTTATCTGAGGCTTTAAACGTTTTTTTTTTCCCAGATGACCACGCACAGTGCTGCTGTGGTTTGTCTTACAAAACTTACCCTTTTATTTTTTTTATCAAGGTGACTAAGCACAAAGGCTTTAGATTCATCTTAAAATAAACATTTCTTTTTGTCACGGTATGGTACACAGTCACGAGAGGGCTTTGTACGTTTTCAATTTATATTCTTTTTTTTTCTCAAGCGTTTACAGGCACCTCGCTTTTATGTTCAACAAAGTGTACCATGAGGCGTTCCTCTTTCAAGTGTTTTTATTTATTTTATTGAAGCGAGCCCTCCTCTTTCTTGGGCTCGTCACCAAAAAGCAACTTCGTTCTCACGCCCCCCCGTGGAGGCTCCCCCCTCCCCATGTTCAGTTCTGTACAACAATCCCACATTGCCACATTCCCATATGTTTTCTTCGAGGTAACGGTGACAGTCGCAATAGGGCGTGTTCCATTGCAGAGATAGAGTCCTGCAGAAGGTGTTCAGGTTAGTCCTCTTCAGCAGTATCAAAGGGGCACCAACCTTGACCGCGATGCAAGTGGTCAGCGGTGTTCGAGTGGTATGCGGTAATGATGTCAGAGTCAAGTGCTGAATAGACTCTCCCCAACGCCAAGTGTCCTTAGCTGTTAGTTAGAACTCACGGAGTGTTCAGTTTTGTTTGTGGAGGAGCACGCTATTTCCCACCTCTTTGTTAACAACCCTTTCCCCTCCCAAAACCCAATAAAAACCCAAGCAAACCCTCAGAACACAAAACCACCCGACACACATGCACTTCTGAAAATTCAACCCAAAAAACACCCCCTTTTTTTAAGCTGAGGGAGCACCTCAGATTTTTTTTGCAATGAGCGACAGACGAAAGCCTCTTGTCGCTGTCGTGACCGAGGGGGGCGTCACGGAGGTGACAGGGCTGGGCTCGCTCCAGAGCTCTGCAAGCGACAGCACTGCGGGCCACTCCTCCGGCAGCCAATTCTACACCGCCCCGCTGCCGTCGCTCGCGAGCAGACGCTCCTCCTACGACTCCACACACTACAGCAGCATGGCCTCTGCCTCCGAGCCCCCACGCAACACCGCCGCACCCACCCGCCGCATCCAAACCCCCAACAAAGTCCGCCCCGACCCTGCCCCCGCCCCCATCACCCCACCCGCCTCTCGCGTCTCCAGAGTGCTCACCACCCCAGCAAACGAATCCGAAACCACCACATACAAAAACAAAGTGTACGCCGTTCTCCGCGACGCCTCAGTAGGCAGCACCGTGTTCGAGAGGGAAGCGAAGGAGGAGAGGCAGGGAGGGGTGCGGCCTCATGCAGGCACACCGACACCAACGCATACCAAAACGTTGTCGAGAATTTCCTCTTTAAAGGGGAAGATGGCGGCGTTGGAAAGACAGTTAGACAAGATGCCTGGTCAAGCTCAAACCACACAGCCTGCTAGCGACACACACAATGCAGCAAGGGACAACACACCCCCACGCCGTCCCCCCTACACACGCGCCGCATCGACCCCAGAGTCAACACTTCGCCGTAGACTCTCTGAAGCGCAGGCTGGCGCTGCCATCTCTACCTTCACAGAACACACTCAGGACACTTCAAGAGTCTTAGAAAGACGGAAGGAGACCGCAGACAGCGAGCGGGCGTATGAAAGGGGTGCCAACCAACCGATGGACCGTCCCTCTGGAACAGCGCCCCTGGGCGTGCCTGCACCGAGAGAGATGGGGGCGGAGGTGGAGGCGAACGCAGGGGCATGCAAGGCAGAGGTGGGAGAGGTCGTGCCGCAGTATGAAGTGCAGGTGCTCAGAGACAACCTGCAGCATGAAGAGGCGCGTACAGTGCGTCTTCGTGCTAGTCTGTCCTTTGCAGAGCGCAGCGCAGAGCGCAGTGCAGAGGAAGTGACCGTCCTGCAGGAGGCTTTGGAGACAAAGACGCGGATGCTCGAATCTGTCAGTCGTGAGCTTGCGATGCACACCACCAGCGTGAGGGAGGAGCGCTCCCTCTTGGATGAGAAGATTGAGGCCCTTCAGGACCGCCTCGCCTGTGCAGAGAGCACCACCACCACCACCACGGCTGTGGAGGCGCACCTGAAGGCGCAGCTTGCAGACAGCGATGCGCAGCTGCGTGCTGCACACAGCTCTGCGGCGGAGGCGCATGCGTTGTTGCTGCATCTGAAGCGTGAGGCGGATGAGGCGAACGCACGGTGCAACATCTTCGCAGAGGAGAAGCAGCTCCTTGAGTCTCAGGTGGGTCTGCTGAAGGAGGACTTCGCACGTCTCTCTGAATACGTAGAGGAGCAAGGTGCGGGGGCCGCAGGGGAACACCAAGAGACACTGCTCAAGGTGCAAGTCGATATGCGCTGTGCGCTGGAGGAGAAGCAAAATACAATCAACGCCCTTCACGAAGAGGTGGCAGAGCTGTCGTCGGACCTCACGCTGTTTCGGACACACTTTGAGCAGAAGGACAGTGAACTGCAGAGGATGAAGGAGGCACCGCAGGTGCAGGTATGTTACATAATTTCCTCACTCCTCCCCCCCCTCCCCCATTCCATCAAAACATCCCCACCAGGAGCAAACCATTACCACCGTTCTTGCTTCGTTAGACGCCTTCTTGGGTGTGGACGGTACTGCAGATGAGGGGGATTATAAAAACCGTCTTTTGGTTCTTGTTAAACGTGCCTTGGAAGAGAAGGAGGATGTGAAGAAGCAGGCGAGGCATGAAGCAGGGTTGTGGGAGGCGGAACGCAAACGGATGCTGGCGGAAGCGGACGAGGCGGCCACGCAGATTGCAGCGGTGCGGGCCGAGTCGTCTGCTGTCGTCGCGCAGTTCAGAGGCACCACAGGACTGCAGCACGCATCCCTCACACACTCCCCCGACTCTACAAGACAACACATGGCAGGTCCAGGTGCAGGTAGGCGCTTTGGCAGCGACACCAACCCCTCCCCCATGCAACACGACCTAGGTATATCTCCGATAGATGACGCCTTAGATGTGCCGTAGAGGGGGAGGGGGGGAAAGGGGGGGAAGGGGGGAAGGGGGGAAGGGGATGGTTTTAGAGGGGTAGAATGGGGGGGGGGGGGGGGGTAGGGGGTACGACTCCAGCCATTTTTTGCGCACGGAAAATTCATTTGGCATTATCTGGTCATCTCCAAGGCAACTGCGGGTGAAAAACACCCTCAGAGTGGGTCACAGGGGGCCTGTGGGTCGAAAAACGACCCAGAAGCCACCCCAGAATACAAAAAAATGGAAAAAAATAGTGAAAAAACGGCTTTTTTCACGTTTTGGCCACTTTGGGCAAAATAGCGATTTTTCGAGAAAAAAATCAAAAACCGGGATATTTTTTGACATCACAAAGCCTCCTTTGGCACAAATATACCCCAAAAGTGGCCTGTGAGTCCATTCCAACCTGTTTTGGACATATTTGACACTTTTGGAAGTGTTTTTTTGGTGTTTTTAGGTCAAAAAAATGCCCCAAGACATCCCCAAGACACTTTGCACACCCCCTGTTACGGTCATATTTTTTTCGTTTTTTTGCCTGAAACCCCCAAAATACCCCTCCCGGACCCCACATAGTCCCGAATATCCATCACACACCCACTCAGAGTGAGTAGAAGCACCCCAAAAAAAATATTTTTTAAAGCCCTTCAACTTCAACATGGATGCTGCCGAAACTGAAGCACAATTTTAGGGCTTTAAAAAATATTTTTTTTGGGGTGCTTCTACTCACTCTGAGTGGGTGTGTGATGGATATTCGGGACTATGTGGGGTCCGGGAGGGGTATTTTGGGGGTTTCAGGCAAAAAAACGAAAAAAATATGACCGTAACAGGGGGTGTGCAAAGTGTCTTGGGGATGTCTTGGGGACGTCTTGGGCATTTTTTTGACCTAAAAACACCAAAAAAACACTTCCAAAAGTGTCAAATATGTCCAAAACAGGTTGGAATGGACTCACAGGCCACTTTTGGGGTATATTTGTGCCAAAGGAGGCTTTGTGATGTCAAAAAATATCCCGGTTTTTGATTTTTTTCTCGAAAAATCGCTATTTTGCCCAAAGTGGCCAAAACGTGAAAAAAGCCGTTTTTTCACTATTTTTTTCCATTTTTTTGTATTCTGGGGTGGCTTCTGGGTCGTTTTTCGACCCACAGGCCCCCTGTGACCCACTCTGAGGGTGTTTTTCACCCGCAGTTGCCTTGGAGATGGCCAGATAATGCCAAATGAATTTTCCGTGCGTTTGGTCCCAGCCAAAATGGCTGGAGTCGTATCCCCTAGGGGGGGGGGGGGGGGTGGATAGATTTGTGGGAAAGGGCAGAAGAATTGTAGGTTCTTTCTGTGGTGTGGAGGATATTGGGGTGGGCTTTTGTAGTGGAGTTCATCCTCGGGTGGCTGCACTAATGCAACCAAGTTTTCAAAAAAAAAAAAACGATTGTAATAAAGATGGCTGTGTGAGATTCAAAGGGTACAAACTTTTCGTGGAAGCGGGAGTAGCACATATCAGAGGTAAACCACGAAATGGATTGTAGGACTGCATGGTTGGGGTACAGCTGGTCATTGTACCAAAGGTACACTGTTCATGAGAGGGGCTTTGTATTTCAAGTCAACTTTTTATTTTGCGTTGGCACTATCAACTTCACTTTTTTTTGTGTGATTATGTATTTCAGTATAGTGGAGCTCCTCGGGTGTCTACAGTTTTCGGAAGGGGGGAAAAAAATACATCATGTGCACGAAGCGTTCCTCTGGTAGAGGGGGATTGTGCTACATGAAAAATAGAAATAAAGGTTCCCCCCATATACCAGGGAACACCCCTCCCGCACCTGCATCACCAAAAGTGGGCCAAAAACCCCTGTGTACAAAATTAGGGGGAAAGTGCGAAAATTCCGGGGGGAAAAAAATGAGCTGAATCCCACCCAGATACTCCCGAGCCTGTTTTTTCCTTCAAACATTTTTTTTTTAGATTCTTGTGTGTGACTTTTCTGTTCGTCCTATATGGGGTTTCCATTTTTTTTTCGTGAGATTCTTTTATTGGCTGAGTAAGTATTGCGAAGCTTATCATCTGACAATCTGTCTTTTTTGTTTTGTTTTTTTCTTTTCTGTCTAGAATCGCGTTTTTTTCTTTTTTTTTTGGCACTATGCAGCACGTTGCAAATTCTTATGCCAAAAGAATTCCCTTTTACCACTTTCCTACCCTTATATCCTATAGTATGCCACCTATTCTGTTTTGCAAAGCTTGCAAAACAGTGTTGGAGCGGTCAAGAAGCTGGGGCTGAAGAAGACAACATTTGTTGAGGGCTTTCATCCTCTCCTGGTTTTGTCTTGCCTGTGTGCAGTGCCAGGTCACCCGCGAAGCAAAGGGGTTGCGCCTGCATCGGTAGCATTCTGCTGCTTCGATGATGAGACGCCAGATGTTGTACACACTGTGCCGCAGGGTCGTCCTTTCTTAGATGCAAACCACGAAATGGATGAGTTGTCCACCCTCCCCCGGTACAGCCGGTCATTGTACCAAAGGTACACTGTTCACGAGAGGGCTTCTTTTGTATTTCAAGTCAACTTTCTTTTCGTTTACGATCTTCTATTTGCTTAGGATCATTTTTTTTTTTGTAGAAATTCAACAAGCAGATATTGTTCAAAAGGTGACTTAGCATGCTTGGGGTCATCTTTCCAAACTTTCTCTTTCTCTCTCTCTCTCTCTCTCCCCCTCTTTTTTCGAGTTCCTGTCGCACACTTCAAGTTTTTCTTCTTTCCATTCCGTGTGCTTTAAAACCCCTCCCCCTTCAGGTGATGAAGAAAGACGCGTTCATTACCATCTTTATGTGAGATTCTATTTCGTAGAACCAGGACATAGTTGTTATGTCTGAGCACTCTTTTTTTGGGTGGTGAAATAACCCATTCAAATGAAAAAATTAAAAAAAAAAAAACGCACGTATGGCATTGCCACCTTGTGACCCCCCCCTCCCTCCCCTCTCCACACCCACAACATAGTTTTCCTTTAAGAGGCTTTGGACCCAACTTTTTAAAAAAGCACATCTTTTTCAAATCTTCCTCCCCCGCTCTCCCGTCTCCCTTCTCCGCTCTTCTCTTGAAAAAAATATATATCAGGAAATGCAACCATCGTTTCAATGGCATCCAAACAGCGACCCAGTGTGTTGGACCACAAAGGCCCTGAGGTGCTGTGGAACCGTGTGTCTAAGAACCTTGCATTGCTCCGGCTGCGGCTTTACGCGAAATTGGAGCTGCAGATCCCTGATAGTGAGTCTGACGTGCTGATGGAGCATGCACAGAGTGGTGCGTTTGGGGAAGTGCTTGCTGTCGACTTTGAACGGGATGGACATGCACCTACCTACAAGCTAGACAAAGCGGCCCGCATGCAGTGTACCTTGCAGGCTACCCAGCAGAACGCGGACGTCCTGTTGGACACCTTATTTGATCATTTTTTGCAAGAAACGTCTGTGCGTTTGGCTACAAAGCTTGAATCTGAACGGCCCATTCTCACATCCATTAACAAAACACTCAATCAAACCACGGCAAAGCTGAAGGAATTGGAGACCCAGCATGCCCAGACATTAGGCCGATACGAACAACTCAAGGCGACGCATAGAACACAACTGAACTCCTTTTTGAAGGAGATCTGTGTGTTAAAGGAGCAGCTCCATCGCTCACAACGAGATTCGTCATACTATGCTAGAGACGTAGATTTGGTGTCCGTCACGATGGACGACGCAGAAGGGAATCCATTGTGCACCTCAGTTGGTGAGTTGCTGAACTACCGCAAACAGGTTCTCGTAGGGCAAGAAAAAAAGAAGGAAACCGACCGACTTCTCGCCGATGCGCAGGAGAAAATGCAAAAGGGGTACGAAATCCTAGAAAAACGGAACAAAAGAGTGGCCAACCTAGAAGCGCATTCGAGGCAACAAATGGAAACCATCATGACCTTGCAACGCGAAGCACAGAGGCTCCAAGAACGACTACGAGAAGGCGGGAAAAAGGTTCTCGAAGTCACACGGCAGCTGGAAGAACAGCAGGACCTACACACCGCAGATATGCAAAAGGCAAACAAACAGATCATCGAAGGCCAACGCGAGCTCGACTCCCAAGCACAACGTCAGGAGCGCCTTGCTCGGTGCGGCTACGCAGATTCCCCATCATCCTCCTCTTCCTCCTCCTCCTCCTTACCCGAGCCATCACCACCCTCCACCCCAACACAACCAAGCACCCCGCTCACTGAAGAACAAATTTCGCTTGACTTTCGTCTTAGCCTTAAGCGTGCGGCGACGTTGACACATTTGGAGAAGGTTGCTAAGCAGAAGGCTGATGCAGAAGAAGCGGCAGCTGCAGCAGCGCTTGCAGCAGAGCAAGAAGCTGAGCATTTCCGTACGATGAAGCCCATCGTTGAGACGGTAAGCATAGGCCTGCAGACCTCTGTCACAGAGATGTCAATAGACATCCCTGCAGACATGCTCCAAAAGAACATCATCGAGAAGATGAAGCGCAAGAAGGTCAACCCCGCAGACGCTGCTGCCTCTGCCGCAAAGGCTCTTCTCCTCAAATCGCGAGGGCGTTCCCCTTTTATGAAGAAGACGGGTGGTGGTGGTGGTGGTGGTGCAAGCTTGCAACGCAAAAAGAGCGACAAACGCGTCTCGATTACCCCAAAAAGTCCAAGAAAGGTGCGTAAAGAGGCAGAAGCGGAGGTATCGGAGAAAGGCAAAGAAGAAGGTCCTGCTGATACGGTCGTAGCGGAGGAAACACCCGTAGAAAAGAACGACCCCGCTGGGGTGGTGGAGATGCCTCTACCAGATGCAACGCAGGTGTTGGTGCCGTTGCAGGCGGCAGTGGCAGTGGTGGAGGCTGTTCCACCCCCACCCATACCCACACCCATACCCACTCCTACACCCGTCGCCACTCCCGCACCCAAACCCACTTCCGCACCACCCCCGCAAACTGTGCCGGAGGAAGCGTCCGTCCCAAACGTAGTGCCAACCCCGGCTGTTCCGGAGGAAATGCCAGCAGAATCTGAGGACAAAAAGGTGTCGGTTGTTCCCGTGGTGGCGGAGGTTGTGGAGGTTGTGGAGGAGGTGTCGGAGGTGAAGGAGGAGCCACTACCAACCCCTATTGCCGCTGTAGAACCCCAGAGCCCAGTCCCAGTGCAGGAGGAGGTGGCGGAGGAGGTGGCGGCTGTCACGCCTAAGCCAATGGCAACCCCTGTTGTTGTTGCGAAGGAGACTCCAGTGGTGCCGTTGTTGGATGTGCGACAGAGGGCTGAGGTGGCGTGTGTGCTGTCCGAAGGCCTCGTGGAGGAGCAGAGCAAAGACTCGCAGGGGGTTGTGAAGCTGAGTGTATCCCTCCCGGTGTGTCGCATGGCAGCTCCTTCTGTGTCAAGCGCGTGCACCGAGAGTGAAGGTGCGCTGTCTCCTGCAGGCGATGGCGACACAATGAGCGTCACACCGACACCCACACAGAACGCACCGGAGAGCATTGCCGAGACACCATCGGAGGCAGGCCCCCCTACTGTACCTCCCGCTGTGTTGCCGCCCTCTGTCGATGTTGCCGCATCTGCAAGCGAAGAACCTAAAGAAACCACAAAAGCGCCCCCCGCAGAGCCAGCCCCGGTGGTCGTGCCACCGTCTCTGTTGCCACCACCGCCGCTCTCTCCGTTGCCGTCCTCTGATGTGACGGACACCCATTTCCCCATGTCTCCTCTTATGTCTCCTGCTACGCCCATGTCACCAGGGTCACCTATGTCGCCAGGTTCTGCTATGTCCCCAGGGGGTAGCAGTCGGTCCAAGAAGAGGAGCCCTCTGACGGGGGTGGTGTCCACCTTGAAGGTGGCGCAGCTGACAGCAGAGGTGAAGCTCTGGAAGGATAAGGCCAAGGCCGCGCAGGATGACGTCGTGGCAGCGAACACAGACCTGAACGACATGATCGACTACCTCAAGGAGGCGGAGTCCAGCGTCGCAGACCTGCAGGCAGAGGTCGAGGAGTTGAAGGGGTGGAAGGGCCGTGCCGACATCCTCGCACAGAACCTCGACCAGGCACGCACCGTCATCAAGGACATGGCTGTTGAAGCCACAGAACTGGAAACCCGGGTTCAAGAATTGGAGGAGCAAAACTACGGCCTGGTGCAGCACAATGTGGACACTGCTGGGCGGCTTTCTGAAAAGCTCGCAGAATCGCTCACTCAGGTGCGAACGCTTTTCAAAAAGAATGAAGTCCTGGAGACGGCGTTCATACATCACAAACGGAAGATCCGTTCTTTGAAGCAGAGGGAGGGGCTGGATGAGTACAAGCAACGCATCTCTACTAGAGAGAGTGCCCGCGCCGATAGAGATGTGGCGAAGCAGACGGCTTCGCTCCGTGCGGAACGTGACATCATCAAGAAAGAGATGCTTGGCATGCGCGGAGCTGTGTCACGTCTGCGGGAACAGTCGCGTATGCGCTATGCTGACCTCCAGGGTCGATACTCAGACCTACAAAACGGATGTGCAACAAGCCAAGGAGAACTAGAGAGTGTGTCCACAAAGTACGCAGGTCTGCTCGACGACTTCTCCCTCCTCCGCCACGAATGCCATGCGCTCTTCAAAAGCCAGGCAGACGGCACCCACGCAGAGCCCTCAGAGGTCTTCAAAAACCTCCTTAAAGGTGGTACCAACGGTGGTGGTGGTTCCCCTTCAGGTGGACCCACCACGACTGCTGTCACCCTCGCTCCTACTCCGACAGTGATCCCCACAGAAAACGTTGCCGCACCGTGTCTCCCTTCTTCCGTCCCACGAAGCAGCGAAAAGGCGCAGATGGTCTACGGAAGCTACCTCATTCACAAGCAGGTCAACTCTTGCGCGCAGTTTCTTGCTTCGAAGGTGCAGGATTTGGCAAGGCTGGGCATTGCACTCAATGGAATGGACGCTGACGGGGAGGCCACCTCCTTGGCTACCCCTGACAACATCATTGACTTAAGCACTCAAATCCATGATACCCGAGCGAAAGAGGTCCGTCGGGACCGGGTTGTGAAACAGTGGTCTCTCCTGGCGTTGGAGAAGATGGCGGTGTTTACCGGAGTGGAGCAGCGTGTTGCGACGTTGCAGTCGTATATCAAGCATGTCACGACGTCGATTCAGACTGCGTCTTTGCATCTGTCGGACGTTCTCGCGAAGGACCTGCCTGCGTCGTTTGCAAACCTCTCTGATGTGCGGACCGATAAGGACCTGAAGGATCTTCAAGACCGACGGAGGTGGCATAGCACCGCAGAGAGCACTGCACTCCCCCCGCCTGCACTGTGCATTGCGGACCTGCAGGGGCAGATGATGCTGCTTCGTCGTGGCATGGAGGCAGACGCGCTGCGGACCCAGCCTGCAGAGAGGGAAGAACGTCGCCACACACCACCACAACCGATCATCTCCCGCCCTGCGTCGTCCTCCTCGGTGGTCCACACCACAGAGGGGCTGGCCTCAACCTCTGTGCAGCATACACCACGCGCTTTGCCCCCATTAGTCCCCCCGCTCCCTACCGGAGTATTCGGCCAAGCCGCCTCTCGTTATGAAGTGATTGACACCATCGATGACATCAGTGAACCAAATGTTGCAGTCGCCGCAGACGAGCTAGGTGACGGCGACGCCCCCTTCTCCCATATGAAGCCGCCGCACCTCCTCCCGCATGGGTCGCGCGGGTGGACACCAGGGGTGCGTCTTTCCCTAGAATGTGTCAGCAACGAAACCACCGAGCTCCTTGGCTGCATGGCGCTCAGCCCTAAGGACCAGGCGAAGTACGCAAACGCGTCGCTCCCGAAGACAAAGGAGAAGCGTGGTGTACGCATTCCAAAAAGGTCGCCAATGATAAGCATAGGAGGGGAACGGATTGGGTTGCAAAGTGGAGGGAGCAATGGCGGTGGCGGTGGTGGTGGTGGTGGCGGCCTGCCCAGGGCAGTGCGACCAAGGTGGAAGAAAGCTGCAACCTGAGTTTTGATCCATCGTCTCTTTACAGAGACGTATGGGTTGGTTTGTTTTCGTTGAAGTGTGAGGCTGAGGATTGTGTACGCCTGTGGCCCAACTTTTCCTATTGGGAACTTTGCTCATGCTATGTTAACCAAAACAGTAAAAAGAATGTAGTTTATTGTGTGTTCCGTCTCTTAATATTCAACAAAAAATGACATCATCGCCGCAGTCAGATGACATTTGTAGGCAAGAGCTGGGTGAGGTGGAATCATTCAAATTCCTGAGGGGTTTCTTAGACGTGCAATAGCGTCGTCCCCTCTATACCCGATAGTGCTCTCTGTGATGTGGTATGTACCAGGCTAGTTGTGGTGCCGTTCCTGCAGAGTCTCGCGCACTGAAGCTGTCTCTTCGCAATTAAATGCAGATGTTGGGGGAAAATTCGACCCTTTTTCCACATGTTCTGCAGATATATTTATTTAGGGTACCGAAACTTTTTTTTTTTGGTAAGCGTCACCGCCCGCACTTTTTTTTGGATTTTGCGAAAAAAAAATTATGAAGAAAAAAAAATTATGCAGGTGTTTTTTCTACTGGGGGGGGGGAAGCTGGTGTCGGTGACGATTCACCTGCAAGGGAAACGCTTCGAGAACGTGTACTGTACTGTACTGTACTGTACTGTACTGTACTGTACTGTACTGTACTGTACTGTACTGTACTGTACTGTACTGTACTGTACTGTACTGTACTGTACTGTACTGTACTGTACTGTACTGTACTGTACTGTACTGTACTGTACTGTACTGTACTGTACTGTACTGTACTGTACTGTACTGTACTGTACTGTACTGTACTGTACTGTACTGTACTGTTTACTGTACTGTTACTGTGTTTTGACCATCTGGGGGTACCAAATACACGTTTTTGTATAACCCCTCCCCATAACCCCTCCCCAAGTGTACAGTGTGTACAGTGTGTACAGTGTGTACAGTGTGTACAGTGTGTACAGTGTGTACAGTGTGTACAGTGTGTACAGTGTGTACAGTGTGTACAGTGTGTACAGTGTGTACAGTGTGTACAGTGTGTACAGTGTGTACAGTGTGTACAGTGTGTACAGTGTGTACAGTGTGTACAGTGTGTACAGTGTGTACAGTGTACAGTGTATTGTACAGTGAATTTTTTCTATAGGTCAACAACTTGGCCATTTCTGCAAAATGACCCCACCACTTCCTGGGATTGGCTCAAAAATGCAAATGCCAGCGTTTTCCTTCACATTCCCGCAAACCTTGAAAAATCTTGACACACCAAAAACACCTGCATATTTTTTTTCCCCTACCATAATTTTTTTTTTCTTCATAATTTTTTTTCCCGCACGCCCGCACTTTTTTTGGAGATGTGCCGGGACGCTTACAAAGAAAAAAAGTTACGGTACCCTTACGACAAAAAAAAAGACAAACAATGGTCGGCGCAAAGAAGGGAGTGAAGAGGGGACCGTCTGTGTCTCTGTCTGAGATGTCTGGTCTGACCTTCCCTGTGGGGCGTGTGGGCAGTGCGCTGAAGAAGGGAAGGTACGCAAAGCGTGTGAGCCCCACTGCGGCAGTGTTCCTCACGTCTGTGTTGCAGTACTGCACAGGTGAGCTTCTGAACGTGTCTGCAAAGGCAGCGACGTCGGGGAAGAAGGCGAAGAACAAGAAGCAGCACCAGATCAAGCCCCGCCACATCTGCGTTGCCGTGCGCGAGGACAAGGACCTTGGCGACCTTCTGTCGAACGTGACGATTGCGGGTGGAGGTGTGGGTGGAGGAGTGCACGATGCGCTGAAGGCGACTGACAAGAAGTACAGGAAGAAGTCCTCTGGCAGCGTGACGAAGAAGTCGAAGGGGAAGAAGGGTGGAAAGAAGGGCAAGAAGTCGAAGGGTTCCCCCAAGAAGTCGAAGAGCTCCCCCAAGAAGTCGTCCCCGAAGAAGTAAGCAAATTGAGTGTGCCTCTGCCTATTGTGTGTTTGCATGCTTTTTACGTTCAACCCTGGCACCCGATATGAGGTGTCGAGGGGGTGTGAGTACGCACCACGAAAACATAACAACACGACCAATCCCACACCAGCCCCTTCTTTTCTGTCCCTATTTCGTTTTGAACGAAACCCACATCACACAACACACACCCTGCAGATTACCAAGACAACAGCCACACAACACAAGATGCCACGCACACCTGCCAAGTCTGTGAAGAAGTCGCAGTCGTCGACTGGAAAGGACGGTGAGAAGAAGAGGAAGCCGAGGACGAAGCTGGACTACAAGGCCCCTGAGAAGAAGGACAAGAAGGGAAACGTTGTGAAGAAGTCTGGCCGCTGGTTGCCCGGAACTGTTGCGATGCGTGAGATCAAGGCACTGCAGAAGGGGACGCAGCTGCTGATCCAGAAGGCGCCCTTCCAGCGCCTTGTGCGTGAGACGGGGGACAAACGCGCGCAGCAGTTTCGTTTCCGTGCGTCTGCACTTGAGGCGATGCAGGAGGCAGCCGAGCAGTACCTGATCAGCGTGTTTGAGGGTGCCGTGATCCTGCAGCTCCACAGGAAGAAGAAGACCCTCATCCAGAAGGACCTGAGCTACACCGTCCGCATCCGTGGGGACAACCTGTGAACGTGAACGTGAACGCGAGCACGAGCTGTTTCACTTGTTTTGAGTTTTTATGCGTGTCACACTTTTGCCTCTGTGAGCTTGCTGGTCAAGCCACGGAGGGGTGGATTGCCACCAATGACAAATTGTTCTAAGAAGACACCACCTACTTTGTGTTCCCCTTCCCTTCCCTTCTCTTCCCTCTCCTCTGTATCACCACTCACACCCGCAGCTTCCACTCCACACACACACACACACACAACAAACACTTACAATGCCGAGGTTCGAGTCGATTGCGATTGCAAAGCCTGACGAGAAGCGCTCTGCCAAGATCAAGGCGGCAGCGAAGGCGAGGAAGGACGCTGTGAGAATTGCAGTGAACAAGGTGAAGGAGGCTGAGAAGCAGAAGCGTGCGGACGCCAGGGCCAAGAAGGCGGCGAAGAAGGAGGAGAAGGCGAAGAAAGCGAAGAAGACCACCACGAAGAAGAAGGGAACCTCCACAAAGAAGAAGGCCAAGACCACGAAGAAGTAAGCCTGCGGCCAGAACGCAGCCACTTTGCAGTTGTGTGATATTGTTGTAAGTTTTGTGTTTCCTTTTGACAGTTACCTCTGGGCTTGCATGCAGGCCACAAAGAGGGGTGGAAATTCCCACCACAGCAACACATGAAGAACAATAATCTTCACGAAAACAAAACCAGCGTATTTTTTGTGTCTTTTTTCCTCATATCCCTCTGATGTAGTGTGCCTGTCGTGGCTGGCTCACAAGCAGCGTAGCACACGCATGCGTCCTCCCCTCATCATACACCCATACAGATACTTTATTGACAACTTTAATTTCCTGTTTGCGAGACACACCGACACTCAGAGCACATGAAGCTCCCTCTTGCGCTGTGCGTGCTGCACGCTGCACTGAGCATCGCTGCGCCACTGGAAGCACTGCAGGAGGTCGACTGCTCTGCGACGGGTGGGCTTGTGACACTTGAGGTGCGTGCAGGGCGTGTCACTGTGCCTGGTGTGGTGTCGTTCAGTGTGCGTGCGTACCACGTCAACGGGCAGGACACGCCGTCAGCGCCGTCGGCTCTGATCAAGATGACGGCTGGCGACGCCTGCGCTGTGCGTGTTGTGAACAACCTTGTCGGGACAGCGTGCAACGGAGAGCATGCGAACACATACCACTGCCCCGACACAACAACACTGCACACACATGGTTTGCATGTGTCCCCCGAGGACGACAACATCGACACCCATGTGGAGCCGAATGGTGGCGTGCACACCTACACCTACAACATCCCCGAGAACCACCTGATGGGGACGCATTGGTACCACGCACACCACCACGGCAGCACGGCGATGCAGGTGAGCGGCGGGATGGCAGGTGTCCTCTACGTGATGCCGCACGCCTCGTACACACTCCCCGACGACCTTGCCGCACTTTACGAGGCTGCGGACGCACTGCCGCCGTTGGTCTTCCACCACCTCCAGATGGACACTGTCTACAGAGACAACCTGTTCAACTTCTACGATTACCCGGAGCTGCTGTCGCAGACGCAGAACAACGTGCCCCTGGACCTGGACTGGATTGAGGACTCCGAGTCTGGGCGCGACTTCTACACAGTGAACGGACAGTACAACCCGACAGTGACGGTGACGGCAGGGAAGGCTGCCTTGCTGCGCATGGTGCACGCAGGACATGCACGGACATCAGCCTGTCCCTGGACACACCTGGGTGCACGATGACGCTTCTTGCACGCGACGGCGTCTTCCACTACACACCGTACCTCGAGATTGACACCATTGCGATGATCCAGGGGACACGTGCCGACGTTGCGCTGCTCTGCCCAGCCTCGCTCGCAGGACAGACGATCAACGTCCGCTGCAGCACTGCTGTCGGCATCCAGCCCTCGGTAGCAAACGGGCACGACCAGGGCAGCTTCTTCCAGGTCGAGGTGGTCGCGTTGTCTGGAGGGCAGGCGGTGCCCACACCAGTGTCGCAGGCACCACTGCCGGCGTATCTGGACGACCTTTCCAACGAGCTGCGGTTCAGCAGAGGTGGCCTGAAAGGCATCATGGGCATTGGGTTCTCGAGTGATTTGAATGAAAACTTTGGTGTGAACGGAGCACCCTTTGCAGGGTTTGCTGAGACGGACCCTGATGTGAAGTACCTTGATGAGTTCTGCCTGGGTGACGTGTACCAGACGAAGCTTGGGGGGAACGGTGCTCCATCAAACCCTGATGGACCTGCGCTGTCGCCGGTCCCGCCGCACCCTTACCACCAGCACATCAACCACTTCCAGATTCAGGACAGCCTGGACCCGTCTGGCACTGTTGTGCGCAGCTTTGAGTGGCGCGACGTGGCACCCGAGTGGGAGCTCTTCATGCGGTTGCGTCCAGTCGACTTTGTTGGTGATGTGGTTGTGCACTGCCACATCCTGCAGCACGAAGACAGAGGCATGATGGCGCTCTACAACATCAGAGACTGCGATGCGACTCCAGCACCCGAGACAGATGCACCTGCACCTGCACTCGACACCGATGCGCCACCCACACCTGCCCCTGACACAAATGCACCACGCACCCCAAGGCCAAGGCCCGGATTGGAGACAGATGCACCCGACACTGACGCACCACCCACACCTGCGCCGGCAACTGACGCACCTGAGACTGACGCACCACCCACACCTGCACCGGAAACGGATGTTCCCCCTACCCCCGCACCCGACACAGACGTGCCTCCCACAGACGCACCAGACACAAATGCGCCACGAACCCCAAGGCCAAGAACCAGGCCTGGCAATGTGTTGTAAGGTTGTGCACAAAACCGTTGTTTCTCGACAGCTCGACAACGAAGGGTTGCCACAACGCCGTGTCAATCATCTGACTCTCTCTTGTTCTCATTTGTTTGCATTCGTGTGTACAGCGGGGTTTCTCCCCGCTTGAGATGTGAGGCGAAGGCATGGCAAGAATTAGGACAACCCTGTTGCAGGACTGTGGAGATTACCCCACACAAGAGCGCATTGGATTGATGCTTTTGTTTGTTTGTAGGTCTTGCTCATCTGGCAGACTATATTTTGTTTTGTACCGTTTTTTGCTCGAGTACTTTAGGTGTACATCTGGGTACACAAAAAAATGGTTTTTGTTTTGTTCACTTCCGAATTTTCTTGATCATTTAGCTCAGAAGTTTCCTCCACTACAGAGGTGTTGTTTGCAGGCTTCACTGCACTTTTTCGCGTTTCTTTCTTTTATATTTTTTGTTGTTCGATGTGTCCACGAGGCACGTTCATCGTTTTATCATTTTTCCTGCTGGCACGTGCGCATATTCGCGGATTCACGATTCCGCCTTTTTGTACGGCCACCCCGGTGATTATGTATTACTGGGTGCGCAACCTCGGGGGTTGTATGGATGGCTTCGTGCTCTCTTCTTCTCCCTGTGGTCCGTACAAGGCTGTGGTCCTTCTGAAGCATGTCCAGCACTTTCACGTTTTGTTTTCATCTCTCATGTTGTTTGCTTCTTCGAACGTTGTTTCCTGCAGGAGTGCATCGCCACTGTAGTGTGTGTACAAGAAGCCACTCTAGGAAGTGGGTGTGGTCTTGCAGAGATGCGCAGAAGCTGAATGGAACACCAACGAACACCTTGTGCAAGGCAACAGGTCTGGGGTGATGGAGGCGATCACATAAATGTGGATGTGATGCGCCACTCGCCCACCTGACTTTTCTTATTTGCCCTTGCAACACGGCTTCTTTCACCTGGTCTTGTGTCAAACAACACAGGTGCGAGATAAATCTTAACCTTGCTTTGATAACACTCCGAACATTTGTCAAGGTGACTAAGCACGAAAGGCTTGGATCATCTTGCGAACTTAGTTGCTTTGCTTTGCGTTGCGTTGCGTTGCGTTGCGTTGCGTTGCGTTGCGTTGCGTTGCGTTGCGTTGCGTTGCGTTGCGTTGCGTTGCGTTGCGTTGCGTTGCGTTGCGTTGCGTTGCGTTGCGTTGCGTTGCGTTGCGTTGCGTTGCGTTGCGTTGCGTTGCGTTGCGTTGCGTTGCGTTGCGTTGCGTTGCTTTGCTTTGCTTTGCTTTGCTTTGCTTTGCTTTGCTTTGCTTTGCTTTGCTTTATCGAGGATGTGTGTGCACAAGACACGCTCATCTTTCAAGCTTTATTTATATTTATTGTCGGACGTCCGATGCCTGCATTAGCAGAAGCGTTTGCACTTCCAACACGTTTTGTTTCGCTACCAAGAGGCTTGTATGCATCTTCAGCTTTTATATTTGTCTTTACAACGTAAGTACTTCTCCCCCCGAACCTATTTTCAAGCGCACCAAGCAGACCCCTACACCACCACCAACAGAACACATATCACACAAAATGATGGCTACCAAAGCTGCCCTGCTTCTGTTCGCAGTAGCGTGCCCCGCTGCTGCCAAGCAATGCCCAGGCGAGCTGTTCGGCACGCCCATCTCCGATGAGGCGGAGATACCAACACTGCAGGACTACAACGCCGCACTCAAGGGACTCAACATCCAGGCCGTCGTGGCGGACATTGTGCACATGCTGACAAAGACGCAAGAGTGCTGGCCGGCCGACTCCTCCAGCACCTCTGCTGTGGGCACCTCCTATGGTGGGCTGTTCACACGCCTCTCATGGCACTGCTCTGGGTCGTACCGCAACACCGACGGCAGAGGTGGCTGCAGTGGTGGCCGCCAACGCTTTCAACCAGAAAACAGCTGGGACGACAACACCAACCTCGACAAGGCCCGCGCCCTCCTCTGGCCCATCAAGCAGAAGTACGGCGACGCCCTCAGCTGGGGGGACCTCTTCATCCTTGCAGGGACCAGCTCCATTCTTCATATGGGTGGGCCTATTAATGAGATCTGCGTTGGCCGTGTTGACGACGCAAACGGCAGCAAAAGCGCACCTCTCGGACCTGGCCCTGAGCAGCCGGCCTGCCCCATCCAGGGAGACTGCAAGGCACCACTTGGCACCTCGACTGTGGGTCTGATCTACGTCAACCCTGAGGGCTTCATGGGTGTCCCGGACCCTGCCATCAGCGCTGTGCAGATCCGTGATGTGTTCAGCCGCATGGGCATGAACGACACTGAGACTGTTGCACTCATTGGTGGTGGCCACGCCTTCGGACGTTCACACGGAGCATGCCCCTCAGGTGCTGGCCCCTCCCCGAAGGACCAGCCACACGAGCCCTGGCCGGGTGCCTGTGGATCTGGCAAGGCCACCGACACCTTCACCAGCGGCATTGAGGGTCCCTGGACAACCGACCCCTTCAAATGGGACAATGAGTACTTCAACCTGCTGAACACATGGGGGAAGAACTACACGACGGCAAAGGGGCCTGGAGGGAAGTACCAGTGGCGCATCCCTGAGAAGCCGGACCTGATGATGATGACAACCGACGTGGCCTTGGTCTACGACAACGTGTACGCAGGGATCGTGAAGGAGTACGCAACAGACCTGCCCAAGCTGGAGGCTGCCTTTGCTGCTGCGTGGGAGAAGCTGACCACCTCGGGTGGTGTGTGGGCGCAGGAGAAGAAGTGCTGGACACCAGACAACACCTTCAAGCACAGTGCCCTGTAGGTTTCCTGATTGGATCTGACCATCCTGAGAACAGCGTGTGGATCATCGTTTTACTTCTTTGATGTGGTGTGTACGTGCGGCACATCCTCATCGTTCTTTCAGCCTGTCGCCAAGGCGTTTGCACTTTCACTTTCACTTTCATCCTTTTTACCTCTTCCATTTGTTTACTACAATGGGTCATGGCACAGAACCCGTGCCGCGTTTTGCCAGATCACAACGAAACACAAAGAAATCAATTTCGCAAGTGTACACACAGCAAATAAAATTTAGGCACACAGTCTCTCTAGGGAGAAGTTTAGTAGTTTCGCCTTTTTTTCTATGCGTTTTGTGTACCCTTTGTTGAGCCTTGCCCCTTTTGGCGGTGCATATTGTCCCCCCTTCCCTTTGGGAGTCTTGTGTGTTTCTTGTGGCTGGTAACCGTTGGCTATGCGGTCCCCTGCCTTGTCCCTCCAGCGTGCCGTTCCTTCTTTTGTTATTGTTGAGATGTGCGCAGCGAGGCACATTCACGTTTTGCCTGTTGCCAAGGGAAGTGTCTTGCGTCTGCCGGTGTCTGGTGGGACGTTATGCACTTTTCATGTTTTCTGTTGTTGTTTCTCTCTGCAACGTGTGTTGCAGTTCTGCGTCCTGCACAGCAGGATCGTTCTTTCAATTCATCCCACCCCAATTCCCCACAGAGTGCCTTTCCCCACCGTACTGTGTGTCCTCTTATGCAGGATGTGTGCAATCCTTATCGTTTGTTGTTTTTCTTGTTTTTATGTTGTGTGCAAAGAAACCAATGCTTGACCGTCTCGGGTCTGGCTGGCCCAAAAATCGGAAAAAGAACGGTGCATTTTTTGTTGATTTTGCTTCATGAAAACCACACCAGACATAAAGACAAACACACACAACGATGGGTCCGTCGAAGTCTGCGAAGGGAAAGTCGGTTGCCTCCGGAAAGGCTGACAAGAAGACGACAGGAAGCCAGAAGCGCAAGGGCGCAAAGTCGAACAAAGGACGTGGTATCACGAAGGGAAGCATCCGCCGTCTGGCCCGCCGTGGAGGGTGCAAGCGTCTTGCGAGCAGTGTGTACGACGAGGCAAGGGAGATCCTGAGGAACTTCGTTGAGCAGGTGATGAAGGACACCCACGCGCTGATGGAGGTGCGTGAGAACGCCCCTGCGAAGACGGTGCGTGTGGAGCACATCCTGTACGCCCTGAAGAAGCGTGGCCGCACCCTGTACGTCTCCAAGTAAGCAGCCACGTTGCCTCACGACACTGCGAACACGAACTCTTCAGTCTTTCCCCCTTCCCACCCACCATTGAGCTGTGCTCTGCACTGCAACGCTTTGGCGTTGTCTGAGCAGCACAGTGGCGTAACTGACGCCTCCTCCTACAAAACGACAACACTCTCCCCTATTTCCACCTTGAACCACTTCTAAACACCACAACACAAAACACCACAGAAACACGCCACCCCCTCCTTCGGGGTGACTACACCAGCTTTCAAGCTCAACACAATGGAAGAGGAGCGATGCGATGCACGACATACGGAGTTCACGAACGAGGTGGGTGATGAGGATATGGAGTCGGTCAGCGTTGGCTCTGCCGATGCTCTGCCGCGTGGATTCGATGAAGACGTGCCGATTACTGTGGTGCATGACTCTGGGACACGCGCCAACAGAACAAAAATAGTTCTCGCCACCTGCGCTGTGTTCACCGTTGTCGCCCTCATTGACGTGCTCTCCTTAGGTCTCAATGTTACGCAGAGTGAACCCATCTATGCAGAGACGGCCTTAGGTCTTACTCAGAAGATCCTTTCATTTGGCCCACGTCTCGTAGGCGACACCAAAGGGCACGCTCGCACCCGATCGTTCTTGACAGAAAAGGTGTCCCACCTCCACTCCTTCGAGCCCCTCAAGGAGCATACCTTTGTAGCCGACACTGCGGTCGGATCGAAAACCTTTGTCAATCTGTACACCAGGGCAGTGACGGTGCACACCACCCTGCCGGCATGCCATTTGGTTCTGAGCGCGCACTATGACTCAATGGATGTGTCGGGGAAGAAAGGGTTTATGGGTGCGTCCGACTCAGTCACCTCTTTGGCGCTGATCATACGTGCGATGCAGCAGCTAGAGTACAAGCTCATTCAGCCGTCGACTATGGCGTGCAATGTGACGGTGGTCTTCTTTGATGGTGAGGAGGCCTTCAAACGATGGCAAGGGAAGGACAATACGTACGGGTCGCGACAGTTTGCGGAGGATTGGGCAGAAGACCCGACGCGGCTCGGGTGGGGTGCAGACTACAGCCTCGCTTCGGTTACGACCTTCGCACTGCTGGACCTGCTGGGGACGGATGACTGCGGCATCCCTGTCTTCTACGATACGACGTTGGAGGACTACAAAGAGTTGGTACGCGCAGAGGTGGGCTACCTCTCGGATGTGGGCGAGACGGACCTCTCCAAACGTGTGTTCACCCAGCAGACGCAGCACCACCTCTCGGACGACCACCTGCCCTTCCTCGCAGCAACGTGCGGTGTGGAGTCATCATGTGTCCCAGTCCTGCACCTCATCTCATACCGTGGCGGGAAGTTTCCAAAGGTGTGGCACACAATGGACGATAATGAGGAAGCTATAGACGGAAGGGTGATGGCGCAGCTAGAAGCGGTGTTGGTCCGGTGGGTGGTCGACAAGGCAACGATCATTCGGAGAATTGAAACGGATGTACCAACTGAAGTGCCGCCGACATCGCAACCGACGTTGCAGCCGACGGCTGTTCCAGACACGCCACGCACCCTGCCGCCCGACACTGCAGTTCCGGACACTCAAATACCCGAAACCTACGCACCAAATGCGAACCGAACTGCGGCAGACTTTTGCCGCGAAATTCTTGGATTCGGCCCCCGCCCTGTTCCTCCGACTGAAGAGGACGTCGGCGGGCACAAGGCAGCGAAGGAATACCTGCTGGCAGCCATGCGGGAGGAGGGGACTGCGTTTGAGGAGCCGCGGGTGCAGATGTTCGACGCGGACACACTGCTGGGCAGACGGCGGTTCTGGAACTTATACTCACGCATTGTGGCGCCGTACAACTCATCAACACCACCTTGCCACACGGTCCTCTCCGCACACTACGACACCTACACACGCACAGACTGCCCCGACTTCACTGGTGCCGTCGACTCTGCCTCAGGCCTGGCACTGATCCTCCGCATGATGCGCACAATAAGCGACATGCCAACCCCTCCCCGCTGCAACGTCTCCATCCTTCTCCTCGACGGCGAAGAGTCCTTCATCGCCTGGAACAAAGACACCGACGCGATCTTTGGTGCCAAGGAGTTCAGCACGAAGTGGGCAGACGGCGACATTTCAGGATGGGAAGAAGAGTACTCACTGGCCTCTGTGACATCCTTTGCCTTATTGGATCTATTGGGCGCGACAGGGACCACTGTACCAATGTTTTTTGAGGATACTAGGTCCGACTACGCGAAGCTGGTGGAGATTGAGGACGAGGTGGTGGCGCAGCAAACTACGCGCAGTGGGGACACCCTGCAGGTTGCCGTGCCGTACCGTGTCTTCTCCTTCTCGCACAAAGTATACGGTGCTATCGAAGACGACCACATCGCCTTTCTCAAGACCACCTGCCCCACGGGAAGGTGCACACCAATCCTGCACCTCATCTGCTCCCCCTTCCCCAGAGTATGGCACACCAACTTCGACACAATCGATGCTCTCGATTGGAACGTCATCTCCCGTCTTGAGTCTGTTTTCAACCTTTGGATCCAATGGAAGGTGACATAGCGTATGGGTGAGGTGTGGGGTTCTCAGAATGTGGGGTGGGGGTGGAGGGGAGGTGGGAAGGTGCAAGTCCTGGTGACTCTCTCTGTATCGCAGCGTGAAAAAAAACTAACAGAGAGGAGAAACAACAACCCCGTTTCAGTCAGGGGTTTGTTGTGGGTTAAGTTGGGGTTTTGTTCTTTTTGGCAAAATAAAAATGAGAATAAAAATTTCTTCTTCAAACGCCCAGAAATGGATGTCAAAAAGGAAAACAAACCCTTAACCTGAAGTACAGAAATGAGATGAGTTGCACAATAGAAGGGGGAAATAAACAAAAAGTCTCAAGACGTTTGACTCATTTCCTACCATAAAGCATTTGCCCTAATAAAATAAATTACAGTGCCGACTGGGCACTAATCCGACAGTTCCGACAACTCAGTGAGAAAAATGATTTAAAATAAAATTAAAAGTAGACAGCCTTGATGTGTGTACCCCTTTCAGGCTTGAGTACAGAACGCTACGTTTGGGACAATGCGCCTGAAGCGCACAATGCCCAGAAAACAAACACAATCTGCGTTTTTGTTGCACCCCCCAAGCGATTTTTTTGTGCCACATTTTCTCATCATGATGTAAACCACGAAATGGATGTAGGCCTGCATGGTTGGGTGTCCACCCCCGGTACAGCCGGTCATGCACCAAGGTACACTGTTCACGAGAGGGCTTTGTATTTCAAGTCAACTTTACTTCAGGTGTCTGCAGAATATGCTTTTTGTGGTGTTTTTTTCCCTTCTTTTTTTTGGTCCGTTCTGTGTAGTTGTTTTTCTTGAGACCTTCACCTCTATCAACCTGACTGCTTCTTTACTGTACTTCAACGTGCATAAGGGGTACATGCATCTTGCAATATTTCTCTTGCACATTGTAACAAACAACCACGATTTTTTTATCTTCTTTTGCGGCTGTGAACACCCGCAGAACACCAGGCTATTACACTGTTGGGGACTCCGCCCAGGAAATCTCAAACAAAAAACGTAAAACGCCTCCTTATGCCCCTTGTCGGGGTATGGAAAATGAAACATAACCAGAACGTCTGTGTGTAAGTCAAATCTAAACGTCAATTCCTTTATTGTGTCTCCGCACTGCAGAAGGGGACGCAGCTGCTGATCCAGAAGGCGCCCTTCCAGCGCCTTGTGCGTGAGACGGGGGACAAACGCGCGCAGCAGTTTCGTTTCCGTGCGTCTGCACTTGAGGCGATGCAGGAGGCAGCCGAGCAGTACCTGATCAGCGTGTTTGAGGGTGCCGTGATCCTGCAGCTCCACAGGAAGAAGAAGACCCTCATCCAGAAGGACCTGAGCTACACCGTCCGCATCCGTGGGGACAACCTGTGAACGTGAACGTGAACGCGAGCACGAGCTGTTTCACTTGTTTTGAGTTTTTATGCGTGTCACACTTTTGCCTCTGTGAGCTTGCTGGTCAAGCCACGGAGGGGTGGATTGCCACCAATGACAAATTGTTCTAAGAAGACACCACCTACTTTGTGTTCCCCTTCCCTTCCCTTCTCTTCCCTCTCCTCTGTATCACCACTCACACCCGCAGCTTCCACTCCACACACACACACACACACAACAAACACTTACAATGCCGAGGTTCGAGTCGATTGCGATTGCAAAGCCTGACGAGAAGCGCTCTGCCAAGATCAAGGCGGCAGCGAAGGCGAGGAAGGACGCTGTGAGAATTGCAGTGAACAAGGTGAAGGAGGCTGAGAAGCAGAAGCGTGCGGACGCCAGGGCCAAGAAGGCGGCGAAGAAGGAGGAGAAGGCGAAGAAGGCAAAGAAGGCGAAGAAGACCACCACGAAGAAGAAGGGAACCTCCACAAAGAAGAAGGCCAAGACCACGAAGAAGTAAGCCTGCGGCCAGAACGCAGCCACTTTGCAGTTGTGTGATAATGTTGTAAGTTTTGTGTTTCCTTTTGACAGTTACCTCTGGGCTTGCATGCAGGCCACAAGAGGGGTGGAGATTCCCACCACAGCAAAACATGAAGAACAATAATTTTCAAACTGAAGACCACACACATCCAATGCTGCACACTACTGCTTGCGTCACCCACCCTCACAACTCAATCCCACCAGATATTCAACACACACAACAATGGGTCCGTCGAAGTCTGCGAAGGGAAAGTCGGTTGCCTCCGGAAAGGCTGACAAGAAGACGACAGGAAGCCAGAAGCGCAAGGGCGCAAAGTCGAACAAAGGACGTGGTATCACGAAGGGAAGCATCCGCCGTCTGGCCCGCCGTGGAGGGTGCAAGCGTCTTGCGAGCAGTGTGTACGACGAGGCAAGGGAGATCCTGAGGAACTTCGTTGAGCAGGTGATGAAGGACACCCACGCGCTGATGGAGGTGCGTGAGAACGCCCCTGCGAAGACGGTGCGTGTGGAGCACATCCTGTACGCCCTGAAGAAGCGTGGCCGCACCCTGTACGTCTCCAAGTAAGCAGCCACGTTGCCTCACGACACTGCGAACACGAACTCTTTAGTCTTTCCCCCTTCCCACCCACCATTGAGCTGTGCTCTGCACTGCAACGCTTTGACGTTGTCTGAGCAGCACAGTGGCGTAACTGACGCCTCCTCCTACAAATAACACAACACCCTCCCTTATATCCCCTTATGCCCTTATATCCTTATATCCTTATGTTATTATGTCTGTGGTTCTAGGTATTTCTCTGCAGAATCTATGCACCACTCGTTGGGGATACAACACAACATTGGTCCAATTTCCCCTCAGACAGACAATTCCTTCTCAATTACGAGTCACGCACGTTGATGCAGGTGGATCCGAGCGTCGGTACAGTGACTTCGCCTTGCTGACTTTCTTCTGTTTTTACTTCCATTTCGACCACCCGCATCCTTTCAGAAATACACATTAAGGGACGCAGGAGAAGATGTCGCGTTCCGCATCGAAGCAACGTGTGAAGCAGGAGGCAAGGGAGTTGTACGAAGCCAGCCTCGCTCGCAAGGAGCACAACGCATCCCGAACAGCGCTTGCGAACACCTCGCACCAGATCCTTGAGTATGCATAATTAGTTCTTGCCCCTTTCACTTTCTCCTACACCATACACCACAGTGGGAAGCGCACCCTGATGGACCAGTTGATGCATGGCTGCTACTCAGAGAGGGGCAAGGTATGCTGCTTCTTATCACACCAACAACCACTACCATCACAGCAAGCATGGGGCGACAGACTTGACAACGGCATTGACGTCCCTCGTGGCAAACGTGTGATGCACTCACCTGCACGCGAGGGGGCCAGACGTTCGCAGAGTGCAGCGAATGTGCGGAGTGTGTCGGTGGAAGCGTCCAACGCAGCACGCAACGTGCGCACGACCTTTACGGGTACACAGACAATACACCACGGCGCAACACCCCTGGCATCACCGGCCAGCACGCAGCACGCCTCCAGGGCCGCACAGAGCCCTTCCTCTGCACGCTTCCAAAGCCCCTCATCCGCACCGTACAGAGACTTTGCAACACAGCACAAGACACAACAGAGCAGCAAGGCCACGCAAAGCCCGCAGAGAGGCTTCGAAGAGAGAGGCAGAAGCAAGGCCACGCAGAGCCCAGCGAGAGACGGGGCAAACCGATTCCGCAGCTTCTCTGCGTCGAAAGCGACGCAGAGTCCGTCAAAAGCAAACTTTGCAACACAAAGCGTGCAGAGCCCCAGCAAAGGTACACAGAGTTACTCCAAGGCAGACTTTGGTGCACAAAGCCCAGGCAAGGTTGATTTTGCGACCCAAATCATGCGGAGTCCGTCTAAGGCTACACAGAGCATGCAGGACCCTACGCTTGCACAGAGTCCGTCAAAAGCAGATTCTGCAACACAAAGCGTACAGAGCCCTAGCAAAGCTACACAGAGTTACTCCAAGGCAGACTTTGCGACACAAAGTGTGCAAAGCCCGTCTAAGGCGACACAATCCGACTTTGCACACAACCGAAGCACCCACACCGTACGCAGCCCCTCGAAGTCAACACAAAGCACGATGCGCATGCACAGTCCTTGCAAAGGCACGCAGACACCGCAGAAGCAGTGTGCAGAAAAGGGGACGACAAGCCCTGCACGCGACAGGCTTGGTGTATCGGCGGGGGTGCAGACCGCTCGACCACAGACGGCGCAGAGACGGAACACCCATAGCAACATATTTGGGGACGCGCCAGCCTTGGATAGATTGGCATCGGAGTCGCAGACATGGATCGACAGGAAGCGGGGGAGGAAGAAGTCGCTCGCCAACACCGCAGCACCTATCGGGGTGCGCATGCGTGCAGGCATTGTCGGTGGGGACACTAACTTCGCCTCTGCTGCGGCAGCAGCGCCACGCGCCGCACCCACTCTCCGTGCTGACGGCGCCGTCTTCTTCTCCAAAGGGGAGTACGAGAACCTCCGGCGTCTTGCCTTCGGTGGCAGACCTTCCTCAGCACCTGTTCATGTTGATGTGGCGCAGGATCAAGCAACGCAGCGTGGGAGAGCGGCTTCCCCTAGTGTAGGTGGTGGTGGTGTAGGCAGCAACACCCGTCCCTCGTCCCAAGGCGGTCGACGCTATTCAGCAAAGCCCGCAGACAGGTTAGGGCTGTTCATGTGAAAGGTGGGGGAAAGGTGAAAAAAGGTGCAAAAGAAAAGGGGTGCTGCCGTTCACCCCTAGTTGTTTGCGGAGCAAGGTTGGGGGTGAGTGAACGACACTTTCCGCTCACAAAGTAGTGTGCGCAAAAAATAAAAAAAAACGGAGGTCCCAAAATGTTACAATGTACAACAGAGGAAAGTGAGGGGGGCCTTTTTCAAGTTGGTTTCTTTCCTGCCAGACCTCTCCCCCTTTAGAGAAAAACGTTTTGTTTTTTTTTGTAGAATTTTTAGAAACAAAAGCTTCTGAATCTCCTTTTTCCTGAATCTTCAATCCAACCACCATCTGTAAAATCATACAAAACAGAACACACAATTTGCCACATCCCAAACAAGACAACCCTCCTTCCCCTCCAAAATGGAAATCCACGTCTGCGTTGTGTATTCCGGCAGCAGCTTTACTGTAGATGTGTTCGAGGACGACACTGTAATGCGGCTGAGGGCACGCATTGCTGAGGGATGCCCTTTTGCTGAACCTGATGTACGGCTCTGTGTGCACAACGACACAGACACGGACACTGAGGTGCTTCCACGAGACTCCCCTTCGACGCTTGTCTGCGACACCGGGCTTGAGTCTGGCACCACTTTAGATGTCGTCTTCTGCAATACTGCCACCCTTCAACAGATTGCAGATGAAAACCTTACCCTTGGCGACTGCCCTGAATGGGTTCTTGCGGATGTGGAGGCGATGAAGGCGGTTCTTTCCATTGAAGGCCCTTACGCTGTCCAAATGCTTGCAACGTGGGCAGAGGAACGCACCGCAGACGGCCCGCACAGCGACCCTACCGATTCGGCACCCTCCTCCATGACACAACGTGCCACGCTCTCCCAAGCGCTTCTCAACAACCCAGAGGTGATGCTCCCCGCTGTCCGCTCCACCTCCTCGTATACCCTTGAAATCCTTAAGGAAAGCAATTCAACGCTGCTGTCTGATGTCGCGTTCATCAGAGAAAGCCTTGAGATAGATTGCAGCGCATTGTTATATGCTGAAGAGAACGTCGTGTCCGACGAAGCGTTCATGAAGGAGGTAACGTCAGAGCATGGTAGCGGGGTGATGGGGTTTGCGAGTACAGAGTTGAAAGATGATGAAGGGTTTGTGAGGCATTGTTTGGGGGTGGCGATGGGGGGGAACGCGATGCGGGAGGCAAGCAGACGGATTGCTGCGGACCGTGAGTTTGTTCTTGAGGCTCTGACGACAACAGATGAGGAGTATGTGGCAGATGTGTTCCGTCACGTAGACGTATCGTTGAGAAATGACGCTGCCGTCGCAAAGGTTGCTGTACAACGCAACGGTGCGTCCCTCGAATTCGCCTCCTCTGAGCTCCAGGACAATGCAGAGCTTGCTGTGCTGGCAATAAAGAACAATATTCATGCCGCAAAGTTTTGCAGTGAAGCGCTTCTCAAATCGTCCGAATTTGTGTTGAAAACGCTGCACCTCGGATGCACCCTTTACCATGCGCACGAAAGCCTGACGCACGACCGTTCCTTCATGTTGGAAGCGGTGAGCATTCAAGGAGCCTCGCTTTCTTATGCGTCCTGCGAGGTGCAGGAGGACAGGGAAGTGGTATTGGCAGCGTTGCGCGAAAACCCGAACTCCGTCGCGCATGCGGCAGCCGAGCTGCGGAGGGACCCGGTGTTCATGAAGGAGGCAGTGGCGATCAGTGGTGTCGCCCTCAGGCATGGCACACACGGTGTGAAGTCCTGCAAGGACGTCGCCATGGCAGCCTGCCAGCAAAACGCCCGCGCCTACGAGTTCGTCAGCGCCTCCCTCAGAGGTGACCCAGAAGTGATAGCAGTCGCCGAGGCACAGAACCCAAAGGCGTTTCGTTTCATCACAGGGAATGTGCGTGCGTTAGGACCAAGAAGGGTGTTTGGGTGAAATATGGGGGGGGTGTTTATTGGGGCCAAAAAGTCTGACAGTCTCGCGAGTTACAATAAGGCACAAAAGTGAACAAAACTAGAGTGCTATTATTGTCATCAGCACATTAAAAGATAGTTGTTTGCCGAGCAAAAAGCGGAAGCGAGGCATACCAGCAGATGGTGCAGATGGTGCAGTGACAATTGGGAGAAATAAACATTACACGGGAGAGACGGTGGGGAGAACATAGACTGTCCAGTCAGTGTGGGTTTGCTTTGTTTACGGTATTGGCCCAGCTGGTTCTGGAGAGGGGAGAGGGATACAGTTTTCTTTTTACAATACAAAGTTCCGTTCTTGTCTGTTCTTAAAATGTTGCTTGCCTATGTCCCGTCCCCAATGCTATAGAAGGTTGTGTGTTTTCTCGTCCAAGGTGACACTCAGCAACAAGCTACGTTTTGTCTGAACAAAAAAATTTTCGTTGTTTCTCACCTCATTTTTAGTGCTCTGCGTCCGTCGATACGGTGAGGCGTTAGCACTTTTAACTTATTTTTCTTTTCCCGCGGAGTGGCAGTGCCTGCGTTCCAGAGGCATTTGCACACCAACTTCACCCCCTTCTTTTTGAGTATGCAATACGTCTGGAAATGCAATACACGTTTCTTCGTATGTCATCGTGCGTCTTACCGCAAACTTATTTGCGGGTTTGCGGGTTTGCGGGTCTTTCCCCTTAAGTCTCCACCTCACTGCACTTCAACGCGGGGTTGGTTTTCGACAGAACTGAAAACACTTTGTTCGAATATGCGACTTAGGAGGTACAGTGAAGTATGCAGGTTTGCAGGTTTGCAGCACACATCTTTCCATATTTTTTTTGTTCAAATTTCCTGAGTCAATTCTAACCTTCAAGGAAACAATAAACCCGACAAACCCCCCGGTCACATTACTCATATCCACCCACAACACAACCCACAACATAACCCACAACACCAACCCAAGAACACTACACAAAAAAAACACTTAAAATGGAGGAGTGTTGGATTGCAATGGCAGACGATCTGTCTGACCTTCGCCTCAAGGGCGTGCAGTCGTGGGATGAAAACCAAGTGCACGAAGCTGTTGAAGAAGGTGCAGAGAGCCCTACCTACCGTCGTGTTGTCACACAGCTGATCCAAGAACTGATTGGTATCACCATTGACACGACACACAAAATGCGGTTTTACAACACCGTGAAGCTCGGTCTGCGTGCCATGAAGGTGGAACACTATCTGAAAATGGATCTGAACGGGAGCATCGACGACCGACGCTATCTTCTTGACTATTTAATTGCCGAAGTTATGGCGAACCGTCTGTTGGAAAGCAACCTGCTCGAGAAGAGTGGAGAGGACAGCATGGTGTTTGCCCCAGATGCGCGCGAGAACAACATGAAGTCTGCCATGAAGAACATCTGCAACGTGCTGAACTACCGCACCTCACGCATTGCCACCGCCACGCTACAACGTCTGCACCTCTCCATGAACGACATCATGTCGCAGGTCGACCCTAGCCTGCTTCTCCCTGTCATGCGTAGGGAGGAGCTTGGCGACAAACACGAACAGCTGGAGCGGGTGTGCGCGCTCTTCAACGAGCAGTACACAAAGCGGAGAGAGCTGCTGCTGAAGAGGTTCCGAATGACCGTGCAGGCGTTTCTGTGGTCAGACAAGCCTGGGGTGGACCTGGCGTCTTTGAACAATAGGTCAGAGGCGATCAGGTCGGTGCTGTCCAACAAGCCTGCGGTGCGTGCAGAGAGTGTGTACAGCATGACACACCTCTCCCTGTACACCGCTACACAAGCATGTGTCAGCTCCGTCGACAGACGTGATATCATGATGGGCGCGCATAAGCTCTACAAGCTCTCAGAAGTGCCCGACCGTGACGGCCGCATCAACACCTACAACGCAGAAGACAGCATGAAGAACGATATCGAGCGTGCCAACATGCAGCTCAAAGGTGTCAAAGGGGGTGGTGGGGGACGCTCCCCGGATTGGACCTGCAAATGCTGCAATGCAACGGTGTATGGGTCCAAATCCAGTTGCTTCAAATGCGGGGCAGATAAGTCAGGCAAAAAGGTATGTACAAATACTAAACGGCATTTTTTTTTTTTCCAAACCCAGTAGTAAGCTTGTATAGATGCATTCATTATTCCTTTGGTGGGTGCTGAAGAAAAAAAGCAGAAGCCCTGAAGTAAAAACGTCCAAAGTCACTCCTGTCAAGGACAGTTCGTTTCTACTTATTGTCCTCCGAGGCGTCCACAGGCTTCCAAGTCTCCACGTCGCCCACCGTACAGCCCACCCACAGCAACATTGTTCTGTTCGTGCGCTGTACGCTTGTAGTCCGGGTGTTAATTCTAAGCGTCTTGTAAGCTAAAAAAAGCAATGAAGCACAGAAACCAAAAGCCACTCTCTGTGACTCGTTGAGCGAGTCAGCAACCCCTTTCCCCACAGCCTAGTGGGAAGAGCTCCTTTTGCCCACAAGCGTTTCCCCCAATCTTTTCTCTCCAGTACGTCACACCGAGCAGCAAAACAACCATCCGTCCCAAAGCTCGCATGCGAGCCAAAAAACAACAATGAAGCACAGAAACTAAAGCCACTCTCTCTGTGACTCGTTGAGCGAGTCAGTAACCCCTTTCCCCACAACCTAGTGGGAAGAGCTCCTTTTGCCCCCAATCTTTTCTCTCCAATACGTAACACCCCCCTCCTCGAGTGCCAGCGCAAGGTAAGCATGCCTCGTCGCGAGGTCGTGCTTCTTGGCCATCCAGCACCCATATGCCCATGTGAGCAGGTGGTGGAGGTCGGGCATGCGGTCGTCGTTGGCGGGGGGGTCCCCGCTGCGCATCCCCGAGAGAAAAGCGTGCACTCTCTCATGTGCCTGCGTAATTGCGACATCTTCAGCTGTCGCTGTAGGAGGGAGGGGCACACCGGCTTGGCTCCGGAGCTGGGCCACGTCACGGATGACGTTTTGCCGTCAACATCCTAACCCTCCACGCATCACGGTGGGGTGTGGCCACACGCGCTATTTGACTCCAGCTTTTACTCCATCTCAGAGGCTCCCACCTACCGTGCAGCTAACAACCCCCCACACCCACACCCACACACCCTCTCCAACCAACTCTACCCTTCCCCCCCAACAGCCCTCTGACTGGCTCTGCAACAAATGCGATTCTAGAGTCTTTGCAAACAAAACGCACTGCTTTAGCTGTGGGGCGCCAAAGGGGAATTCTATCGACGCGCCTTCAGGCTACAAAGGCTCTGGCAGTGGCGGCGGACGCAAAGGTGGCAAAGGAGGGAAGGGCAAAGGTATGCTCCATTAAACAACATCCCTACAAAACTCACCACCCACATTACAGCACGGTACTGAGGGCAGGCCAAATGTAGTGAAGAGTTGTCTGAATGGTGGCTACACTGCGCTGCGCTACACCGAAAAGGGGGATTTTCTTTGGAACAGATTTACCAAAAGGGAAGCCTCCCTATGGAAGCATTCTTAGGTCTGCACGGATAGGATGTGCCACTGCAATTTTCACCTGGTGGAGACGTGGTGATGGTGGTTGGTGGTGGGGGGGTGTGGGGCAAGGGGAGGGGAATCTGGGTCTAGGTGGGGGAACTGTGGAAAGGGGCATATAGGGTGGGTTGATTATTGTTTGCCCTCAAAAAAAATCATCCTTTTTTTTTTCGCCCCCTTTTTTTTGGTAATATTACAAAAAGAAAACGCATGTGGACAAATTAGGATGGGGTCTGGTTTTTTTTAAAGAGGGCGTTCAAGTTGCCCTGTCTTTTTTTTCTTCTTCTTTCTCTCTGTTGTCCCTCCCTAACCTTAGCAGCTGTTTCTCTTTGCCTCGAGGCCTTCTGCTGTGTTTTTGTGTGTGTTGCTTTCGTAAGAACAAAGTATGACGATTTCGTTTTGTTCTCCCCCCCTTCTCACCCCCCCCCCCCCCCCCTAGGGGATACGACTCCAGCCATTTTGGCTGGGACCAAACGCACGGAAAATTCATTTGGCATTATCTGGCCATCTCCAAGGCAACTGCGGGTGAAAAACACCCTCAGAGTGGGTCACAGGGGGCCTGTGGGTCGAAAAACGACCCAGAAGCCACCCCAGAATACAAAAAAATGGAAAAAAATAGTGAAAAAACGGCTTTTTTCACGTTTTGGCCACTTTGGGCAAAATAGCGATTTTTCGAGAAAAAAATCAAAAACCGGGATATTTTTTGACATCACAAAGCCTCCTTTGGCACAAATATACCCCAAAAGTGGCCTGTGAGTCCATTCCAACCTGTTTTGGACATATTTGACACTTTTGGAAGTGTTTTTTTGGTGTTTTTAGGTCAAAAAAATGCCCAAGACGTCCCCAAGACATCCCCAAGACACTTTGCACACCCCCTGTTACGGTCATATTTTTTTCGTTTTTTTGCCTGAAACCCCCAAAATACCCCTCCCGGACCCCACATAGTCCCGAATATCCATCACACACCCACTCAGAGTGAGTAGAAGCACCCCAAAAAAAATATTTTTTAAAGCCCTTCAACTTCAACATGGATGCTGCCGAAACTGAAGCACAATTTTAGGGCTTTAAAAAATATTTTTTTTGGGGTGCTTCTACTCACTCTGAGTGGGTGTGTGATGGATATTCGGGACTATGTGGGGTCCGGGAGGGGTATTTTGGGGGTTTCAGGCAAAAAAACGAAAAAAATATGACCGTAACAGGGGGTGTGCAAAGTGTCTTGGGGATGTCTTGGGGACGTCTTGGGCATTTTTTTGACCTAAAAACACCAAAAAAACACTTCCAAAAGTGTCAAATATGTCCAAAACAGGTTGGAATGGACTCACAGGCCACTTTTGGGGTATATTTGTGCCAAAGGAGGCTTTGTGATGTCAAAAAATATCCCGGTTTTTGATTTTTTTCTCGAAAAATCGCTATTTTGCCCAAAGTGGCCAAAACGTGAAAAAAGCCGTTTTTTCACTATTTTTTTCCATTTTTTTGTATTCTGGGGTGGCTTCTGGGTCGTTTTTCGACCCACAGGCCCCCTGTGACCCACTCTGAGGGTGTTTTTCACCCGCAGTTGCCTTGGAGATGACCAGATAATGCCAAATGAATTTTCCGTGCGCAAAAAATGGCTGGAGTCGTACCCCCTACCCCCCCCCCCCCCCAACAACAAAAAAAATAAGACACACAAAACACAGTGCCCGGCAAACACATTTCTTATAAGAGAGCAGTAGGGAACAGAGAGCCAAGCCTCACCCTCCTTCCCTTTCCCCCACATAGCCCATCCCGCTTAAATACTCAACGTTCCCAAAAAGAAAAAAAAAGGACACCGTTCATTTTCCTCTCTATTACCGCCGCCGATGAATGGTGAGAGGTTTGCACTTTCAACTCTTTTTTTTTGAGATGTAAAACCACGAAATGGATTGTAGGACTGCATGGTTGGGTGTCCACCCCCCGGTACAGCCGGTCATACCAAGGTACACTGTCTGAGGGCTTTTGTATTTCAAGTCAACTTCTTTTCTCTCTATTGCGTCGACAGAGGCCTCCACTCTCAACTATTTTTTGTTTGCTTCATTTTTTTTGTTGACCCTCTCAAATACTTTCAATTCTGTGAACTGAAAATAGATGAATCTAATTTTTTACAAGGTGACTAATCACAGAGACTTAGATTCACTGCAGTGGAATTGCGTTTTTAAAAGCAAATATTTACCTACCATTACACCCTACAGCACCCACAAGCACCACACCACCCTCACTATGTCCAAAGAACCCGCCGGCAAGGACCGTGACGCCCCTGTGTACAACCCATACCCCGCAGCGTCAGCACCCCCGGCAGGTGGCGGGGGGTACCCCCCACCACAGCAGGGCGCTCCACCACCACAGAACGACCCGTACGCGGCGCCACCTCAGGCAGGGTACCCGCCGCCGGCGCAGGGTGGATACCCACCTCCTCAGCAGGGGGGTTACCCGCCACAGAACAACCCGTACCCGCCGCCGCCGCAGCAGGCCCAGCCGTACCCTTCACAGCAGGCGCAGCCTTACCCTTCGCAAGGCTACCCAGCGCCACAGCAGTTCAACCAACCCCAGCACCCACCCCTCCAGCAGTATACCGTAGAAGGACGTAGCTTCCAGGGCTACATAGTCAGTGAGCGTGAAACCAAGAAAGACAAGGTAACGAACTACTGCGAAGTGCTCCCAGACGGCTCGACACGCAATGTGACGGTCACGACAAAAAAGAAGGACGGAGTGAGCACCGGACAGGCAGCAGGGCTTGGAGCGCTCGCAGCGTGCATTTGCTGCTGCTGCTTGACATAATTGGGTTGCCTTTAAAGCCTGAATATATTACAGTGGGGGGGAAATGTATTTAAAAATAACACAGTCGCTGGCAGCTACAAAAATAAAAATAAAACAAACAGTCCGTGGTTTTTCGATAACCCCCACGGATGTCTGCGTTCATTTTCGGAAGAACGTTTAACCTTAAAACTTCACCATTTTTTTTGTTTCTTCACGCCAGGGCGTTCGCTATCGCCATCGTTTTTTCCTGATCGTGGCGAAATGCCAAAAACCCCGAAATTTTCGTTTTTTTACTAGTGCTTAAAATAGGTCAAAAAAAATTTTCCCGCCGGAGAGAAGTTAGTTCGTGGGGTGAATCCCTGGTACTGAATGGTCAAAAAAAATTTGCGATTTGCGCGTGATCCCTTCCCCAGCACAAGTGATATTACAGCTGAACTTGCAAAACGATGGAGAATTTCATCAATCCCCCCTCACTGAGGGTCTCTTTGTGTTGTTTAATCAAACAGATGTACAAGAGAGGCATCTGTCATATGAGACTTCATCCTTATTTTGATTATTTTCAACTCTCTGCCGTTGAAAGTAGAGTTGACACGAGCAGTGACACCTTCTATAACAGGGGGTACGGTACACCTTCAGCAGACTGCAGGATTGAGGAGCGAGCGGGAGTGCTGGGGAAACTTCCTCTCACGGCAGGCGGGTTTGCGGATGATTTTGAGTACAGTGGACACCCCTCTACGACCCCCCCTCCGGGGGGGTCTACAGGGTGGTGGGGAGAAATCTCTCTCTCTCTTTTTTTTTTTTTTATTCCACTGGGAAATAAAGTATACGAAGGATTTGGCACTTTTAGCGGGATTCTTTTTAATGATAATTTCACGCAGTTTTTTTATCGCAAATTAAAAACCCGCTCATTGAACTTTATTTCACGCGTTTTTCACTTTTTTTCACTGCAATTCCTTCAGAGCGGGATTTTATTTTTGTTTTTTTCACGCTAAAACAGGGATTTTATTTGGCGATAACTTCACGCTAAATTTTGGTACATCCTGCACCACCACCCACGTAAAAATTGAAAATTTTGAATTTTTTTTGCCCTTTTCGCATTTTTTTCTGACACATGCAACATGCCGAAGGATGTAAGACGCAAACGGTCCTCCGACAGGAGATGGACAAGCACTACAGTGGTTTTGCTGAAGGACTAGCATTGTCGACACCGTACGTCCGTGAATGGGACCGCTTTTTAAGGAATTCATTGGCAAGCCTGACGGTAAGCCCACGGAAGCCGACTTCGTTTTCTACATAGTGTATCTCCGTGACGATCTCACTATCAAGACGAAGGACACACCACCCCCTTTACTTCATTGTGAGGAAGGTGGTGGCTGGCATGATATTCTGTGATGGGCGGGGATCTTCTGAATGTGTCTCGCTCTTGCACGACAGCCATTTCCCGACCTCCCGCTAGCACCCGAGGGGACACTGAGGTGGCGAGAGGTCGGGATGTAGCTTTGTGTACCGTTGAGGCAGCTTTCCAAACCCGACCACACGCTGCGCTACGCGCTATGCATACACGTGGTGTGGGCTTTTTAGGCTACATACTGTACGCGCTACACGCAAAATGCCGTTGTTGTGTGTGTAAAAACGTGGGTTGCGTGGTACTGCATGGGGTCACACGTGCACCACCCTGTGGCACACACATGGTTCTGCCACCCCAAAAATGCGTATCCCACCCCACATACCAGGGTATGGGCCCAATTCACCAGTTTTTTGCAGGTTCCCAGCGAGCAAAAGCTAGCGGGAGGGTAATGAGAGCTACCTGGAGGGACACATTCTCGTTAGTTATTGCACAATAAATGAGTCCCGCTAAAAGTGCCAAATCCTTTCGTATACTTTATTTCCCGTGAAATAAAATTACGTATTCACCTCCTTTTAGCGGATTATTTTGCGATACTTCACTTATTTTTTTCCCAGGCTCGTGCACTCAATTTGCCTCGCTTCGCTCGGCAAATTAAGTAGCCCTCGCCTGGGAAAAAAATGCGTGAAGTTATCGCAAAATAAAACCCCGCTAAAAGGAGGTGAATAAATAGTTATTTTTCCCCCTTTTTTTATTTACACTCAATCCCAAATTTTTGTCCAAACTGGGTATTTTTTTAAATAAAGAACAACTATTCAAAACCGTAAAATTCTTGCTTTAATTGATTTTTCTGGTAAAACCTATGAACACGCAAAAAAAATCGACCAGATTCGTTGAGTGACTAAAACCCAATCACCCATAGAGAGAGAGATCCAAAACGGTGATTTTCCCTGTAATTCCTTAAGGAATTGCCTTTGCCATTTGAAAAAATATTATGACCGCAAAAATGGCAACATGTAATCTGTGATGCTCAAAAGTGCAAAATTCTTGCTCCAATGGATTCTCCGGGTATATATTGTACCTGGAGAATATGCTCATATCACTCTTCAGACCATCTGGGGTATGGTCACACACAGGTAGTATACACAGTATACACAGTATACACAGTATACACAGTATACACAGTATACACAGTATACACAGTATACACAGTATACACAGTATACACAGTATACACAGTATACACAGTATACACAGTATACACAGTATACACAGTATACACAGTATACACAGTATACACAGTATACACAGTATACACAGTATACACAGTATACACAGTATACACAGTATACACAGTATACACAGTATACACAGTATACACAGTATACACAGTATACACAGTATACACAGTATACACAGTATACACAGTATACACAGTATACACAGTATACACAGTATACACAGTATACACAGTATACACAGTATACACAGTATACACAGTATACACAGTATACACAGTATACACAGTATACACAGTATACACAGTATACACAGTATACACAGTATACACAGTATACACAGTATACACAGTATACACAGTATACACAGTATACACAGTATACACAGTATACACAGTATACACAGTATACACAGTATACACAGTATACACAGTATACACAGTATACACAGTATACACAGTATACACAGTATACACAGTATACACAGTATACACAGTATACACAGTATACACAGTATACACAGTATACACAGTATACACAGTATACACAGTATACACAGTATACACAGTATACACAGTATACACAGTATACACAGTATACACAGTATACACAGTATACACAGTATACACAGTATACACAGTGTACACAGTATACACAGTATACACAGTATACACAGTATACACAGTATACACAGTATACACAGTATACACAGTATACACAGTATACACAGTATACACAGTATACACAGTATACACAGTATACACAGGGGATTGGGAGTGCAGTGCAGTACAGTACAGTACAGTACAGTCAGTACAGTACAGTACAGTACAGTACAGTACAGTACAGTACAGTACAGTACAGTACAGTACAGTACAGTACAGTACAGTACAGTACAGTACAGTACAGTACAGTACAGTACAGTACAGTACAGTACAGTACAGTACAGTACAGTACAGTACAGTACAGTACAGTACAGTACAGTACAGTACAGTACAGTGCGATTCACATATCAGACAAGATCTCGTTAGGCGTATACTTCTGGGCCTCGTTCACTTAATAAACCACAGATGCAATTTTTTGAGCCTACGACCCCGCATTTAACTCATTTCGATCCGCTGATTTCAATCCCAAAAAATATTTCAAAAAAATATTTCTGGTGTGGCACCTTAACCGATTCTCCGTGGTTCTACCCGTTGTCCCTCCGTAAAGGGGGGGTATGCATGTTGGAAAACAGGCCTTCATATGCACCTTCGGTACAACGTCGCAGGCAGGCCAAACAGCGTTTTGAATTTGTTGTTTGTGAGCTACCCGCAGGTGGAAGGCCCACTTCTCAGAATTCACGACATCTTTTCTCGACCCGATCGGTGGAGTACATATTTGTTATCACCCCCTGGTTACCCTACTTACACATTTTCAAAAGAATCGGCGTTAAAGAAAATCAGAATGCTCGATGTTCACGCGTGGGATAGTTTTTCACGAGTATAAAGTACGGTGTGAACATCTCATATATTGGTGCACTGTCGCTCATCTCTTTGACCGGAAATATGTGCAACACATGCACTCCTCCTCGCGTGTGCGGTTGATGAAGCTGTTGCAAGCGTCTTCTCCATTACAGTCTCAAGAGAAATACATCTTACAGCAGACGAGTTCGGGGCTGGACATCCACTCAAATGCAGGACATGTCTTTAATGTCCTAATCCTGTGCACCAAGCACCACCCCAGTCGCTTCGCGGCGAAGGGCAGGCTTAACCCAGCCCTTAGCCGCGAAGCGACTGGGGGGTCTGGGGGGCGGAGCCCCCCAGCGAAATTTTTTGACTTAACACTGCTTGTGCTTAGAAAACCCGAATTTTTTACCCTTCAAAATTGCATTTGAGGAACTCACAACGCGTCAAAACGAAAAGGTCGTTTTTGGCACTTTTAAAACCGGGCTCCGCTGAGTTCACCATATTTTTGCTCGATTTATTTAGTGGAGTAACTAATTAGTAATCGTATTCTCGGACAAAAATTCGGGACGAGGTGTTAGATAATTCCCCTGTATTTTACTAAGGGAAAATCCCTAGTAAAATACAGGCAAAAATCCAGGTAAAAATCACTTTGTCTCGATTTTTTAGTAAAAATACAGGGTGCAACGAAACCAGAAAAAAACTTCGCCATTGGACGTTTCTGGGTTCCGAGCTTTTAACGCAAAAAAAATCTATTTTTTTTTTCGCGAAATTTTTTGACTTAACACTGCTTGTGCTTAGAAAACCCGAATTTTTTACCCTTCAAAATTGCATTTGAGGAACTCACAACGCGTCAAAACGAAAAGGTCGTTTTTGGCACTTTTAAAACCGGGCTCCGCTGAGTTCACCATATTTTTGCTCGATTTATTTAGTGGAGTAACTAATTAGTAATCGTATTCTCGGACAAAAATTCGGGACGAGGTGTTAGATAATTCCCCTGTATTTTACTAAGGGAAAATCCCTAGTAAAATACAGGCAAAAATCCAGGTAAAAATCACTTTGTCTCGATTTTTTAGTAAAAATACAGGGTGCAACGAAACCAGAAAAAAACTTCGCCATTGGACGTTTCTGGGTTCCGAGCTTTTAACGCAAAAAAAATCTATTTTTTTTTTCGCGAAATTTTTTGACTTAACACTGCTTGTGCTTAGAAAACCCGAATTTTTTACCCTTCAAAATTGCATTTGAGGAACTCACAACGCGTCAAAACGAAAAGGTCGTTTTTGGCACTTTTAAAACCGGGCTCCGCTGAGTTCACCATATTTTTGCTCGATTTATTTAGTGGAGTAACTAATTAGTAATCGTATTCTCGGACAAAAATTCGGGACGAGGTGTTATTTATTTATTTATACAGGGTTTCGCCCCGGTGGGGCGAAGCCCTGGGGCGAAATAAAATGTCATTTTTTCTGGAAAAGATTTTTTTAACGAAAAAAAATATTTTTCGCCCCGGGGCGAACGCCCTGCTTCACGCACAAAACAGTCTTTTTTTACAGATAGCAACAGCAGCACGAGACTGGTGAAGAACGTTTTACTCAATTTTTCTCTTTTCTCCCCCTCCTAACTTCGTCTTTTTTTTTTGTGTAGGACTGAATGGTTCCGGGGTCCACCGGTCATGTACCAAGGGTACACTGTCACAAGCGGGCTGTTGTATTTCAAGTCAAGTTTTTTTTTTCTTTTTTCTGATTAGCAGTAGTTGGTCGGGTTGGGATATGTAATTTGTGTGCCTGTCAGGGTTTGTGTTTCAAACGCGCAGTGGAGATTTCTGCGCAATTTTGATGTGTTTTTTTTTTTTTGTCTCTTCTTTGGGTGGGTTGTTCTTTGGGCAGGCTTGGACTCTGTGTCATCAAAAAATTGGCACACAAAAACGTCACCACCCTGTCAAAAAAAAATGAGACCTCAAACCAACCTTTTTTTGTGTGTATGTTGTTCGTCTTTGCTGTTGATTTTGATTGACTTTTTTGGTGGCGATTTTCATCCGACAGATTTTTTTCTGTTTTTTTTTTTTTTCCACCTGATTTTCGCCTGAAATTTGGTGATTTGTTTAGTGGTTGTTTCAATACCACCGAACTCCTCCAAATTTCAGGCAAAATTAGGTGATTTTTGTACTCAGGTAGCTACGTAGCCTTCAGGGAGGCAATCGTGTGCTAATACAGAAAGTAGCAGTCAAGGCGTGATTTTTTTCTTTCTATTTTCTTCACCCATTTTCAGTCTTTTATCTTTAAACTTCAAAGAGTTTGAATGCAACAGGGAGACCAAAGCGGCTTACTTTCACACACACACACACCCTTTTTTTTTTTCTCTACCTTCCTTGTTTCTTGTGATTTGCACCCGCTGAGTCTTCGCTCTGCAATAACAAACAATTATCTTCTTCAGCAATATTGGGGGGGTTTGTATTCAAACAAAGAAAACTAAAATTGAAAATTGGGGCGCGACACTAACAGCACGAAAAAAAAACCGTAGATTTATTTTATTTCATTTCATTCAGATGTAAACCACGAAATGGATGTAGGACTTGCATATGATTGTCCACCCCAACCGGTCATTGTACCAAAGGTACACTGTTCACGAGAGGGCTTTTGTATTTCAAGTCAGCTTTATTTTTGAAATAACCCCCATGCCACCGCTGTTCTAACAGAACACACAAAAACACACAAAAAACCAACAAAATGACCGGCGCCAAGACCGTCAGCGGGCAGCCCGACCACAGCCCCTCCGCACCTTCCCCCACTCCTTCAGCACCCATCTACGAGGCGTCTGCCCCTCCTATGTCTGGCAATGTTGTAGAGAAGACCGAATCTGTGGATGCATCCGCACCAGCACCTGCTCCACGCGCAGCAACACCTACACCTTCGCACACCGAACCCTACGCGCCAGCTCAGGGCAACCCGTACGTGCAAAACCAGGGGCAGAACCCATATGCACAGCCGGTAATGGGGCAGCCTGTGCAGCAGGGGGCCATGGGGGATCCGTACGTCGCGAACCAGGGTGGTGCCATGCGTGGGTCGGCACACCCGCCGCTGCAGAGATACACCATTAACGGCAGGACCTTCCATGGGTACCTCGTCTCCGTGGTGCAGGTGAACAACAAAACCACGACCACATACTGCGAAGTGCTCCCCGACGGTACGACCCGCCAGATCATCGTGAGACAGGACAAAAAGGGGGTATCCAATGGTGAGGCGGCTGCAATGGGTGCCTGTGCAGCCTGCTGTTTGATTTGCTGTTGTGTGCCGATCTGAGGTGGGGGGGTGTTTTTTTTTGGGGTTGGGCTTTTTTGGTAAATGCTATTGAGGGAACTCAGCTGCATTAGTAAACAGGGATCACAGTGTTATTTTTTTCCCCCATTTTTCTCCAATTTTTCTCCCATTTTTTGGTTTGGTTTGTTTTGTTAGTTTTTTTTTGTGCTTTTTCTGCAGGTATCTGATCTTTGAAAATGAGTTTCAGCACCGCCTCTCAATAATGAATTGATGTCAGAAACGAAACCGGGTAAAAAAAGAGAAAGCCACACCCTGTACACTTGATAATATTATTCCCTTCTCTGATGTGCTCGCCACGAAGTTGGTCGATCTTTTGAAAGGTTTTTTTTTCCTTTTTTATGTTCACACATTCCCCCCAAGTAGCGAGAACACACAACACCCAATCAACACGACGCTGCTATCAAAGGGGGTTGGCTGAAATTTAATGTCCGGTTCACAGTGTCAAGGAATCAATTTCTGGAAAGGGGGCGTTTTTTTTTTTTTTTTTTTTTTTGGTTGTACTGTTTTCGTACCCCCTCCAAAAAACTTCATTCTGTAGTACAGGAAAAAATATGGGAGAAATGTACAGAAAAAAGAAGAAGAGGGAAAATCCCCTTTCAAAGGTGCGGCATTCATCTCAGATTAGTCACCAATTTTTTCACCAAAATATCATTGTTTCCACCAATGCAGAAGACACAGTAGTTAGGTTCTAAGGTGACCAAGCAAGAGGAAGAAGAGTCTTGGGTTCTATCTTATCAATTTTCCCCCCCTCCTTTCCCCTCTTCCTTTTGGAAAAATTGTAGTTTTTTTTGGGGGAAAAAAACAATACTTTCTCCCCCATTTCCCCCCCATCTGAGTGTCAATTCACATTTGTTTGCAGGTTTTTTTTTTTTTTTTTTTTGGAGGGGAAATCGGGAGCGACTAACTATGGTTTTTGTTTTTTTCTTTTCTCTCGACTCTTCCCTTATATAAGGTGGCTTATGACTGATCATGAGAGGATTCTTAGGGTCATCTTGCCAAGTTTTTTTTTTTTTTTTGTGCTTTCATCCGGGGCTGCCATCGTATGGTGGTGGTGGTGGGTCAGTCAGAGGTGCCTGCATCAATAGTGATTCTTTTTCCTCGTTTCCTCTTTTCCTCAAATTCTCTACCACATGATCGTTTAAAATTAAGTGTACAGACCACTTCTGGTGGATGACGGTTTTCAGCTTAAAACATAACAAAAATACAGGAAAAAAAGCAGAGAAAAAAGGGGGGGGATGTATTGTTTTTTTGTTAACGTCCTTGTCCTTTCTTCTCTTAGATTTGAAAGTACATGAAACTAGTTGGTATTACAACTTCTTAAATAAAATTATAAAATCTGGCCACCTTTTTATGTATGTTGCAAACAACAGCATAGTTGATTTTCTCCCTTTGGTTTAAGGCTGTTTTTTTTCTCTTTTGCCCGTACTCAAAATTCCGTAAAATTCCGTTCACAAAAAAAATGCCGTGAAATGCTGTACCCATTTTTAGGTTGCGCCCACTTTTTGTGCAAACGGGGCGTACCGAACCATACTTTGTGTTTCTGGGCAATAAGCTTCCTACAGACACTTCACCAGTAGTGGTGAGGGTGATACTTGCTGTTCTCACCATTTTTGTGTGGATGTGTGTTGTAGGTGAGGCACATTCATCTTTTACGAGTTTTCCCCCTCATTTTGCTATTGTATCAAATCTAGCAGCAAGCATCCTAGCAGCTTCTGCAGATGACTTCCTATTTTGTATCGTCCCTTTTTTCCTTCTGGGTTTACATTTTCCCCATTTTTTTCTTCATTTTTGGCGTTTTTCAAGGGCGTTTTGGGATTTTTCTTCTTCTTTTTCTTCATTTTTTTTTAGTTGGTGAAGGCCAGGTAACTAAGTATCAGAAAGGCAGAGATCCATTTTACCAAACCCTTTGCCTTTTTTCTTTTTATGAAATAATTTCTTTTTCTTTTTTTTGGTGGTGGGGGAGGGGGTTTTATCAAAGCGAAACACCCAAGCGCCACTGAGAGGCGCACAACTTCCTTGCCCCCCTCCCCCCCACACATTCCCCTCGCTCCCCCTTGTTTTTTTTTTTTTTTTTTTTCGTTCAAAATATGAAACGCCAAGAAGCCCCCTTTCTCTTTTCTCGACTTCACCTCCCCCACAGGCTATATGTCCCACTCCCCCCAACCCCCCTTACATCCCTCCCCCTCAGCAAACAATAAGCATAGTGGAGCCCATCCTCGGGGATCTACACCAATACGCAACAAAACCCCCTTCAACCAAGTCTGCACTAACACAAACCAAATTTTTTTTCAATAAGCGGAAACCTTCACCCAAACCCATCTCACCAACAGAAAAACACACCCTCCCCGCTCTTCCCCCCTCACCCCCCTTTTTTTGGGTGGAAACATACAACTAACGAACTCTCCCACTCTTTTTCGTTTTTTCGTTTCCCGTTTTCCTGGGGTGAAGATAGCTATTCACACACTGTAGCATTTTTGCAGACAATGCAGTAAGTAGTCTTTTCTTTTCTTTTTCCTTCTCCTTTTTGGACTCCCCCTTTTTTAAAAAACCTAACAATTGCGGAGCTATTTTCCCTCTACGAGAAGAGGGCGGGCACGGAGACAGGCAATGATGGCGGGTCTCCTGCGAGGCGGATCTTCACACGGTTTGCGCCACGCCTTTTGTTTCTTCTCTTCTTAGTAAGCGCGCTTCGTGTTGTGGCACGTGCCTTTTTTCATGACAACCAACTGGACGCCCCGCATTCCCTCGAAATCCACGTAAACACCGCGAAGGGTGCGTCCACCATGCGACCAACACACCTCCGTGCAAACTACCTCAATACCCCTTACGTCGACACCCACCCTTACCTCTCTTGGGAACTCCACGCTGACGCAGACGCAGCAGAGAAGATTCAAACTGCGTACCGTATCATCTGCCACGGCGGGCCTGCACACACAGATCCATTCCTTTTATGGGATTCTGGCAAGGTTGAATCCACCGAGACATTGTCCATCTTATACGAAGGATCCTTAGTAGCAAAAACCCGGGTAACCTGGAATGTGACCGTTTGGGATGAAGATGACGTGGCTACCACAGCGGAAAGTACGTTCTTCGAGGTGGCGCTCATATCGGAGGCGGATTGGGGTGGTGCAGTGTGGATGTCGAGGGAGGTTGTGGAGGAGATGCCGGAGGATGAATGCGCGCACTATCGTGCAAACCCGACGCCGATCTTTAACCATACGTTCACATCATCGAACCAAGATGTACGGCGTGCACAGCTGTATCTTGCGGTGCTGGGCTACGCAGACGTCATTCTGAATGGCGTCCGTCTGTCCGCATCTCAAGGCGAAAAGAGTTCCATTCTGGACGCGCCGTTCTCAGATTTCTCTACGCGGGTGTTCTACAACGTATACGAGGTGCACCACCTGCTCCTCACCGCACCAGGCAGCGTCAACGTTCTAACCGTCGAGGTGGGCAACGGATGGTGGAAGCTTCTCCCGCTCCGCTTCTGGGGGAGGCTGAACCTGAGGGAGACCATGCCTCATGGGGTGCCTGCGATGCGGTCGTTGCTGGAGACGACCTATATGGATGGGAATGTGCAGGTGGATGTGTCCTCGGTGTTGACATCTGCTGGATGGGCGGTGCGGAATTCAACAACCGTCTTCAATGACATCTTCCTGGGTACAGTGGAAAATGAGCTGACTGCGCGGGAAGTCCCCGTCTATTCCCTTCCGGTGCAGGCACAGCACAAAATAGGAAAGCTTCAAGTCTCGAATATCCCACCAATAGTAAAATTTGACAACATCCTTGCAGACCAAATGCTCCTGAACGACGTGCACAACCTAACAGCCGAGGTCGTGGAGTCTGACCTCTCTGAATTTCTCGGTGCGCGGCTGGAAAATGAGAGGCGTGAAAAGAACCTTGTTTTTGACGCACGCCGCAATCACGCTGGGTCCTGCCACTTCAAGGTGGAGTGGGAAGCGAACACCCCGGTGGGCAGTGCGTTCCGTATCCGCGCGAAGTATGGTGAGATCTTGCATTCCAACGGAAGTGTCAACGTCATGACATCGGTGGCAGGGCAGATCAAGTCGCCGCTGCCCACTGCTGCGTGCCAGCCTGCTGTGGCGTACCAAAGGGATGAGTTCGTTTTGAAGCGCAAGACAACAGAGTCGATTGTATCGTGGGAGCCGAAGTTTGTGTGGCATGGGATGCGGTACATCGAGGTTGATGTGTACGGCAACTTCACGACACCGACGGTGCGCAACATCAGCATCGTGTGCACCCCTATGCGCACCGAGCTGGACAGGGCGCTGACGTACGCGACATCGGACCCGCGGCTCAATGCGGTGCTCGAGGCAAGTCGCAACACATTCCACAGCAACCTCATGTCCGTGCAGTCCGACTGCCCACACCGTGAACGCTTTGGCTACGGCGGCGACACCCTTGCGTCTGGGGAGAGCTTCATCGCACGCTACGATATGTCTTCCTTCTATGCAAAGCGTGTCTGGGACTTCGTCGACGCGCAACGTGAAAACGGCGGATACACCGAGACGGCACCACACGTCGGCATCTCTGACGCTGGTCTTGGTGGTGGTGCAGGCCCCATCGGCTGGGCAGCATTTGTCCCGGAGGCTGTGATGTGGATGTACAAATACTACGGCAACAGAGCGCTCATGGCGGAAACGTACCCCTCAGTGCTGCGCTTCGCAAACCTCCTGGCCGAAGTGGACGTGAAGGGCGGCCTCGGGGATTGGATGCCGTTGGAGCCGACGAACCCAGAACTGACGGGGATGAACTTTTTGTTCACAACCTATGTGCATGTGGCTAACATATCGCGCATCCTGCGGGACGACGCAAACTGCCTGCACTTCACGGCAAAGGCGGAGGAGGTGCGTGCCCGCATCAACAGCGAGTACCTCAACAACGCGACAGCGAGCTACAACAACCTGAACACCACACCCGATGCGAAGTGGACCTCCCTCGACAGGCCCGGCTTCATCAGCGGCTACTACGGCGGTGCGGGGGGACGCTTGACGCATGCTCAGTTCAACGCCACACAGACCGGCCAGGCGCTTGCCCTCTACAACAACATCGCACCCGAGGAGATGCGCGAACAGGTCTTCGACGTCCTCCTGCAGAACGTCCGCTCTGCCGAGGACGTGACATACCCATTCCCTACAAGCAACTTCAGCCACGGCGGGAAGGGGTCCCACCTGTTGACAGGGATGTTCGGCGTGAAGTGGGTACTCGGTGCACTGAGCGAGTTTGGCCACGTCGACGAGGCGCACGCTGTTGTCACACAGGACACATACCCTTCGCTGTACTGGATGACGGACAACCACATTTCCAACGCCACGACGGTGTGGGAAGCATGGTTCCACAGCGACGGGAAGTACTCGCACAACCACCCGATGTTTGCCTCTGCGGACACATGGTTCGTGCAGCACGTACTCGGCATCATGCCCCATCCGAATGCAGAGGGCTACGACTCCATCCTCCTCCGCCCCCGTCCCCTGCTCCGTCTCGCCACTCAATCACCTATCAAAACCGCCTCTGCCAGTGGCACCTACACCAGCATACGCGGCCCGATCTCCATGTCTTGGGAAGTCTCCGCCAACGGAAAGGCAGTCTTCGAATTCCAAATACCCCCTAACACCCGTGCAGACGTCTTCCTCCCGAACATGGACCCCTTCGCTGTCGGAAGCGGCACCCATTCTTACACCTCGAAGATGTAGAGTTTAAAGGAGTAACCAAGGGGAGAATCTTGCATCTACCGTGGCATTTGTGATTTTTTTTCAATTTTCATTGTTTTTTGAAAATATGCGCTTTTTGTATCTTTTTTTAGGTTTTGCTTTTCCGAGGTAAAGACAAAAATAAATCTATCGGAAGTTGGAATGTATTATGGGGGGTTTTTTGTCCAGTGTAAAGATCTCATCTATTTTCTCTCTCTGCCATCGCCTCTTTTTTAAAGGGGTGTGATGTGGTGTGTTTTGTGTTTATCTCAGGGCTTTCCGCAGGGGGGACCAGGGGGGACCGCTGGTCCCCCTGGGGGAAAAATGAAAAAATAAGGGGGGACCAGGGGGGACCAGCCTGCCCTTCAGGGTTCTGAGGCTTCCTATTTGGACTTTTCCATATTTTTTACATTTTTTCGTACCGTCCTGTCCCCGCACGTTCAAATACAGGCATAAAATACGGTTCCAGCTTCCCCTGCCGCCGCTTCTTTTATAGACGTACTGAGGTTACTGATCAGAAGTCTGACACTCCCTGCGGCTTGTGGTTCACCCTCCCACCCTCGCACCTTCCACGATTTTGTGCATCAGAGGGGGGAAAGCGCGTCACCTCTCTGCACTGGCAGGGAGTCGCACGCACGAAGCGGCCGCTTTTACGGGGGGAAGCTCGGGGCCCAAATCACCCCCCGTAGGGGTGATTGACGAGAGCCCTGACAACAAGGTGCGGGGAATTTTTTTTTTTTCACCTTTTTTTGGCTGGTCCCCCTGGGAGGCCAAAACCCCAATTCCTGCGGAAAGCCCTGTATCTGAAGAAAAAAAAAATTACAAAAGAATCAAACATATCCCTAGCCTTTGGGTTTGTCACTAACAAAAAGTAGCATTGCGGTGCGGGGTGGGGTGGGGTGGGGAGAACGAAACTGTACGGGAAAAGGGGAGGGTGATGTGACTGTATTAATGTGTGTGTGTGTTTTTTTTTTTTTGGTTTCCTTTTTACATCTTCTGTTGTAGGCCGCAGGGTACTTGTGCTTTCATCCAGATGGCTGGCATCGTACGTGGTCAGTCGGAGGTGCCTGCATCACCAACCACAGTTTTTTTTTAAAAGCCAGAATGCACAGATGGGTCTTTTGTGCATGTAAAACCTTTTTTTGTGTGATTGTCGACACAGAAAAAAAGGTGTGAAGCCTGTCTGAATATGAAGGGAGTCCACTAAACAGATTAGGCGGGGGTGTCTTTTTGTAAACAGAGTGACCCCCTCACATCAGAAAGCACAGACGTGTTTTCATTAGGTAACGAAGCAGGCTGCACATACTCTTTACCAACCTTTTTGTACACTGTCACGAGAGGGCTTTGTATTTCAAGTCAATTTTTATTTTGTTTTTTTTTTATATCAATGCAGCGGATAAGTTAGCTTTTTTATTTTTCGCCAAATCCCGGTTTTTCCGGTTTTTTCCGGTTTTTCCCACCCACACAAAAATAATGATGAAAAGTCACAAAAAAATGCCAGCGACCCCAAAATTCTACCCAGCCCCAGGTCTAAACCCACCAGCTCTTTGAACGACTTTTTCTGACTTCCATAGCCAGTGTTTGTGCGGCACAAAGATCCGCCAGGGGGAGGTAACTGAGGCGTCGCTCTTCGCCAATAAACGCGTTAATATACTCCTCACAGCTGTGATATAAAATCGAACATTTTCACAGCCAAACTATGGCATGGTAGGGCTACTGCTCATAAATTTTGGCTGCGCCACAGGCGCAGCCACGGTACGCTACTTTTTTATGATCGCCGATCCCTTATTCTTGCTCGATATGAGGAGGTTGGGCTGCTGGGGGGGGTGGGTGGGAACCGGACTTCCTTCAGGTCCGGTCCAGGTCTGGTCCAAAAAAATTTTTTTTTCAAAAATCCCGAATCTCAATTTTTTTTTTTTTTTTGAAAAAACCGGAAACCGGGAAAACCCGGTTTTCAAAACCGGAAAACCGGGTCAAACTTAACCCCTGTATCAATGTGGGGAAAATGGGTACAAAGACGTACAAAATCTATCAAAAATAAATAAAAAAAAACAGAGAAGGCTCTTAGAAAGCCTATAAAGAGCGGGAAAGCAACCCGTGTGCTGTTTCGAGTGCAATATCACGAACGAGAGAGAGTCATTTTCTATCTAAGTTTAGAGTATGCGATGATTGGGTTATCTATATCCAATGTGTGTGTGTCTTCTTTCGGTAAATATTTTTTTTTTTTTTTCTGAATTTAATTTTTTAGAAAACCAAAACACTCTCGTTGTTCCCTGTATTAATTCTCTCTCTTTTTTCTCTTTGAGATTGGACGATCGTATGAAACAGAAAGGCGATTTTTTTTTTGTGCGTGGCAAAAAAAAAATAATAGTGAACTGGGGAATGGGTGGAATGTCTCTACCTCGTTGTATTGAGCAAAAAGGGGGGGGGGTTTTTTTTTCAAAATAAAAAAATGGGCTTCGGCCAACAGAGTACCTAGTCCCCCACCAAAAAGGTAGGGGACGTTGTTGGTTACCGTGTGCATACTATGTGAAGTGCCTCTCTGGGGTTCGATAATCCCTCACCAACTCGCGGGGAACAGTGCCCTGCGTCTGCCAATGAAACGGTGAGGCGTTTGCACTTTTCAACTCTTCTTTGTGCACAAAAAAGCATGAGACCAGAGTCTCTACAATCTCTGCCACACATTTTAGTGCTGAGGTATGCTGATATGCTGTGTGTTGTGTACCACGTTATCCTGCCTGGGGGGGGTTTTTTTTTTTAGGTGACTAAGAGCACGCGATGCTTCGATTCATCTTAAAAGAAAGGGTACATTTTTTGCACCCTCTTTGCATTCTTTTTGTTTCGCTAAGAAAAGAATGTATATGAATTGATTCATCTGACAGCCTTTCTCTTCTTTTTGTATCACAAAGGGTGTGTTGACGTCTATCTTCAAAGACATTACGCAATAGTGGCGCCCATCTCTCGGATGAGGACACTATAAAAAAACTTTTTTCAGGTCACGGGGACAGGAAGGATGAAAGGCGTGGGTGTACCAGTTGGTTGGCAGCGTGATATCGATAGTGATAAAGATGTGTGTGCTATTCATTCATCTTTCAAAGTTTTCTTTGTGTGCCTGACAATTTAAAAAAAAAAGACGCCAGCTCGACACCATACTTCCGACTTCTTAGCGTAACCATTTCTCGCTCTCGCTCTCTTTCGCCACCTTTTGTTGTTTGTATGCCTTTCGTGGACATAATACAGATGAACAAAGCGTGGCGCGCCAATAAAAAAATGAGAAAAAAAAGTGCACACGTGAGCCATGTTTTTTTGCGGACTCAGTGATCACCAATAAAAAAATAAATACAGTACACATTTTTACTCTCGACGTTTATCTTATTTCACTCTAAACCTCCCTGGGAACCTTTCCTTTAGTCTTCTGGTCGAGAAAGGGCTTCAAGACAAAACCCTTCCCATGATTTCTGTCACTTACCTTTCCCATACAGCACACAACACATCATGCGCACAACATGACAACGCACACCACACCGTGTGTCGTGGTGACAGCCGCTTCGCCGGTACCGCAGAAGAGCAGTTCAGTGAGTGTTAGGCCGTCTTTGTTGCGTCTGTTCTGTTGTTGTGCTGCGGAAGAAGTGGGGGAAGGTGAGCGGGTGAAGGTGAAGCAGTACGGCACATTGGAGAAGGAGAATGCGTCCTTCGCGACGTCGTCGTCACAGCGTTCGCACTGTGTGTTCAGCGAGGCTCCTCAGGAGTGTGTGCCCGAGGCATGCCCTAGCATGGTAGCCTCCAGCTGCGTCACCTTCGTCCTCCCTCCCCCAGAGTACGGCACCTCCGCACACAACGAAGGGGAATACTGCCGCGGCAGCTTCACCCCCTGGGTCATCCAGCCCAGCTTCGACCACGACCCGAGCTTCTCCCACACCTCTTCCTTCCGGGTCACCCCGCCTCCCTCCCCACGGACCGGTCCACGCCCCCTCACGCTTGTTTTCGATTTGGACGAAACGCTTGCATACAAAAGACAGGGCCCCTTGGTGGCGAGGCCATATTTGAATGAACTGCTCGCATTTTTGGGTAGCATATGCCACGTGGAGGTGGTGGTGTGGACTGCAGGGCTGCGGCACTATGCGCAGGAGATTGTGTCAGCCATAGACCCTGGCGGTGTGATCAAGCATTGCGTGTACCGGCACCGTAAGTGGTACCCGAGGACGTACCAGGAACGGTGTGCGAAGAACCTAGCGTTGACGGGGCGTGACCCGCGCAGGACGATCATCATTGACAACAACCCCGAGTGCATGTACCACAACGCAGGGCACGGCATTGTCTGCCACGACTTCGAGGGCTGTGAGCAGGACGTCACCCTAAAATGCCTGCTCGCAGTGCTCAAGGAGCTCACGCTGTCCCCGCTGGATGTGCCTGAGTTTATCAAACAACACCCAGAGCTCAAGGCGCGTGAGGTGCGTGACAAAAAGGGGGACTTCCGCTGCTACTTCCTCGATGAGACGAAGTGGGGAGGCCACGGCGTGGACACGGCAGCAGAAAGGCGTAAGCGGGGTACAAAGTGAGCAATAAAAGGTTTGCGGAATACAAAGGGGAGTGGGCTGGCTGAACGCTTACAAGCGTTGGACAAGGGTGTGCTCAGCAGCTTTTTTTTTGTTCAGCTGGTCTATTTCGCTTTATTTTCTCAAATTGTTTGTGACTGATAAGGAGGGGGGACAATGTTCCTCATGTTTTTCCTCAATGCTCTTTTATGTTTTTCACTGGATAAGAAAGCATCCCCCCAAAAAAAATTTCTCTCTAAAGCTGTGTATGTTATGGTGACATCTTCCCCGTGATGCAGCATCTGACACCTTTTACCCCAAAAAAAGCTACCTGCTTTTTTCTGACATGATATGCCCTCTTTCCCTCCCCTTCCCCTCATGATTTTCTCGAACAATGTTCCCTGCATCTGTTATGTGGTGTCCCGCGACCAGCCCACAATCGCCCCCCTAGAGCCCACCTGGGCCCACCTGTGCCCACCTGAACCCAATTTCACCCGATTTCGCCCGATTTCACCCGATTTCACCCGATTTCACCCGATTTCGCCCGGATTTCAAAAATTCCTTTTTTTGGGTTGGCGGTGGGGAGCTTGGGCGGGGTTTGACCAAAACCAAGAACTTGGCCATTTCGGCAAAGTGACCCCACCACAGCGCGGACGGATTCCGGAAACGCCAATCGCGGCATGTTTTGGAGCCCACTTTTTTTCAGGGAAAATATTTGCTTCCAGATGTCGGAATTTTCCGGAAAATTTCCAGAATTAGGAAACAGCCTGGAGGAGCGGGTTGAACGTTATTGGCGCGTGTACCTACAATGGTTTGTGCCAATACCCACCCAAACTGTGTACTGTGTACTGTGTACTGTGTACTGTGTACTGTGTACTGTGTACTGTGTACTGTGTACTGTGTACTGTGTACTGTGTACTGTGTACTGTGTACTGTGTACTGTGTACTGTGTACTGTGTACTGTGTACAGTGAGTCACCTAAAGGGGTTCTGCTCAACGAAAGTGGCCGATTTTTTTTTTATTTCACCCAGACCCAGCCCGGAAATCTCGAAAAGCGCGGTTTCTGGGTGTTTTACTGGGCCAAACCCTCACAGAAGCCAAAAAACCCTGTTTTTGCCCGATTTCGCCCGATTTCACCCGATTTCACCCGATTTCGCCCGGATTTCACCGGGGTTGGGGACACCCCATGTTATTCCTTTTTTTTGTTCTTTCTCCAGCGTGAATTCAGAAAATCAGACAATACTCTCTCTCGTCCTCCCCTCCCCCCCTCTTTACTTCTCTCTCTCCCCCCTCCCCAGCATCCTCTCCTCCCTCCTCCTCCTCTTCCCACCCTATGCCCCTCAGAGGAGTCAGACAATGCAGAAGGCGCGGGGCCCTCGCAGGCCCTCACTGGATTCCTCGCAAAGCCAGTCGCCGACTGTGACAAAGGGGCACACCCAGCGTGCGTCCCGAAGCGTCACGCTCCCGTTGGGGCGGACCTCTGGGTATGAGGCGAGAAGGCAGAGCATCGTAGGTATGTCACGAATGGTGGTGTTTTTGTTTTGAAAAGCCAAATTTGGGTATTTCCTGAGAGGGAAACGTTGCGTTGCGTTGTGTTTGAAAAGCAAATACCGTACCGGTAACATAGGTCAAACTCCCCTAAAAAACCCCCGGGAAAAACATTTTTACGGTCGGTATCATATTTTACCGTACGGTATGGGTATGGGTAGTTCCTCAGAGTGAAACGTTGTGTTGTGTTGTTGATGCCTTTCTTGCGCAGAACATATCCCTGAGTTGTGTTGTGTTGTTAGCGGATTTTTGATTGAATAGAATAAACAAATAGAGGGCTTCACAATACGTCATTAACCTACAACAACTCAACCCCCTTCAGGTGCGTATGAGTCGTATATAGACCTGAGTACACTAGAAGCAGACCTGTGTGGTGACTACGAAGAGGACGAAGAGGCAAGCCTGCTGCACCCGAGCAGCCCGACGTACTCCCACGCAAGCTCCCCGCGTGCGCAGGCTGGTGAGTATGCGTCGCTCAGTCATGGGTTTTTTTTGTTTTTGAAGAGCTTCATTGGGGGTGCCATTTTGGCGCTTCCGTCTGCGTTTGCGCGTGGTGGGGTGTGGTTCACGTGTGCAGCGATGGTGCTTGTGTCGCTGTGGAACTTCCTCTGCATGTACCTTCTCTTCTGCGCAGGTGTGCAGACCGGCGAGTTCTCCCTCGGGCGTCTCAGCATGCAGGTGTCCCCCATCCTCGCCCTGGCCTGCGAGGGCTCGCTCCTCATCACGCAGTTCTCCTTCTGTGTGACGTACTTTCTCTTTTTTCTTGACTGCTTCGCAGTCGCAGTGCAGTGGTTCATGCACTGTGCGGGACCAGACCTGCAGTCCCCGATGTACTCTGCAGTGATCCTCCTCTGCCTGGTTGCTGTGCTCATCCCACTGTGCAGCATCCGACGTCTGGACAAGCTTGCGAAGGCGGCACTCTTTGCGGATGTGCTGCTGCTTGGGTGCATCGCATACGTTCTTGCCGACGAAACGCGCGAGCTGCTCAACCACAACGCAGCGAACGACACAACCTGGTTCGTCGGGTCTGCAGTAGGGCAGAGCTTGGGGACATCGATCTTTGCGTTTGAAGGGATCGGGATGGTGCTGCCTGTTGCGGGGTGCATGCAGGAGCCGCAGGACTTCAGGAAGGTGCTTCTGATGGTGGGGTTGGTGCTTACGACGTTGTACGTTACGTTTGGCTTTATGGGTGCTGCGGTGTTTGGGGATGGTACGCGGACCACAATTCTGCTGAACCTTGGAGACCTGAACCCATCCTCGCCGCTGCCGTCGGTGTTGCAGTTGGGGTGGTGTGCGAGCATCCTGGTGACGTTCCCCATCCAGCTCATGCCAGCCACAACAGGCATAGAGCGCGTCTTCGTCTGCTCCGCAGCAGGCGGCACCCTCATGCGTGCCGGTGTCGTCTGCTTCCTAGGCCTGCTCGCCTACGGCGTCCGCGACTCCTTCTCCACCTTCCTCGCGCTCTCTGGAGTCTTCTGCTGCCTTCCACTGGCATTTATTTACCCACCGATATTACACTGGTGTGTCTGTGCAAACACACGAAAGGCCAAACTCGTTGACATTTTGCTTCTGTCTCTTGGTGTTGGGGTATGCAAAAAATTGCCAGAAAACAACCAAAACACATTCACAAACAACAGGTTTTTGCATTTGTCGCGTACTCGACCTTTGCCAGCCCTGCTGCAGAACCTGACGACGTTCCGTGTCGTCGCTAGCAGCGTGGTGGACACTGGGATGGGGGAGGCACGGGAACCAAGAAAGAAGGCGATATCCCGCCTTTGAAAAGGCTATTTGCGAGGGTGGGCTGGGTGGGTGAGGGGGAGGCACACCTACACACACCATGGGCTATATCCCAACTGCTAGGGATAACACACACACCTGTTCTCAAACACCACTACACAATACCGTTCGATTTCTTTTACGTGACGAAAGCACAGCGTATTAAACTGAGCTAGCAAACCCTTTTTTTTTATTTTTTTTGGCCAGATCTCTCGGGCTATTATCTAGTGATAGTAGTCTATAATCAAACAAAAAATTTTTTTTGGCCAGATCTCGTTTCTGCTGTATATTTTTTTTAGGCATTCTGATTTACACTCCTGCTCTCGGGATGCTGTTAAGTTGAACAATGATTGTTTTGTCGATGTTGGGTGGGTGTATTGTCGACCACTACAAAAGCAAACCTGGTATTTGTACAAAAAAATGTGGCGCTCAGCACAAAAAAAACCCTTATCACCTTTTTCATCAAAAAACCCTTATCTCAGTAGTGATGCTAAGGCGTATTGCATTTTCTCAAAAATCTGTGCCCGCCTTTTGAGGCGTTTTGCACTAGAACAATATTTTTGCCTTTGGGGTATGACTTAAGTTTCCCCAAGTCTCGTCTCGGCATGTCTGGTCTTTAGGCTGGTATGTGCGTTCGCGAGGAACGTTCCCTTTCAATAGTCTTGTCAAGGTGACTAAGCACGAGGCACAGGCTTTGCCTTACAAACTTTTTTAGTAAGGGAAGGTGCACTCGTCAGACAAGAGCATTGTAGCAGATTATTGCAAAGGTGCGCTCTTCGCACCAGGCTGGGGAACTCTGGGTGTATATACCCAGGGTCATACCCCAGCCTGGTGTGCCTGGGTCCTGGCCACGGTGCTGCAAAACAAAACAAAAAAACAAAACAAAAAACTGAGCGAAAAACACATACAAAACCCGCCTTCTCATTCTTGTGTACAGCGGCGCTTTCCTGCAAAAAAAGAGGAAAAGAAAGAAAAAGAAAACAATTGTTACAAACCGAAAACCCAACACACACAATGCTTGTGCTTTGACACCCCCCAAACAATGTATCCTTTTCCAACCTGTCTCTGTCTCTCTCTTGCTCCTCTACACCTATGCCACAACCACACCCAGAAATAACCCTGATTTCATCAAAACCTATCAGACAATGAGCGGTGCACAGCACGTGGACACGCTTACCACCGATGTGGCAGCCCTCCGCAAGAAGCTTGAGGAAGCCGAGGCTGAGCTGAAGGCAGCCAAGGAGAAGTCCGCTGCTGACGCAACGGCGGCAGCAGCGGCAGCGGCAGCGGCAGCAGCCACGACTGAGGAGGCAGCAAAGCCTGAGGGCGAGCTCACCGAGAAGGAGCTGAAGAAGCTGGAGAAGGCCAAGAAGAAGGAGGAGGAGAAGGCTGCCAAGGCAGCCAAGAAGGCCGAGGCTGCCGCCAAGATCGCGAAGTCGCAGGAGGTGCAGTTCGTGGAGGGTGTCTTCGGACCCATGCCCCTCATCGAGTCGAAGTCGCAGACGGACACAAAGTGGACGCGTGTGAAGGACGTTCTGTCGAGCATGGACGGGCAGACCGTGACTGTGCGTGCACGTGTGGGTGCTTCCCGCAAGGCGTCTGCGAAGCTTGCCTTCCTCATGTTGCGCCAGGACGGGCAGTCCCTGCAGTGTGTGCTGCGTGAGGAGGCGGGTGTGTCTCGCGACCACATCAAGTGGGTGTCCTCGATTGCACCCGAGTCCGTCGTCGAGGTGGTCGGGGTGGTGCTCAAGACTGACCAGTGCAGCGAGTCTGACGTGGAGATCAAGGTGGAGAAGACCTTCCTCGTGTCCTCCTCCCTCCCGGTGCTGCCCTTCCAGTACGCAGACGCGGCAGGCACAAGCAAGATCGACGAAGGTGAGGTGCGTATCGGCGTCGACCAGGATGTGCGTCTCGAGGCGCGTTGGCTCGACATGCGCACCCCAACCAACCAGGCCATCTGGCGCATCAAGTCTGGTGTGTGCAAGTACTTCCGTGAGTTCCTCTCGAACAACAGCTTCACCGAGATCCAGACGCCAAAGATCATCCCTGCCGCAAGCGAGTCCGGTGCATCCGTCTTCAAGCTTGGCTACTTCGAAAAGAACGCGTTCCTCGCACAGTCGCCGCAGCTGTACAAGCAGATGGCTCTCATGGGCGACCTGGAGCGTGTCTTTGAGGTCGGTCCGGTGTTCCGTGCTGAGAACGCGAACACCCACCGCCACCTGTGCGAGTTTGTGGGTCTTGACGTGGAGATGGAGATCAAGGAGCACTACTACGAGGTGCTCGACGTTGCGGAGGGGCTCTTCACGTACATCTTCGACAACCTGCAGGAGCACTGCAAGGACCTCACTACTCGTGTGCACGACCAGTTCCCCGAGACACCCTTCCAGCACAAGATGACGCTGGAGAAGATCGAGGAGCTCAAGATGGGGATCATCAAGGGCGACGAGAAGCGTGAGTCGCAGGACGAGTACAAGGGACTCATCGTGGACAAGAGCGTGGCGTGCCTGCGTATGACGTACCCGAACGCGGTGCGTCTGCTCAACACTGCTCTTCCCGCGGACGAGCAGATGGGCGAGACTGAGGACCTGAGCACGCCCAACGAGAAGAAGCTTGGTGCGCTTGTGAAGGAGCGCTACGGAGTCGACTTCTTCATTGTGGACTGGTTCCCGGCTGATGTGCGTCCGTTCTACACGATGCCGTGCCCGCACGACACCCGCTTCAGCAACTCGTACGACATGTTCATGCGTGGGGAGGAGATCTCCTCGGGAGCACAGCGCATCCACGACGTTGCCCTCATGGAGCAGCGTGGGAAGGATCTGGAAGTGGACATGACCACCCTCAACCACTACATGAACTCCTTCCGTCTCGGAGCGTGGCCGCACGGTGGGTTCGGTGTGGGTCTTGAGCGTGTTGTCATGCTTTACCTTGGACTCAAGAACATCCGCTCGTGCTCCATGTTCCCCCGTGCACCCAACCGTAACACCCCTTAAATTTTCCTTGATTTGGTGGACAACTCTGTGGAAAACCTGGCAGTGTAATAAAAAAGGAAAGGGGAACGGAAGCAAAACCAAAAACAAAACAAAAATAAGTAAAAAAAAAATGAATCTAAAAATGTGGCAAATATCGGGGGGAAACGTTTTTTTTTCTTTTTTTCTTTTTTTTTTTTCTTTGGAGAAGAATGGGATGGGGGAGGGTATGAGCTATCAGAAGGGGGAGGGATTTCCTACCCCCTTTTATTTTATTTTTGAAAAGAAAGTTTTTTGCGAAGTAGGAGGGTGTTGATCGGATGAGTGGAAGGGTGTTATATCTATTGGGGGAAAAGATAGAGTAACTACTTTGGACTGAAGCAAACAGGGGATCTTAGGTTCATCTTACAAAAAACAACAACAACAAATGTCTCTTGTTTTGATTGGGCTCTCTTGATTGAAAAAAAAAATCCCCGTTTTTTTTACCCCCCCTTTTTTTTCAAACGTGCAGCTGTGTAATGGGAAATCTCCTTTGGCAGGTTGTGTTTCAGGTCTTCTTACCCCCGTGGTAAACACACTGAGGAGACGAGGGATTGTTGCAATGTATATGGTAATCCATACACACTATTAGAAGGGAAGTCAAACTGAATGTGGTGAGTTGCACAATGTGCCAGCACAACAAAGGCAACTACAGAATTTTTTCCCCCATCTCCAACAAGGGCGACTAAGTACGAGATGCTTAGGGTTCTTATTAACTTTTTTCTTTTCCCCCACAAAATGGAATCTGACAAATTGACTTTTTTTTCTTATTTTGCAACCTCGTTCTTCCCTTGCTTTCACGCGCACGTCTCCCCCCCCAGTCTCGCCCCCCCCAGAGGAGAGTTGGTGTGATTGTCAAAAAAAATGGTACCGCATTTTATTTCTAACTATTCCTTGACACCGTACCTGCGCACTGCCCACACAACGGCTTTCAAACACCCCATACACACACCTTGCAGGGAAATTACAAAAAAAAAAAAAAAATGGCAGAGCTGGATCAGTTCTGCAGTGCAGATGGGAAGGAGCTGACAGTGAAGCTCTTGAAGGCGCCGAATGGGATTGCAGTATTGGAAGAGATCCACAAACAGAGCATGTGGCTGAAAGCCTTCACGCACGTGAAGATCGATGTGTGCCGCTGTGAGTGTGTGTTGGACGCACAGTTTGTAGGGTTGTTGAAGAAGTTCAGCGAAAAGGGCATCCAAGTGGAGGAACTGGACATGTCGCACTCCAAGGCTGAGGACGCAACGCTGAAGGACATCTGCAAGCAGTGGCTGGCTGAGGGGCCAGGCAAGCCCCTATGCAAGGTTGTTCTCAACGATACGAATGTGACACTCGAAGGCGTCAGGCGCATGCTCGAGTTTTGCAACAAGCGGTCCCCTGAGTACTCGTCAAGCCCGCTGCTCATTTGCCACTGTTCCAAGATGTACAACTCCAGGGAAGGGATTCCCGCTCCCCCGGTAGTGGACACACAGATACAGAGACAACCCGAACAGACAGCAAATTGGGTCAAAAAGGCGTACCAAGCCAAATGGTCGAAGTTCGACACGCATTCATGCATGAACGACATGGAAGCCATCAAACTTCTGCAGGAGTTGCGCTACCTCGAGAACGACAACGCACCACGCATGCTTAACCTCACGCTCCGAGGCCACTCGGTGAGCCATCTGTTCGTGGAGAAGATGGTGCAGTGCTTCCTCCAGCTCTGGAAAGCACAGGGCGTGCAGGTGGACCTGGACCTGTCTAGCACATACATCGACGCCAAATGCTTGCGGTCCATTGCTCTCGATTGGGTAGACAAATGCGAGCCACGTGCAGACTGCAACAGAGCACCCCTTGGTGTGCTGAGCATCAATCGCACCCCTGCTGTGAGCGATGTTTCGATTGCAGAGAAGCTGAAGAGCGTGTTGCTGAAGAAGTATGAGCGCGACTTTCCGTCTTGTTCGTTGCGAGTGGAGAGCGAAGTGCCCGTGTTTGCGATCTCTAGAACTGGCAACCCAGACCAGGGACACCAGCAGGGGAACCACCGCCCGCAGAAAGCACCCGCACCACGTGCAGTGTGCACCTTTCGGGAAAATATGTGGACAGTTGATTGCACTGGGCGTGGCTATAGCGACGAAGAGGGATGCAGAATGCTTGACGAAGTTGCAAAAAACAGGCCACCGTCCAAACCATACCAAGCTGCATGGACGCTGAAGTTGAGTGACAACAGGTTTGGGGTGTCCTTTGTGGTCTACCTTATGGAGCACATCCTGTCTGCAAAGCCCCGTCTGGTCAAAGTTCTAGAAATGTCCGGGTGTGACATAACAAATGAATGCTTGCGCCACATCACGCGTTGGTTGAACTCACCCGCTAAAATACCTCTTCACAAACTTATCATTCATCGTAACCCCGAACTTACCCATGATAATGTGATCAAATTTGTTCACTTTGCGAACAACCATTACAGGGAATGGTGGCCTGCTTTCTGGCTTGACGTGCACACATCACTTTTCAAGCAACTGCTCCAACCAGGGTCGGCAGAGTACCCCAATCAGATGAGAAATCTGGAAAGAATACCTAAACCCACACTGCCTCATAGCACATTGCCATCAGAACCTAAGGTCCAGGTGACGGAGGTGACGGTGTGCTCCAGAACAGGGAGGTTGGTTCTAGACCTGCGGAAGGCGAGAGACGTTGGAGCCACACTGGTGGAGGCCATCAACAAGAAGCTGGCAGACCCCGACACGAAGAGCTTTCAGTGTGGTAATAGAAAGGTGGCAGCAGCGGTGCTGGAGCTGTCGGGTGTGCCGCGGCCAGCAGACTGGATCGCAGAACTGGGGCGCACGCTGAAACGTGTGCGGGAGCAAGACACACCTTTGCTCGTTGACGTGCTGGGCGTGGCGTGCACGGGCGCAGTCCCGACCATGTACGAAATCGCAAAGGAGCAGCTTGCATTCTGCACAGAACACAGCCTCCCATTGCTGCCGTCTGTGATGGACCTTCGCTTCAACGAGATGCCGGCAGGTGCGCTGGAGGAGATGGCTGAGACATTAGGCAAGGCTGATGTGCAGCGAGTACTGATCCGTGCAGACTGGAGCGTGGACACCAAGGCTGTGGACGGTGTGCAGGTGCTGCCTCCCGGTACAGATGCGGTGCCAGTGTGGGCGGATGGCGTCTGCATGACCTCGCATGGCCTCTCATCCACCTCTGTGGCACACCTGTGCGCCCACGTGAAGAGCCGTACGGTGTTCTACCTGCCCGACTACGACACAGTTCTCTACATGTTGGACAGACCGGGGCCACGCCCCTCACGGATCACGTGGAAGGGGCTGCTCGAGAAGTCAGCATCGTCGGTACAGATTGTGATTCCTGTGCAGTATCTTGTGCAGCTAGAGGCACTACAGAACTGCTGGATGCGGGGTGTGAGTGTGTCGAACTTTGTGAACATACTGCTACCCAGTTTGGTGAATGCTGGGGTTGTGCACGTGGTGTCAATATCAAGCTCGTGCAGCAGCAGCGGTGTGCCAGCTGCCGTGTCCTCCACCGTCGTACGTATGACCGGACACGACCTTGTGGCGTCGCTCAGGAATGTTGGAGGCGATGCGAGTGTGGCGGTTGTGACGATGGACCCAGGCGTGCGCGACTCCTGCGGCAGCGCAGGCATGGACATCGTGCTGCGGAAGAACTTCCTTGAGAGAGTTGCCTCGGAGGCGGAGGGCACAGATGCTGACACCCTACTTGCGTCCATGGAGCCATGGAACAAGCCTGCCCCTGTCCCTGCCCCTGCCGTCATTGCCCCTGTACCCCAAAGCCAACCGCTCCCTCCCTTACTCCCCTCTTCCCCAGATGCCGAGCCTGAGCGTGAACCTGAACCTGAGCCTGAACCTGAACGTGAGCCTGAACGTGAGCCTGAGCCTGAGCCTGCCTGCCCTCCATCACTCTCTGACTTAAACACCTTTGCGGGTGATAACAACATTGTCTTGCGCGACGAGACCGACACAGCGGACGTAGGAGACACTGAGCACCCTCCCTCTGACGAAGTCCAGCCGGTTGCACAGGAAGGCTCCATTGCAGATGCCGAAGGTGAAGGTCTCGACCCTGCTGCAGAACCAGACACGAACGAAGAGGCGCAGGCAGAGCCTGTGAGCGATGACGAGGACAAACATTCGAGCTCCGACTCCGGGTGGCTGACGTCGTAACACTGAGGACAAAGTGAAGCACCCTCTAACTCACTGCACACTAGCACTTTGGTCAGCATGGATTATGTAGGCACAGTGCACCTCCTCCAGCATCCCTTCCACAGACGACCCGCAAGACCCGCCAAAAAGATCAGCCACGCATGAATCAAACAGAACAAGGCAAACATGTCCCCCCCTTCCCCTCAGGACCCCCCCTCCCCCCCAAGCGAGTACTCCTCGTTTTCTCAGTCGGCCTGATTTTTCTTTTTGTCAGGCCAACCTACGGTGTAGGGATCAAGTGCACAGCCATCGGGGCGAGGCCCGAGAAACCGACCGCAAATTTTTTGACGTCAAGTACAGAAACAAGCCGTGTTCCTGCTGAAAGATACCCTGAAAGGACGGCAAAGAAGAGAGAAGGGAAAAACGGGGGGGCCAGTGATTGTGAACACAAATAAAAAAAGGGGGAAAGATAGCTGTAGAAACGTTTCCTAGCCTTTGGGTGGATATTGAAGAAAAAAAAAATTATGGAAATTGTTTGCATTTTGTTGTGAAGTATCCTGTTACGAGAGGGTGTTGTATTTCAAGACATATATTTTAGCATGACGGTACGTGGTGAAAACAGGTATTGCAGGACTAAAAAAAAAAGACAACTGGACAGGTCGCAAACGTCACGTTTTTCAAGAAAAGAAAGAGAAAAAAGGTGGATTCAAAAGAGAAGGGAAAATATGGACCTGAGAGTAGTGAAAAGAGAGGGGGCAGGGATGAGGTGCGCAGAAAGTATTTTTTTTTGGAAAGTTTTTGAAATTAGTTTTTTTTTGTTTTGTCAGGGCAATAGGGGAAGGGGAAACCTCTTGTCAATATTTTTCAGCTGTGTCTCTGTCGGCAAGTCTTGAAACACAACCAGTGCTGTGCATCTTCGGGTGGAAGGTGCCATATTCATTGCAACGAAGATTCCAAAAAAAATAAATAAAAAATTGAAAGTGGAGATTTGCACAACTGTGGCAACACAACCGAAGCAACTACACCACTCCAACAATTTATCAAAAGAAAAAAAAGAGAAGAGAAGAAAACCTCATTTTTAGTGTTCATCCTCGGGTGTCTACGTACGCTAATACAAGTTTTCAAAAAAAAAAAACCCTCCCCCTTTCCCGACTCGCCTCTTTTTGTTTTGTTCTGCGTTTATCTTTTTTTTGATGACAAAAAGTGCAAAGAAAAACCAAGTACCAAATGTTAGTTTCAATTTTTGCCTTCTCTTCTCGCCCTCTCGGTTGGAGTCCAGACCTTTCAGTTTCTGATTCCACTGTGCTCATGAGACAGTTATCGTTTTACGTTCACTCTTATGAACTCCTCTGTCAGGTTCTTCGCTCAAGATACATAATGGAATTGAACGTGCAGGGCTTATGTGGTGAGCAGTACACAGTTGAGGTGGGTGTTGACGACACAGTTAAGGACATGCGGAGGAAGGTGGCAGCGGCAGCAGGGCTGCGTAGAGACAGCTTCCACATGGGCTTTGGAGGGAAGGAGGACGGCGAGGACATCACCCAGCTGAGTGCTGGAGACATTGTCACGCTGACGGAAACAAACAAGCACCGTGCCCTGACTGCGCTCCGTGCATTGGGTGAAGTGCACATCACCGCAGAGAGGCTGCGAAGTGTGAACGACGCTGAGGTGGCACGCTTGCTTCTGGAGGCGGAGGTTGCGACTGTGATCCCGCAGTACTTCTGCACAGGCATATCTATAACGGAGCTAGACCTCAGCGCTGTGCCAGCTGTGTCACGGATAGAGAGCTTCTTCCTGGCAAAGTGCCTTTTCTTGGAAACAATAGATTTGTCAGGATTGGTCAATGTCACGCACGTGCATGATTACTTCCTGTGGGGCTGCGTAGGTTTGAAAACAGTCGACCTGGCAGGGTTGGTCAGTGTCACGCATGTTGGGGATAACTTCCTCCTTGGATGCACAGGGTTAACGACGGTGCATTTGTCAGGGTTGCGCAGCGTGACGCACGTTGGGGCCAGCTTTCTTGACGGCTGCGCAGGGTTGACAGGAGTTGATTTGTCAGGGTTGCGCAGTGCCGTGCACGTTGGGTGCGACTTCCTTGCCAACTGCGAACGACTGACGGTGGCACGTGACACATCAAGACTGAGCAGCGCTGTGGCAAACGCAGTGCAGCAACACCACCGCCAGCCGAAGGGTACGGGCTGTGCAATATCCTAGCCTTGCGTAGCGCTCTCGCCACATTTTTTGAACATTTTCAAAAGACCCATGCATGATTGCACGCCAACGACCCACCCCCCACCGTTTTGCATTCCCCCTTCCACCCCTTCCACCCCTTCTACCCCTTCTACCCCTCACCCTATCCACACACCACAGGCAACACAATGGCGACATGCCCCTCCCACACTGCACAGGTGGAGGAGGCGACGATGCGCAGGATGGACGCAACAATCGACCGTACTGGGGTCGTATTCGAGCGTCTGCTTGGTGGCTCTGACATAGATTGCCCGACTGAGCGTGAGGGCTTGCTGCAGGTGTGGATGGCGTTGGAGGGACGTCTACGAGATCTGCTGAAGACACGCTACAAGGGGCCCGTGCCTCTGTCGCGCCCGACACTGCCTGAGCCGGAGCTGGTACACAACGCAGGGTCGTTCAACCAGCACCTCCTGCACACACAGCGCGCCGAAGAGCTGGGCACAGCAGTGCCGCCACACTGCCTGACACGCACACCTAGCCAGGAGAACATGCCGGCAGCACTTCTTGCCGTTGGGAACCAGCAGACTGCGTGGGGACAGTACTATTCCTGTGGCACACACACTCCGATGCAGGCAAGCACTACGACTACCACCACTACGACCACGACCCAAAAACCGCCACGGAAGCGACGCCGCACTGCGTCACCAGAGCACGTACACAGCGCATGCGGCAAAATAGAGTACACATACCCAGAACGCCTGCCGCACCATGTAGTGTACATCCCTCCTGCCGACGCGTCTGTCGAGGAGGAGCGTGTGTCCCTGCACACCTCACTCTGGGACGACCACGACAACGCGCTCAAGGTCTTTGGTGTCGGCCCGGGCATGACCGTTGTGCAGAGATGGTCTGCCGCACGCTACCAGCCGTTCGTCCCTGTCACCTTGGACAGCGACTCCCCGCTGGTCGCTGCGCAGGCAATAATGTTTCGCAAGGCAGAGTATCAGGGGGCACGCCTCGTCTCTATGGGCGGGTTCATTGAGCTGGGCGATTATGTGTCTGCGGTGGACGTTGTGAAGACAGAGCTGCCGGGGGTGTGGAAGAACCATTCGCGTGTGGTGTCCGAGACCGCGAATGCGTCGTCGCTGCTGAAGAAGGAGGTCTTCCCGCCGCATTGCGACTCCTTTACGACAGTGCCTGACCGCCACACACATGTCCAGGGGAAAAACACCGCCAGCCTTGCGGAGAAGGAGACAATCGACCTCTACATGGCGAGCACGAACCACAGCGGTACACCACACACCTTCACCCAGGTGTCCCTCAGCAAGGAGGTCTGTACAGGATGCGGCCAACTCCCGAGGTGTCCCCGCCTCCTATTCCGCTGCACAGTGCAAGGCTGTGGTATCAAGCGATGTCGCCCATGCTCCCGCGAGGCAACGCGCACAGAACTCCTCATCGAAACAAGAAAGCAACCGAACGGGGAAAAAACAAAACGAAAGAGAAGATAAGACATTTGGGTCAAGAGATGTAAAATATACAAAAGGTTATTCCGCTAGACGCCAAGGTGTTGCTTACCCTTGGCAATACGAACGAGGGTCTGTCATCGCCTGTATTAAAAAAAGCTCATTCATTTTTCCTTCCCGTTCAAATCTCTCATCCCTTTTCTCAGAGGGGCGTTTTTATAGTCTTCTTTTTGAACAAGACTCGAGGAAACGGTACACTATGCGCAGCAGTCTCGTGTGGCCTCGTGTTGTGCTTCCCTGCTTGGCGCTCACTGCGGTGCTTGTATTGTATGAGGAGTTCCGCGGTACTGCGGCAACTCGCAGTGCGCGGTCTGCTGTTGCAACAACACCACAATGCCACGTGACTGCGGATGTGTCCGCGCCGTTGGTGTGCTCACACAAAGGCTACCACAAAGCGTACAATGCACCCAGAGGACATCACCTGTTTCCACCATTGCAAGGGAATGGTCTTGTCCGTTCGGTGACGTGGCTCGTATCACGCATGGGGGTGAAGTGCTTTGACCTAGACCTCACCCTTACCCAGGACGGTGAAGTCATTGTCGGGCACCCAAAAGACCTAACGAAGCTCCTGAAGCTTGCGTCGCCCCCATCCGAGCATACCCTTGAGGTGCTGAAGAAGCGGGAACGTCTGCTCTCTTCGAACACATCGCCCGACCGTGCGACGGTGGTCACGCTTGCAAGCTTCCTTGAAGCGGCGGCGGCGTTGCGTCTGGTGCAGCTGTCGCTGGAGCCGAAGAACTTCCCGTTGGAGAAGTTGAAGGAAACTGCACAGCTTTTGGGGAAGTATCGTGAGAGCTTCAAAGGGCATGGGGCAGGGTTGTTGCTGATTGTGGATGAGAAGGCTGTGGACAGTGCGGTGCGTGCGGAGCTTGTCGAGCATGTGCACCTGGCGGTGGGGGTACGTGAGGCATCCTTTGGTGGTGACGAAGCGCTCTACTGTGGTGGGAAGGAGCATGTGCCCGATCACGTGACGTATGTGATGCCCAGTCTCGAGGTTGTTGCTTCCTGCCCAGACACGGCCCCAGGGTACAGAGATGGTGCTGCAGTCTGGAACGTCAAGGAACCAAGTGACGTCAACCACCTTGCACGGAAGCCTGCCGCAATCATCACCGACTACCCAGCAGTGATCGCGCAGCACTGCGGGGATGTAACGTGGGGTGCCTGAAAGGGTGTATAGGGGTGGGGGTAGGCTGTCGGCGATCTACAATAAAGTGTTTTGCTTTCTTTTGCCACATTATTATTTTTAAATTCAACCATCATACATGCACTCTCAGGTACGGGGAGGGGATAAAAATGAAAAAACTCGTGACACCTTTAGCACGCCGTGGTGCGAGCACAGCATCAAGGCAGCACAGCACAAAGAACTACAACAGCTTCTTGAGTCTCCATGAGCACTACTTTGAGTCGGTAGACGACTTGGCGTATCTGTACTCGCCGCAGGGGCTCATGAGCAGAGCGGACCTGAGTCTCGACATTGCGAACGATCTCTTCGCAAAGGCGACGAGCACGAACGATGCCATTGATGCACTGGAGACGATCGACACAATGAACAACACTCTGTGCCTTGTGCTCGACCCCTGCGAGGCGACACGCAGCACACACCCAGGCGAGCACTACCGCCGTGCTGCGACGGATTCCTTCACAAAGGTGTTTCAGTGCATGTCTGAGATGAACGCATCGCGGGAGCTGTACGACGGCCTAGTGGCGTGCTTCGAGCCTGCCACGTGGGCGAAGCTGACGCCAGTGCAGCAGCGCAACGCGTCGATCATGAAGGATGACATGGACGCAAACGGCATCCACCTGCCGCAACGCGAGCGTGAGTATGTTGTGCAGCTGCATGCTGACAAGGAGCGTCTGGCGCATGAGCTCATCACGTCTCAGGGGGGCCGCCAGCAGCAGGTGCTGGACGAGCTGATCAAGACGCGCCACACGCTTGCGCAGTGCCTCGGGGCGGACAGCTTTGCACACCACGCGTTGACACCGACGATGGCAGAGACACCCGAGAAGGCATGGGCCTTCATCAACTCCGTCTCGGCACGTCTGCAGGACAAGAGCAAGCACGAGCTGGACGTGCTCATGCAGGTGAAGCGTGCGGCCATGCGTGGCCAAGCGGCCTCGCCTGTGAAGGACTACGAAGTGGACGAGCTCTCGCAGCTCCACCAGCACAGCGTCTACGGTGAGGCCCTTGGGCGCCTGCGTGAGTACCTCTCCGCCGCAAACGTGTGGCGTGGCCTACAGCTCATCTGCGAGCGTCTCTTCAACATCACTGTCGACCGTGCCGCCATGGAGCCCCACGAGCGCTACCACCCCACCGTGCAGAAGTACGTCCTCCACGAGAAGCGTGCCGACGGCAAGCAGGGCGCCATGATCGGCACCATCTACGCCGACCTCCTCCAGCGCCCCGACAAGATGCCTGGTGCAGGCCACTACACAGTGCAGCTCGGCACCACGCTCCACAAGAAGGTGCTGGAGTCTGTCGATGTCAACGTGCCGAACGGCGGGAAGCAGCTGCCTGTGGTGATCTTCTCCTGCAACACGTCGGCAGAGGGTGTGAAGGACAGCTCGTACAGCTCGAGTGAGGACTTCTGGGAGGAGGTGCTGCTGTCGCCAGATGAGATGGTGACGTTGTTCCACGAGTTTGGGCATGCACTGCACTCTGCCTTTGGACAGACGGAGCAGCAGAACTTGGCGGGGACGCGTGCCAGTCTGGACTACGTGGAGACGTTCTCGCAGCTGATGGAGTACTATGCGAAGGACTACCGTGTGCTGAAGGAGTTTGCCTTCCACTACAAGACACGCGAGCCTGTGCCCGAGGACCTGGTGCACAAGCTGAACGAGAGTGAGTACAGCTTCTGCGCCACAAGCAAGCTGAACCAGCTCATCCTCGCAGCAGCAGACCTTGTCTTCCACGGCACGCGTCCGCTGTCCTATGTCAACACTTCTGGCATCGTGACGCAGCTTCCGAGCAGCGACGTGCTCCCGACCCTGAAGAGCATACACACACCTACGCTGGGCACCCAGACGGGCATGGACGGGCGGGCGTTCTCGCTCATGCATATGTCGAACTACCCAGCAGCGTACTATTCTTATGCGTACTCGCGGGTATGTGCATGGTTCCCTCTCCCACCACATAGCCACAACACAACACACACACACAGGTGATCGCATCTTCGATATGGAACAAGTACTTCAGAGACGACCCTCTCTGTGCAGAGGGTGGTGCCAAGCTGCGCCACGTCATGTCCCTCGGTGCCTCACAGTCGCCACCAGAGATGCTCAAGCACATGTTCGAAGGTGAGACAGACCCTTGCGTCCTGCTCACAGCACTCGACGAGCAAATGCTGAACCTCTAGACTGGGGGAAATCAGGGTTATTTTTCGAAAGGTGACCCGAATAAGCTACCAAAAACTTAGAGAAAACGCTGTTGAGGCAGCCTTTTCTTTGGCAATAAAAAAAGATCGTTTGTTTGATCATCTAACTTGAGCACTCAGCAGTTGCGAACACACAACTTCGTAAGCAGCAAACTGTACAGCTTCTTCAATGACGCGACAAGCGGTGTTCACATCTTCTTTGTTCCTCCTTGGTTGTTCTTCAGCCCGATGCCACTCGCAAAGGAGCATTGGTTCGTTCGTTGAACGCCAACTCCACCCAGGAACTCACAGCCTCTCTGCTGCACAACCATTACTATACACCATTCCCACCTCTCCCTTCCCATCAGCCCCCTCCCACCCTCTCCCCACCTCCAAAAATGGAAACCGAACCTGAAGAGAAGAAAGACCCCCTCTGGGAGTATGCACAGCGTGAGAACGTGCTGGCACTTGTTGACGACATGGTGAACCAGATTCTTGTCAGCGTACCCGCGGACCCGATTGCATTCATGGTCACGGTGCTCTGCGACATGCAAGCGAAGAAGACCGGCACAAGCCCACTTGGTGCGACACTTTCCACAGCTTGGGAAGCCTCCGGGCGCGACGCACCTGCCTTCACAAAGCTTCTCACCGAGGCGATACCCGAAGAACATCTCCGCCAGATGCACTTCATACCACACCCACCTGCCGAGGACAGCCTTCAACAAGAACTCTCGCGTGCCTGGGAGGCTGCTGAGCACGACGTCAAAACGTTTAACAAACGCCTCGAAAAGAAGTTACCACTGAGTTTGAAGAAAGGTTGGAAGGGTGCGAGCAGTGACGAGCTGACTCCTGCTGATAAGAATTCCCGGGAGACGTGGATTCAGAAGAGCAAGGACGCAGTGTCGAAGGAGAAGGACGAGGAGAAGGTGCAGAAGGAGCCTGAGATTCAGTCGAAGTTCTGCACGACTGCGGACGCAAAGGAGAAGGAGACGGATGTGATTGAAAAGGTGAACCTGTACGAGGAGCACTACACACCGAAGGAGGGCGTCTTCGAGGTGGTCCACAACCTGCAGGACTGGCACGCAGCGGGCAAGGTACTCTGGCCCGTCCACACGGTGCAGCGCTTTGAAAAGAACTGCCGCATGATGGAGCGCTTCCACAACTACGGCGAGCCCAGCACCGTCGTCATCCCGCTCTTCCTCTACTCCACATCCTTCGTGCATGACGTCGTCTGGTCTGCATGGGTCTCCTTCGGCAAGCTCGGCCGCTGGTTCGCTGTGTCGCAAAAGCTCCGTGTCACATTAGAAAAGTGGTATCGCCACGAAAGCGAAGTGCAAGGCACACCCCCGCAAGAGATAGGACACTTCCTTGTACGCACCTGTATTGGGGAGGAGCTCAAGACGCATAGCAAAGTGCGTGAGGCTGATGGCGAGCCGCTGAACTCTGAGATTGAGTATGACAACATGCCGTGCACGCTGAAGATGCACGAGGGGCGGCGGACGATGTGCGAGAACAGCAAGACTGAACTTGGCTGGGAAGGGCTGTCGATGTACGGGCACAACTGGGGGTGCATGGAAGGGATGATGGTAGCGGTGTACATTGCACGGTACTCCTTGAAGGACGCACAGCTGGAGGACACGGATCTGTTCCCCTTGACGGACACTGTTGCGTGGCTGCCTGTGCCGTGCTGCATGTTCCCCTCAGAGGAGCACAACGCAGGCACCACAGACCGCGACACCGGCGCCGACGACGGGCGTGCACGCCGCGCCATGGCAGCCTTCGTCAGCTCCCCAATGAAGACAATGCTCTTCTCGCAGATCCCGCCCCCAGGCATCCTCGACTACATCATGAGCAGGCGCAGCCAGGAAAAGCTCTCCCTCGAACGCGAAGACGCAGAAGGCATCTCGCGCCCGCTCCTCTCCACAGAAAACGTCTTCCTCGCGGACCCCGAGAAGTACCAGAGCATCAACTCACTCTGCGAAAAATGCGTCCACAAGAAGAACCAGCAGCAGTACGACGAAGGCATCCACCGCTGCCTCACAATGCTGCTCAACGAGCCGGACTACCTGCCCCCCGCATTCCACAAGCTCATCCTGCAGAAGCTGCTGCCGGCAAGCATCCACGGCGAGCCGACACCCCTCAACATCATGCACGCGCTTGACATCCAACGTGTGCAGTGGAAGCAGGGCGTCCTCTACGTGGCGCTCTCGGGCAGCCGCTGCCTCGTCATCGCTGAGAACGGCGAGCCCTGCCCCATCTTCCGCCTGGCGTCCTACATGGAGGACCAGCCGTACTGGCACCTCAACGCTACCATGCGTTCAAAGCAAAACAAATGGGAGGACACCACAGTCACGATCTCTGCCCACAGGCAACAACGCAAGCAGATGCGCCACATGGGTCACATGGGGCACAAAGGCAAGGATATACAGAAGGCGGTGTACCACGCAAGGGAGCCACACTCCGTCGGGAAAGGGATCGACTGTTTGGCGCTGGCGGCAGACAACGCGAAGCTGAAGGAGATGCTGGCCAAGATGAAGCCGCTGAAGTGGGCGACGGACTTCACGACGGAAGCGGACAACAGTGCGGTGCGCTACTTCTCGCAGGAGACATATGACATGAACGAGACGCACGGGAAGTACCTCGACCCGGTGCTCCTAGAGAAGGTGGGGTGGTGGCTTGTGGCCGACGGCTGTGGACACTACCTAGCAGAGGAACACGACGTGGCCTTCTCCATAGGCACGTGGATGGCACCCCAGGTGTGCCCCATGCTGTATTACATTGACAAGGCCATGAAGGACGTCTCCCACGTTGTCAACGACACCTGGCGCTGTGCGCCCCTTGAAAATGAGGAGAAGAAGTGCTACCGTGGGCTCGCTAATGCACGCCTTTCCAACCTGCAGTACAGCAGCGGGAATGTTGTGCTCTGGTCCGCCTTCTCCTCCGCAAGCGAGGACCAGGGCATTTCGCAGGCCTTTGCGAACGGGAAGAACGGCTCTGTGTTCATCATGCGCGGCACGTCCTGCCGTCTCATTGCACTGTGGAGCCGCTTTGGGCGTGAGTCCGAATGGCTCTTCAGCATCAACTCCATGTTCCAGGTCGAGACCAAGCTCAGCGAGGACCAGCAGTCGATCCTCGGGAAGACAGACTTCCAACTCTATGAAATCAGTGAAGTCACTGACGCCCACATGCAGGAGCTGCAGGTGCGCCGTAGCCTTCCCCGTGCAGAGACGAAAGAGATTGCTGGTGTGATCTTCAGTGCGCTGCGTGCAGTGAAGAGTGGGAACGGCGTGCTCGATATCTCCGTCAAGGACGAAAAGGGTGGGGCTGTCGAGGAGAAGTGGCTGTACAGTGTGTACGTGCTGTACAACCCGGTCGGGCAGTGCCCGGTCACATCCTCGCAGGACTCACGCCAGTACGACACGTCGCAGGCAGAGAAGATCCTCTCGCTTGTGCTGGAGGAGACCAACGAGAAGACGAATGACTACATTGAAGGCTTCTTCGACACTACTACGCCCAACGGGCAGAAGGTTCTGGTCCTCGTAGCCTTCATGCTTGGCGTCAGTGCTGCCCGCGGGCCTTCCTTCGTCGAACTCGATGCATATCGTTCGAAGAACAATCCCGACAAGTTCCAGGATGTCTGGGTCACCTGCAAGAACCCCTCAGAGCGGTGGGAGGTGCTCCTTGCACTGCGGCGGGAGGAGCCACAGGAGGGCTGCTTCATTGGGAATATGGGCGCTGTGCTGCTGGAGGAAATACTCCTGCGACAGGTGTGCCTCAAGAAGATCGACGTGCGCATGAACCGCATCGACCACCATGGGGCACGCCGCCTCCTGAACGCGGTCAAGAAGAACAAACACGTGCAGGAGATGATAGTCGTGGACAGCCAACCGATCCTGACGGATGCCTTGGAGTGCAAGGTGGGGACACTCACCATCGCAGGCATGCGTGCCAAGTATGCCTCGCCAATATCGGATGTCGCAGCTGCAGCGTGCACAGCGGCGCTCTGCTGCGTGGTGCAGTTCGACGGCATGCACGAGGAGAACATGATGCAGCACTTCCAACGCCTCATCAGTGTCCGCTGCAAGAACAAAGGCCACATCCACCACTCCATGCTCGAGGACTACGGCTCTGCGTGGACGTTCTACTTTGCCTCTGCCCTCAAGGACGCCGAAGTCCTGAGCATGGACTACGGGGAAGTGTACGACAACGACCCCAAACGCATGGGGGCCTTCCTCTACCAGCTTGCGGAGAACTGTGTGAGCGAGCACATCCCGTTCCCCAAGATGCCCGGTGCGCTTGTTGCTGCGGCACGCTGTGGGAGCATACGGCAGATCAAGATGCTCATTGATATGGGGTGTGATCCGTACGAACGCGACCAATTCGGCGAAACGCCATACAAAAAGCTTCTCCGCAGGAAAAGAACGTACGGCGAGAACTTCATTGACTGGGACCCCGCAGTCGAACACGAGCTGTGTGTCCCTTTGTCGTATATCCACCCGTACTTCATTCCGGTGCCGGAATGGCAGATCAAAAACTTTGCCCTGGAGATCATGCGCATCTGCGAGTCGTCTAACCACACCATCGTGGACGAGGTGACGAACACCTTCAGGGAGTACCGCAGGGCTGCGATAGGGTTGGTGCTGAAGGACGACGTCACGTCGCTGTTGGACACAATGTCGTCGTCGAGAGATGGCGCTGAAGAGCTGATGAGCAAGATCGAGCGTGGCTTTGAGCACAGCAGGACCAAGGTGACAACGCTGCTGCGCAAGACCGTGAAGGGGCTGCAAGATGTGTCACGCACGTGCCCGCACCTGAGCAAGCGTACGCCCATTGGCCGCGTCTCCACCACCCTGATGTGCCTCAAGCTGCTCAGCTGCGAGGGACAGGAGCTGCAGGAGATGGCGGGCATTGGGAGCACGCTCTTCCAGGTAACGCACCGCAGGAAACACAAAGGACACAAGGAGTACCTCCACAAACACACCTTCAGGAACGTTATCTCGCACCCCGCGTGGGACGCAGGCGTGAGGACGGAAGAAGAGATACGGCACCACCCTGAAACGAAACAGTGGCTGACACGGTGTGCGCATGGGAGCTTTCATAAGACGCTGACTTCTGGCGTGGACGAGAAGACCTCATGGGACAGCTGTCTGGACGCGAAGGTGATTGAGTCTGAGACACGTGGATTCACCTGCCCCAGTGGCGAAACTGTGCAGCTGCGCCGCAAGGAGCTTTTCGACCGTCTCTGGAACGAGGCTGAAGAGGAGGAGAAGCGTGTCCGCAAGCTGTCGCGCGACACCAATCAGTACGTCTTCGAGAGGGACTGGCAACCCGCAGACGGCGACTGGGCCACCGCACCCGTGCAAACACTGCGCCCTATCCAGGAGCGTCTCGCCCTCCCTCTCGCAACCCTGTACGACCCAACCAACGGCAACGGCGGGTGGAGTGCAGTCCAGCGCAGCCGGGACGGCATCAAAAAGTGGGTCAAGCTTTGGGCCTGCACGAACATCGTGCTTGCGTCTGGAGAGGAGGAAGAGCGTGTGTTGTACCGAAGGATCAAGAGCAGTGCGGTGGTCGCACAGTACATGAAGCTGAAGAAGGGGCGCATGACGTGTCTCCCGGATCTGTCGCATTGGGTGATCGAGCGGCGCCTGCCGCACCCGAACCACCACAACGAGAAGGGCGAGCCTGGGAAGAAGTACACACGGCAGGAGTTCATCGACGAACTCTTCGACGACGGCGAGCTGTGGGGAGCCTCACGGCGCAAGTGGACGAAGAAGGGTTTCAAGGGCACACTTGAGTACGAAGCTGAGTTCAAAGCCATACAGAGGCGTTGCGAAGACAATAGCGACGACGCACTCACCTGGAACGAGGCCGACCCAGAAGACCCGCTCGGCAACACAGGCAGTGTCGGGGAGGTCATGCTCATCGCACGCGGCAAGATCCTTGCTGAGAGCATCAACAAGATGACAAACGGCGGCCCCGACGTGATGATACCCGGCTTCATGACCTTTGTGGTTGAGAAGCTGACGACACGTGGCGACTCATTTGTTGTGCACCTGATCAGCCGTGGGTGTCTCCTGAAGACGGACAAGGAGGTGGCCACGTGGGCGTCTCGCATGCAGAGCGACATTGTGAAGAAGACAGAGGACATCCTGCTTGACGACAACGACCCGCCTGAGAATCCGCCTGACGACGTCGGGCAGCGGTTGTGCCCACGCCACGTGCATCAGTGGCTCAACCACGACACTCGCATCTTCTTCGGCAACGACGCAGCGCACCTCCCTGCAGACGGACGTGCCGCCATCGTCAACGAAGCCGCCGACCTCCTCGCCTGCGTGTCGCCCTTCGAGTTTTCCCGCATCCACAACCAAGGGGGGAGCAACACATACAACTTCAACACCTACGAAAAGCAGCAGGCCCTCCCCTTCTCGTACCGCCCCATCTTCGCCTTCCTTGAGCAGCTTGGGTGGCACCACCCTACGCAGGAGAACTTCATTCCCCTCATGCCGAAGTTCTGCCTCAAAGAGCCCATCCTCACCAGGAAGGACGCACAAGGCAAGGAGATCGAAGTCTCTGCCCGCACCATTGCAGAGGCGTTCCAGAAGTGGGATAAGGTCCCTGGGCACGACCCGAAGTTCAAGGCTCTGGGCATCCCGCCGCCGAATGTGGAGGGCGTGTTTGGTGACGGGCGATTCACCATCACTGTCGGCGAGCTGCAGCAGATTGTGAAGTCGACGATTCTGGTGACGTCGCCGGACCTGCCCAAGAAGTTCTTCCAGCTGCTTGTGGGGCGCTTCACTGCGGTGGACGAGTATGCGTTCTTCTTCAGACTCTTCGCAGCAGAGTCGCTGGCGGACATTGCAAACGACTTCGACACTGTTCTTGATCGGGTGCGGTGTCAGCTCCGCGATGCGATTGAACGTGACGGTGCAAGCATGGCAGCTGCGAAGGCACTCCTAGATGCCGACAACTTCGCAGACAAGGCGGCACGCATGAAATGTGAGTGGGAGTACCACTCCCACGAGTGGGAGGTGGATATGATGACTGAGGGGGCACGCAACCTCAACTCCCCAAGGCTGCTGTTTGTGCAGGAGCGCTTTGCGTTGTGGGTGAAGGAGGTGCTGGACCACCCATCCCGCAACGGCCTCATCAGCGCAAAGCAGGCACGTTTTGTGCTGAGCTACTCGATCCTTGAGCTGTCCTCGGAGGTCTGCATCGCGCAGAAGGGCTTCCTCTTCACGAAGGGCGTCCACGGCGGGAGCAACCAAATCTGCGAGCGCACGCACCGCCACGTGACCTTCCTCTGCTCGTCCTCCATCAACTTCTACTACAAGGTGGCCACCCTCCGCGAGGCACGCAAATACTTCCAGCGCATCGCCGAGCCGGGCACGTTCGATGAGCAGGGGTGGAAGTACTTCATCCCTCAGGGGCGCGAGCTCTTCCACACGCGATGCAAGTCGAACTACCACAACATATTTGAGGCCGCAAAGCAGTTGGTATGTACCCCTCATTTATTTTTTTTGCGATTTTGTACCAACCACAGGGCGTGCGCCACATGGTCGTGTCACCCAAGGGCATGGGCTTTGCCCTGCGCAACCTCTCTGAAGAGCTCTGTGCAGAGGTGGCCGAGATCCTCTACCGCGTGCAGTTCGAGCTGCTGGTTGAGGAGGAATGGGGGTTCGACATGGTATGCCATCAAACAATCGCACAGCGACACATCCTCTGCCATACCATCACATTCCTTCACACCACAGTACTGGCTCAGCGCCCCTGGGAAGCTGGTGACGATAGCACGCATGGCGCTGGAGTCTGTGCTGGACAACTGCACCGCGACGGAGGATACGGACCAGCTGCGTCTGCGGAGCAACATCTGCTTCCACAACGCGGATGTGAAGTACCTTGCGGCACGCCTCTCGTCCGAGGGCAAAGCGAGCGGCATTGTGATGTCCTCCTCCGACGACCAGCTCCTGCAGGGTGCAGCGGGCGTCTACTTCGAGCGTGCACGTTCCTGTGTCAACTTCTGCCCCATGGAGGAGCTCGCCTCCACCTCCACCTCTGTCCTCATGGACTTCCACGAATGCGGCAGCCAAATAGGCCTCGCAGACCCAGACGAAGAAGCAAAGAACGCACCCCCAATGTACCGAGAAGGAGACACAGGTAAAAAGGTGACCGAGATGTTCGTCTGAAGGAGTTGAAAAAGTAAACAATGTCTGTGATGTGCTCAGAAGGCCATTATAAATGCACCCGTAACGTCGATCTTTTCCTTGCCCAGTCTTTTTCACAAAAGGCTCTTTTTGGTTTTGTAGATGATTTGTGCACTGCGAGGTGGCTCAGGTTTTGTGATTCTTTTCATTTACCCATTTACTCGCCCACGTGGCACATCATGTTTAGGGAATGTGTGGCCTGGCTTTGGAGCTAGTGTGAAACCATTAGATGTCAAATAAAATGTTGCCACAACCATTCAGATGGTGTCATGACACCCTCCCCTCCTCTGTCTCAAGCTTTCTTTGGGTTAAGGTTAGGCCCGAGAAGGCTAGGATTGCAACCTCTACCTGCTCTTTTCTTTGGACAAAGCTCCCATCTTTTCTTAGATTTCTTTTTTCATTCTCAAAATCATTTCTTTTGTCTCTTTGCGTTGTAACGCGTGCACCCAAAGAGTACTCTTTCGTTGCACTGCTCCCACTTCGTCTTTATTTTAACATTTAAGACATCCTTACGGATTATTTCTTCGCTGCCTTACGGTCCTCACACAAGAGGCGTTTGCGACCAACCCCCCCAGATAAACTCCATATTACTCTCGACCACAAACGCAATCATGCTTAGGATGTGCTTTTTTTTGCGTTTTTCGATAAACCGTCACATGTTTTCCCCACCCTACACATATGTTAGTTAACCGTTCATGAAAGAAGTACTCCCCCCTCACTCTCTCCCTTTTTTCCTTTTTTTTTTTTTTTGTCTTGTCGTGGGTGTCCACCACAGCTCCCAACCCACTAAGGTACACGAGAGAGCTTTGTATTTCAGGCCAACTTCTCCTCCAGTTTTTCAATTTTATTTATTTTCAATCCACACGCAGGGTTTCCGCTTATCTTCATGGAAAATTTTTTTTTTCCAAAACCGTGAAGATATGAAGATATGTCCAAAAAGGGGTCAAAAAAATTTTTTCGCGCTCCGCGCGAAAAGGTCCGTCCATTTCAGGTAAATACGTGATGACGTGGGATGGTAATGTAAATCAAGAACCAAACCAACCCTTTTTCTCATGTTTTTTCTACGCCTGCCTTCCCTCAGTACAAGAAGAAACGGCGGATCTCATAATATCAAAACTTTTTGGCGAAGCCACGGTACGCAACATTTCAAAAATTGTGACTTAAAATCAACCATTTTTACAGACAAACTATGGTAGAGGGTGTGGGATTCCGCTCATAAGTTTTGCGCCGCAGGCGCACGGTACGCTACTTTTTTTATTTTTGTCGATCCCTTATTCTCACTCTTTGTCAAATGGTGCAAAGATTGAGGGAATTGGGGGCACGGTCTGAAACTTTACCTCGCTATATCCTCTTCACAATGATACCAGGAAGGGGATAAAACGCGCTTCGCGCGCGCGCGACGCCCTGCCTCCCCTTTTTTTCTGGGTTTTTTTTTTTTCTCATGAAGATATCTTCATGGGAAAAAACGGGAAAATCCCAGATTTTTTTTTTTTTTTGAAGATTTTTTGGGTCATATCTTCATAGCGGAAACACTGTCCACACGACAGAAGGATTGGGGGGGCACAACGATGCACCCGGATTTCTTATTCGACAATGCCACGACTGAATCGTCGTCGAGTGGAGCGTACTTCACAGGCTACCAGTCGGATATATTGAGGATTGCGACGATTGCACCGAGCTCGCTGTCTTTGCTGGGGTCTGCTGCGATGATCATTTCTTTGCTTGCGAAGGGAGGTTCGCATCTGAGGCTGTTGATGTGTCTGAGTGCGTCTGATTTGCTGTCGAACCTAGTAGTGATTGCCTCCCTGGTGCATTCCGATGAGTTCAACAACGGTGCCTGCAACGTCTTCGGCTTTCTCGTCACCTACACCGAGCTCTGCCCGATCTTCTGGACAGGCTGCATCTCCCTCTGCCTCTTCCTCTCGGTCTTCGCAAAGCACCTTACCGGGAAGAAGGGTGTGCACTACTTCTGGTACTACTTTGCCGTCTCCTTTGGGCTTCCGCTTATCCCTGCTATCATCGGCATGGCGCGTGACGACTACGGTGACGCAGGGTACGGGATGTGCTGGGTGCAGAACCCAGACAAACGGCTGTATTACTTCTACGCGCCGCTGTGGATTATCATTGCGTTCAACATAGTTGTCTACGTGAAGGTGACGCGGGCCTACATGAAAGGCCACCTGGAACAGCATGGCACCGTTCTGAGTGTGTCCACAGGTATCAGTCGGGTGGGCCGTCTGCGCTACTACCCTACCCTGCTGGTGGTGTGCTGGATCTTTGGCACCGTGCGACGTCTGCTCGAAGCGGTCGACCCTTCAATAGAGATCTTCCCCCTCTACGTGGTGCACACAGTCTTCTCCCGCCTCCAAGGCCTTCTCAACGCCATCGTCTATGGTACCGACCCGCTGCAGCAGTTCTACCCGTGGGTGATCTCGTGGTTCGCAGCAGAAACGCACAAAGACGCGCTCCTCCCGATCAACGAAGACGATTCCAACAGCGAAGACGACCAAGAGCGGAGTGTGCAGAGTGCCTTCACCTCTTCACTCTGAAAGGTAAGGTGTGTGTTGTTGGGGGATTGGAGGGTAGGAGGAGGGGATGATGTGGCAAGGTTTTTGGACCAGAAAAAGGCCTTGGGCCGATATTGAAGGTGAAAAGAAACTGAATGTCTCCCTGTGGGGGGTGTTATGTGTGTTGTGTTGTTGGTACATTGGGATTGTGGAAGGAATAGTAAGCGCATCGTGCAAAAGTCAGGTAATATTGCAAGGTGCAAAGGTGCAAGGTTGTGGAAGGAAGAGGTCAACAAATAAGACTCTTTGATGAGGAACCGTTTGCGGTTTTAATAAAATTATTGCCAACATTACCCGGTTCCTTGTTTGTGGTGGGGGGAGAATGGGTGGGAGGTAGTCGGCAAAAAAAAAAAAGCAAACCTGCAAACCAGGGTAGATCCTTAGCGAAAGTGAAAATAAGGATTCGAGATTTTTTATTTTTTTTTCCTTTTTTTTTTTCCTTTTTTCTCTGGCCCATTTTTTTGGTTACCTACTAATTTCCAGCCACAGAGTGGCACCACCACGGTCCGCAATCGATCCGGAAAGTCAAAATAAGGGGAAAACCAAAAGGAAAAAAAGTAAAAGTTCGCTACCGTTTTTTTGGCTGGCCTTCGGCCCGCCAATGCCCCTTTAATATTTGTCTTCACTTCATAAGACAAGGACCAATGAGTGTCACCTTGCATAAGACAATTTTGAAGCATATTTTTGAAGAACACAATTACTATGTCCACAAACCCGCAAAGCGGACCATTGTAAAAGGGTTGGTGCTGAAGGTGGAGGTTTCGAAGAAGTGCGTGTGTGTTAAAGGTCGGGTATGAGTCACCTGTACGGAGTATGAGATCCAGTAATAAAGACTTCAACCGGACCAAGGCAGAAACACAACACTGTTAGGCCAAAATCCAAAAACCCATAGGGCCCCAGTATTGTTGTCGAAAATCCCCACTTAATTTTTGGTGGGATTTTGAACTTTGCCCAAAAACTGCGAAAAAAAATTTCCGCTCGCTGCGCTCGCGGAGGTTCACCCAATGCGGTCTCGCCTACCCAAACTGCTGGTGCCTATTTAATTTTGAAAATTTTCTTGCTAATGCCGGGCACTACCACTTTTTTTCAGAATGTTTCTAGAAAGTATTACCCTTGTCAGAGGGCGCAGTGTCCGACAAGGGTCACAGCCAGAATGTGATTTAATTGTTCAAATGCCGAAGGAAAAGGAAGCATACGAAAGAATAAAAGTAGCGTACCGTGCGCCTGCGGCGCAAGCTTGCAGCCCTGTTTGGCAGTAAAAATGTGCAATTTTGAGCGCATTTTTTTGAAATGTTGCGTACCGTGGCTTCGCCATGGGTGCCACGACCGCCGTTTCTTTTTGTAAATATACTGTCACTGCGTGTGCCTGGTGCAAATATCAATACAGTGCCGAACTCTGCAGTAGGATAACCGAGCAATTCTCACATTCCGCCGGAGGCCCTAACGAGCTGGGTTGGGCTTGACCGAGTTTCAGAGAAAACCCCCAAAACCTATATTATCCCCTGGGGTTTAGTTCTACGACAGCTGAGATGTGTAAAAAAACACCACTATTCTGCCTCAGTACAGTACCAACCTGCTTGTTGGATTTTTTTTTTTTAGACCGTCACTCAGAGGTTTTTTTTGGGACCGGTTTTTTTGACCTTAGGGGGGGTGAGGTGTTTTTCGGGTTGCAAAATTTTTCGCGCGCTTCGCGCGCGAAGCCCCTGGAGAAGCTGGTTCGTGGGGGATTTTTGGAATCCGTCCGCGCTGTGGTGGGGTCAATTTGACGAAATGGACAAGTTCTTGGCTTTTGGTCAACATCAGTGTAAGGGCCAAGTGATCCTGCCGACTGAACAAGAAAAGGGGGAAACTGGGTCAAGGGCTGCCGCGCCGCAGGCGGAAATTTTTAGATGCCGTCCACTTTTTTGAGTTAAGTACCCAGTACCATGTCATACAATTTACAGTAAGCTTGCGCCGCAGGCGCACGGTACGCTACTTTTATGATTTCGCCCTATCCTTTTTTCTCATTCCTCGGGGGGGGGGGTTCTACGAGCTCCGTCCGTCAAATTCTAGGAAAACACGCCCACCCTCTAACTCCCTTAGATGGTTCTTGGGGCGCGAGAAAGGTATCGGGGGGAGAGTAAGAGAACACCATCAAGATTTTTTTTTTTATTTTCCAAAAAAAAATTTTATTTTCACCCCCCCAAAAGCCGGGAAAAAAATCGTGGGGGGGGGGTGAAACCCCCCCCCACCCAGTGTTGGTTTAATACAGCACCTAAAAGTTTAGTACAGTTTAATACAGTTTAGTACAGTTTAATACAGTTTAGTACAGTGCAGGGGTGTACGTACAGGGAACATGGTAAAGGGGGGGCTTTGGTGAGTGGGGGTGATCTTTTGACTTTGCTAACTGCTGTCACATGTTGATTTTCTCCGCAATGCGGGCTTGTGCTTGAGGAACTCGTCAAATGCGGCTCCTGTAATGCATGGGAGGGGCGGCTTCTTGCTAAGATGTCCACTCCCTGTCTGCAATTCATCGTACTTCCGTGCGATACGCTCGACATTTCTGATGGAGGAGACGGTGGCGCTGGCCAACTTCAGGATGAAGTTGAACTCGTTGCCGACCTCGGTGCGGTTTTGTGTCTTGGTGCCGATTAAATCGTTAATGCACCGAGACATCAAATGCGCACCGCAGACGATGCGCTGGGGACGGTGCTCGTTCCCCTTCTCCTCCACCAGGTAAGCACACAGCTTACTTGCCGCCGACTGGACGGTCGCGTCGCCATCTGCGATGACGCACGCGACCTTCCCGTCGAGGTCGAAGTCGGTGCACACCCGCTTCAGGTGTGTCACCACTTTTTTTTCTGGTATGGAATGGAACGGGTGTAAATTTTAAATATTACCTTTAAAAAAAAAAACTAGCTGGAGAAGGTGAGGGGAAAGTCTTACCGTACTTTTTCTGTAGTAAACCTAGTAACCTGTACTAAACTGTATTAAACCTAAAATCTCAAGAGTTTAATACAGTGTTTAATACAGTTTAATACAGCTGTTTTAAACAACTGTATTAAACCCTGCCAACACTGCCCCCACCCCCCCGTAAAAAAACCTCTGCCGTCACTCAATTTTTCCGCTCGCTGCGCGAGCGGACAAACCATCAACCCCCACGATTTCCAAAAACCTGAAAGTTAGCGTCAGGCCTGCGCGGAAAAATTTCAAAAACGGGAGAGAAAAAAAAAGGAAAAAAACGAAAATCACGGCGTACGAAAGCGCTTCGAGGAGTTTTTTGAGAAATTTTCAAAAAAAAAAGCGCTTGAATTTTTAGGAAAAAGCGCTTTTTTTTCCTGAAGGGGTTTGTTAAGGGGGTTTAAGTCCACACTACAAGTGACCCAAACCAAATTTATCGAGTCGCCGATTTCCCGCTGTGGGCATTTTTCTGACAAAAATTACGAACGCAGTGCCATTTTATGGCAACATTTTTTAGAAATGTTGCGTACCGTGGCTTCGCCAGGAACCTTTGGGTGCCATGACTGCTGTTTACTGATAAGAAGGCTGACATCCACTGCGGCTTGTGCACGGCCACCTGCACCGGCCACGGAAGAGTACAATGTACATGCCTCCTGCACAACAGCCCGGTAGGAAGTGAGAAGGAGCGAATGTCGCTGATTCGGAGGAACTCTGACTGTGCTTGGGTAATATTCGTCTCTCTGCCGGAGGCTACGATTGAAGGGGGTTTTTTTTGGGACCATCAACAGAAGTTTTTCAAAACTCAAAAATCCTGGCGGCGGGGCTGACCCCAACGCAAAAAAACAACCAAAATATCAAAAAAAACATGAGAACAGGTACGCCTTACCAAAAACCCCACACAAAAAAAAAAAGCGCTTTTTTTTTTTCATCAAGCGAAAAGTGCTTTTTTTTTCCCCCGAAAAAAAAAAACGCTTCAAGCGCTTTCGTACGCCGTGGAAAATAAATCTGAGATTTTTAGCGTTTTTAGCGAAAATAAGGATCTACCCTGCTGCAAACCAAAGATTTGCGGGTTTGCGGAATAAGCTAATTTATAAAAAGCGATTTAAAAAATGGAAAAGTGAGGGGCGGTATCCACACACTGTTTCCAATGATTTACAGTATTTTTTTATTTTCTATTATCTCGAAGGTGCAGACGCAAAGCCCTCGTTGGGGCTCGCTTCATCTTCCCTTTTTCTTTCCCTTTTTTTTTTTTTTTGATGTGTGTACGAGAGACACTCATCTTTCAAGTTTTCTTTTTCTTTTTTCTTTTTCCTAAACCATTCCCTCCCATCTGCACTCTGATGCACTGATTTGCATTTTTTTTGCTTAATTTTGCTGCAGTGCTTTTCAGCGTTCGTTTATTTTTCTATGATCTGCGCACATTCATCTTTCAAATTTTCTCTTTTTTCCTTTTTCTCGTGCATTATGCGTTTTTTTGTCAAATGCACCGACTTTACAAAAAAAGTTGAGATCTCTTTTGTTAGATGCGTTGTCGGGGCGTTTCTAAGGTTTCCTTCATTCGATCATACAGAAAGCAACAAACGAACAATATTCGTACATTTTGATTTTTTTTTTTCAATCTTCTTTTACAACCCCGCACCCCTACCCCTACCCCCACCCTACGTTACTTATAAACACTGTGACCTAGTTATTCCCAAAAATTACGTTTTTTTAAAGTGATATTTCGGGTATAAGTAGGTCGTCGTGAAGAGAAGCAGAGGCACTCCCCCTTGATGAAAATACTAAAGAGGGGATTGCATCGCTCTCTTGAGGGAAAAAAAGAAGAAAAGTGAGCGCATTTTGGTAAAGTGAGACGCATCTTCAGGTGTCTACACTAATACAACCAAAAAGAAAGACAAAATCGAAAAAGTAAAAAAAAACCCATTTAGTAGTGGTTACACGTTTGTCATCATTTTTTTTCCAAGAAGAAAAGGATGGTTAATATCTCCGGGTTTAAAAAAAATATCATTTCGTGAACGAAACAAAAAAGAAGGCAAAAAAAAAAAAAAAAAAAAAAATGAAGAAAAAACGTACTGAAGCTTAAAGACTCTAGGTCAGCGCTTTCAACGCCAGAACGAAGGCGCTAATATGGTGGTTTTCCTGAACAAATGATTAGAGGGCACCTCAGTTATTGACACCAAAACTAATTAAAAAGTAAACCAAAACGTGTTGCTTTTTGTTCAAAAAGCACTGCAAAAAGGTAGTGTTTTTTTGTGCATTTTGTTTGCTCTGCAGGAGATGCTCTGTTTTGTGGATGTGGACGAGGCACATTAATTTATTCAGTGCCTGCGTCTGCTGATGAACGGTGAGGCGTTTCTTGCACTTTCAACTTTCTCTTTATTCTACTAAGGCCCTGGTGGATCAGGGCCCTTCCCGTGGGTGTGCGCCCGAGACTGGGTGGGTCAGTCGCAGGTGCAACAACCACAGTTTCTTTTTCTTTTTTTTTTCAAGGTGACTAAGCACAGAGTAATCTAATCAGACTAAGCACGAGAGTGAATTTGAATGACCGATGAATAAACCAAAGAATAACCTAATCAGACTAAGCGCGAGAGGCTTAGGTTCATCTATAAACTTTTCTTTTCTTGAGATCTCGTTGTTTTGTACCAAGCACATTACCCATTTTTCAAGTTCTTGCAAAAAAGCAAAATTCGAATGATTTGCTATTGTAACAGACCAGGGGCGTGCTTTCCTAAGAAGCCAACGGACTGCCTTTGTATCACCTTTGTAGTTTGTATGAGCATGGTGTACTCCCTTCGGTCCCTTTGCTGCAGCGTTTTTCAGTTAGTTTTTTTTTCCCCCTTCTTCTTTAAATTTGCAGGTCAAGCCTAAGGGCTTTGTATTTCAAGTCAACTTTATTTCTTTGACGGCTGAAGAATCAGTGCCCTGCGTCCGCCGATGAACGGTGAGGCGTTTTGCACTTTCAACTTCTCTTTCGACGGCTGTGTACACATGATTCCATCATCTTTCAAGTTGTAAGGTGGTGGAGAATGTGTAAACGCACTGTAATGCCTGCGTGGAAGAGTGCTCCTGGTGGATGTGTGATGGTTTCAGGTTTGGGTTATCACTCGCATTCGGAATATTGCCCATTTTGTGGGTGTGTATGAAGGGAGAGTTGCCAAGGGTAAGGCGTCTTGCGCATAAAAAAAATATGCGAATATTTTCTACAATTTTTTTAGTACATAAAACAGTGTCCAAAGGAGCACCACCGCTGACTGAAATAGGGTTCCAGCGCTAACGAACATAAGAGGGTAACCACTAAGATGCATTTTGGGGTCCAAACTCTGAGGGTTTACCCCCCATCTGCTATGGTTTTTTGGACTACTGTAACAGTTTTATTGATAAGTCTCTGATTGTCAAAAATCGAGTTGTCTTTTTTGGTAATGATGATTTGCCAACTTATTGACGTTCATTATCTCTTCGGGAGACATTGTGGTACCAAACCTGTCTCCCCTGGGATATAGTGATTTTGATGGGGTTTGCTGATTTTATCTAAAAATAAAACACACGGCACCGTTCGGTTTTTAAGATTCTTTTCTGGTAAGTTTCTCTTTCCTATTTCTTCGTTTTGATCAAACCCTTCTTCCCAGCCGACTTGCCACAACACACCCTCAAAAACCTGCTTTTTCTCTCTCCTTTAAATTAAGAGGGATTACTGATTATTCCATCAAAACAAAGAACACTTTTTCTAATACCTTTCTCATTTTCCCCACACAAAATACACCCCCCTGCCAGGTGGTAAACATCGCCACCCTCCTCTACACTTTTTTTTGTCTCACGATTGTGTTCAAGGTGACTAAGCGTTTGTGTAATTGTATAAAGCTTTCGTGTTAAGATGCTTGATGCGCCCACGAAGCATTGGCAGCGTAAGGGCATCCCATGCAAGCTTGGCCGAAGTAGTGACGGGAGTGCTTACCGCCTGGGTGCTGAGAACAGTGCGACGTTCCTGCAGACACGGAACCGCTCCTTTGCGGGGCGCATTGCAGACACCTTCAAGCACTCCGCGCGAACGTTCAATGTCGACAACGTGTCGTCCGAGCTGGCCGACACAACAAAGGGGACACGTGTGCTTGCACGCGAGCTTGAACAGCTGCTCCAGGAGAAGCGTGCTGCATTTGAGATGAAAGTGCGTCAGTCTGCGCTTGGCTCTGAAGTGCACATGAAAGAGGCGCTTGTGGAGCTGACGAAGGAGGACACCCAGCAGGTGGCAGACCTCTGCAAGGTGCACCTCGAGGTTTTCTCGGAGTACATAGAGAACACAACGCTGTTCCGCAAAGTGCTGCAGGAGATCCACGCATGCTGCATGCGGGCTGTGGGTGCGTTGGGTGCGTCGTTGCGGAAGTGCGATGCGCTGGAGACGACGCAGAAGAGCCTGAAGCAGCAGTACCTCAAGATCGCGCACGACCTGCACGCCACGTTTGCTTCACGCACAGCAGAGGCGAAGGAGACTGTCTACGACGCACAGCGCGAGACGGCAGACCTGAAGAAGGAGGTCGAGTCGTTGACGAAAACGAACATCGAGTTGAAGACTGACCTGGCTGCAGCAAGGACACGCTATGAAGATGAGGAGCGGCAGTGCAAGCTCAGCCAGCGCGTTACAAAGGACACACACGAGGCGCTGCGGGAGCTGCAGCACCGCTCCACGTCCGTCATGGATGAGAACGCGATGTTGCGGAAGATCGCACAGTACAACGAAGACCTCCTTGGCGAGCTGGAGGAGCTCAAGGCTGCCGTCGCTGTCGCAGAGGAGAAGAGCAGCTCTGCAGACGCCAGCATCGCTGCCGTCGTGGCTGAGAGGGAACGCAGCGCTGCGCACTCAGGCAGCGTCATCCTTTCGCTCGCACGCACCAACAAAATGCAGCTTGCGGAAATCGAGGCACTGGAAATCGCTTTGCAACAGAGCAAAGCACAACACACCGACACTACGCGACAGCGTGACGCCATCGTACAGCAGTACACCCCACGACCTGACGTGAGCCGTGTCCAGCAGGAGCTGTGCATGCATGAGGACGCTCGGGTGGAGGACCTTGTGGCACCCAACATCGCGGGCAGCGAGCACAGCACGAAGCAGCGCTTCCGCATGCTGACGGAGCACACTGCGAAGGTGGCCTCTGCGCTGGACCAATGCAACCGTCGCCACGTTGTCGCAGAGAACCTGAGTGTGTTCCTCAAGGCTGACACAGAGGCGCTTGCACAACGCCTTGAGACTCCTGTCCCCGCAGGCCGTGTCTTCCTCGCGCACGGCACCCTCCCCACAGTGCCCCTCTACCTGCGTGCATGCGGCACTATACGACACCGTCTCCACACCGCAACAGACATCCGCACCCTCATCCGCGAGCTTGATTGTTATCTCGAAAAGCAAGACCCCAGCAGTGCGACCCCTCCAGAGCTCTTTCATGCCTTCCTGCAGACCCGCGGCGGCAGCTTCGAATCGCAAATGGAAACCGCGTACAGCGTTGTCGACGCGCTGGATCGCCTGAAGTTCGAGAGCGACCTGCTGTGCTTGCGACGGTGGCTGAACATGGAGGCGCCTTTTAAAATGGTGAAGGGCGTTAGTCAGATTGGTCCGAAGCTTTTGGAAGGGCTTTTGAAGGTGGAGACGAAGACGAATAATCTCAAAGGGGTCATCAAACGCAAGGTCCTGTGGGAGCATGTGGCGGAGGTGTGCAGGGCGTATTCCGAGGTGGACCTGCTGCGCCTGCGCAATGCCCTGCATAGGGACGTGGGGAGACAGCACGGCCTGCCGGAGAACTCTGTCCGCTTTGAGGCCTTATTCGTCCCTGATGAGAACGGCCGGTCCTCAGACCTGATGAGCGTGCTGCGTGAGCTCTATGTACACGATGTCGACGATCTGCGACTCGAATGGGAGGCAATAGTGCACCACACCACCGTCGCAAAGCAGACATCGCGTGCGCTTCTCGTTGGCGCCTTTTTGGCAGTGGAGCCTCTGCTGAAGGAAGATGCCGCAACAGCAGCAGTCGACGAGATGCTGCACACCCTGCACACAAAGACCGTTCTGCGTGACGGCGAGCCCGATATGATCACAGCAGATGCGGCGGCAGTTTTGGCACAAAACCGCAGGCATTTCCATGCCATGCGGCTCACAAAGCGGCCCGACGCACCAACGCAGCTGCGGAAGACACACAAACCTACCCTCTGCGAGACACTCAAGGCAGAGCATGAAGCCTTGGCAATGCATTTGCGGGTTCCGCTGCAACGATGATTATTTCCTAGAATTTTCGTAAAATTTTCAAATTCCTTTTTTCTTCTTCTCAATTCCTCCCCCCCCAAAAACCACAAACAGAGTGTCAACAATGAGGACTCTATTGTTGTGCGTCGTGGCCGCCCTGCTGGTGCATGCAGAGCCTGGTCCTGGTGGTGTGTACGAAGGAAAGGAAGAGCGTCTTGGGGGCAAGGGGATGGACGTTGTTGATGAGGATGAGGACGTTATGTATCAGAACGTGGAGGTGAAGGAGCTGACGGATGCGGACTTTGAGTATCTGACGCAGGCGAGCACGGGGATGACGACGGGCGACTGGCTGATCATGTTCCACGCACCGTGGTGTGGGTTCTGCCGCCGCCTCAGCGGAGACTGGGAGAAGGTCGCACGAGGCCTCCACGAGCGTGCCGTCGTTGCCAAGATGGACGCAACGGTCCACTTCCAAACCGCCACACGCTTCGACGTCATCAGCTTCCCCACCATCATCCTCCTCTCCAAGGGCAAGATGTACAAGCACAGCGGCGGGCGCAGTGTCGAGAGCCTCATTGACTTTGCCCTCAACCCAGACTCGGACAAGGTCGAGCCTCAGCCGATCCCTGCACCAATGGGCTTCCTCGGATCGTACGTACATATGTTTGTTAGGGATTTCCAGGTATGAAGACTGTGCAAAATTAAAGGGAGGATTTATCAATTTCCGAACATTGAACCTGGTTGGGGTACAACGGAACGTTCTTATGGTGATATCGTACTTTGTCCCTATTCACAGCGTCTCCTTGAGGATGACCCAAAGCTTCTTGCCCAGGCGGTCGGAGGCAGCATCGGCTGTGGACTTCTCATCAGCTTTATCTTGATCTACTGCTTTGGTATGTTTTGTCTTTTGTTGTGGCACTCAGCCGACTTTTTCTATTCCGATTCTCCCTCAAAACACACTTTTTCTTTTGCAGGTCCGAAGCAGAAGAAAGACTAGACATAGATTTCCATTAGTAGTTTTTTCCCCGCCTTGTCAACCTAAGGTGCTGCAAAAAGGTGTGGGGGAAGGGTCCTGTTTTGTCCACTACAGTTCGAAACAGTTCTAAATAAAAAGAGAAAATGGGTTTTAAAATACAGAAAATGGGTGGAGGTTGCCACCACCCTAACTTTAAACGTGACGCTTTGTTTTAAAAGGCGAAACATAACCACAAACGAACAATATTTCCCTCCCCCCAATATGTCCCACCCCTCCTCTTACTGGTCTCGTATATCCCTAGGGGGAGGTATACGTCGGCCCTTTTCCCAGACTCGAAGCCCAAATTCTTCTCCACTGAGGGGTTGAGCCCTGCTGCCTCAGATATGAGCGCAAATGCATGTTTCAGGGCATCACGACGGTCTGTCCTGCATCCCATGCTCTCACATGCAAAGGTGTGGTCGCCAAACGCATCCATGTGCCCCCCTTTGGTGTTACACTCGGCACGGGAGAAGTCTTGCTTAGATTTCTCGCTTGGTTCCTCTGCGCACACAATAGCTGCTGCAAGCTGAGAGGGGTTTGCAGATCCTGCCGTCTCGAGCTTCCACGTCCTAAAGCTCCGCAGCAGATCGTACTTGCGGGTGCTAGGGATCTGGCAGGCCTCCGCATACGCCATAAGGCTCTCCGCTTCCTGCTTGGCAGTTTTCGGGCTGTTGATGAGGCGAGCAAAGTCAAACCGTCGGCACACTTGAGGTTCAACATAGCTCTTCCTCGAATGCTGTTTTCTCGTCTGCTCGTAGTTCTGCCTTCCAGTTTGCTTTCATCGAAGCTCTCTTGGCCACACTCCTTCCTGTATCTGCACACTCGACCAGGTGTCGTACTGGCAGTCCTCGAGGTCGTGCTTCTTTGGCGCCACCCCTCTGTGTCCCTCTCCTCCTTGCGCTTCTTCCTGCGTGTCTCTGCATGCACAGTGCATAAGAAGGACATAGTAACCACGCTGTCTCTTTCATTGAGCTGGAGGCTTCTGGGTTGTAGTTCCATATTATTGCTCTGAGGGTGGCGTCTGCAGTCTGAGAAGCTGCGTCTCCTCCGTCGCTTCATCCTGTCGAGGTGTCGACGTCACCTGAGCACTTTGCCTGGTTTCCCGCATCGTATTTCTGCTTTCCTCCTCGAGGCTTCAGCATTTTGTGGGTTTTGTTGTCCCGCAGAGGTGTTTTGCACCTTTCAACTCTTTGCAACACTCACACCCTCAGGAAAGTACAGCTGTGCGCTGCACACAGCACAACACAACAGCACGATGTCGTCACCCCCACCACAATGGCAGCGTGGCGACGTGGCGGAAGCACGCCAGGTGATGGACGGGCGTGGCGGACGGCCTCTGTGGCCTATGGTGCGATTTATGGTTGCGACGACGCTTATCATGATACCCTTGGGCGGCATCCAGAGCTGGTCACGACTCAAGCAGGTTGTGAGTGCGTACCTCGGCTGGAAGGCAGGCGCTGCAGGGCACGAACGGACTGGTGGCGATGTGATGGATGTGAACGTGGTGGCGTGGTTCTCCTTCGGTGTGTCGATGCTCTTCTTCGGGAGGCTCATGGAGGAGATGCGCAACCCGAAGTTCGTCGTGATGATCGGTGCAGTCATCGGCGGTGCAGGTCTTATCCTTGCGTCGCTGTGCACATCTCTGGTTGGGTTCATCTTCTGCTACGGTGTGCTGCTCGGGGCTGCCTGCGGGACCTACATAGTACCGCTGTTCTATGTGGCGAAGTGCTTCCCGCATACCTCTGGCGTGCTGATGGGGTTCGCCTCTGCGTGCTTTGCGTCAGGCGAATTGGTGCAGAACGTTATCACCGCGGTGCTCCTGCGTCTGGACGAAATGCCCGGCGAAGACGACGTTGTGGAGTACGAGGTCTACAAGAGACTTCCCTTCGCACTGCGGCTGCTGGCATTGTACTACGCGTCTGCGCTGTTTGCGGGGGCGGTGTGCCTGCCGGACCCGAAGGAGGTCATGCTGCGCGTGCAGTTTGAGGCACAGTACCATTTGCTGCAGAGGGGGCGGCCACGTTCGCAGACGCTGACGGGGTCGACGAACGACCCTGCCTTTGATGGGCCGAACGCGGCGGAGGAGAACACACGCACAGGGCTGCGCCATGTACGCGACCTTGTCGAGAAGCTCTGCTGTGGGCAGGGTGGCATCTACACTGGGTACCCCTTGGTGCGGGAGTGGTGGTTCTGGCTGCTCCCGGTGATGACCTTCTGCACGTATGTGTCGGGCACGTTGGTGACACAGAACTACAGCGACATCCGCCTGCAGGTGGTGGCGTCGACGGCAGAGGACGACACCTTTGACGCAGAGATCTGGGCACGTGTTGCGTCCATTGCAGGGCGTCTCATCTGGGGCATGGTCTCCGACGCAGCAGGCTACCACTACGCGCTCATGGGTGTCTCCGTCACCAGCGGTGCCTTCTGCCTGTCGTACCCCTTCGTGCGCAACAACGGCCTCTTCCACATGTGGAGTGCGATCATCTTCTTTGCCTGGAGCGGCAACCCCGCTATTGTCCCCGCATTCGTCTCAGAGATGCTTGGTGGCAATGAGTTCTCTGTGTACTACCCGCTTGTTGCGTTGGGGGCGTGCTTTGGGATTGGTGTGGGCTACGCAGTGTCGGACAGCTTTGTGGATACGCTTGGGACACCTACGTTGGTGGTCATGGCAGCACTCATGGGGTTGTCGAACATTGCGATCTTTCCGGTGCGGTATTTCAGAACGCCGTCGGAGGAGCAGCAGATTACGAGTGGGAAGTGGCCGTCAGGGTCGCAGGAGCAGGTGTCAAACAAAGACAGGCAGAGCGAGCAGACCCAGAGTGGTGGCATCGAGAACCAGAACAGTGGCGCGATGCAGCGTGGGCATGCACGCAGCAACTCGTCCTCCAGCCAGCAGTTCGACTTCCCCCCTGCAGGTGGTGTGTCCGACCTGAATAGGCAGTTCAGCCGTCCCATCCCCGACGTCTTCCGCACCGAGGTATGTAGACATAAGGGCAGAGTGGTGCAACCATTTCAATCAAAAAATACAAAATTTTAAACCACAACAACAGAGCATCGACACAACACGGCAAACAACGTCGCCTCCAACAGTCTCCCCTCCAGTGATCCCTCACAGAAGGTACAGCACGCTGCCACAGTGAAGGCAACAGTGTGCGGGCTCATAAAAAAAAGGCGTGAATTTTTTGTGTTTTATTTGTTGTGCTCACTTTTTTTTTTTTGAATTCGGGCTTTGGGTTTGGGGTATGTTTGGCAGTGGTGCTGTGTCTGAAGGAGGTGTCACTTGTCACTTTCACTTTGTTGGTCCGACACCCGAGGCACCAGAGGCGTTTGCAATTCTATTTTTATATTTTGTAGCCGGCTGGCTGCGCGATAACGAATGTGATCAAGGTGACTAAGCACGAGAGGCTTAGGGTCATCTTATAAACTGTTCTTCTCGTTTGTTTCCAATGAAGTACCCTCCATGGTTTCGGCCCACGCGGAAAACCTTTGCCTGTCTCCAGAGAGACGTTAGCACTGGGCAACTTCACATTTTTCTTGCGGTCCGCGTGTTCATACACTTTTATTGGGGGTTATGGGGTAATATTGTTCGGCTAGTTTTGTTTTGTTCCAAACATCGCACTATTTTTTTTTTTCTCACTTTCCAACAGACCAAATGCTCTGTTTCACTCAATTCGAACTCCCCTATGAGCTAACATCATTTTCCTCTCCTCCTCCTCCTCCCCCGCCCCCTCTTCCAGCTTCCCCTTAGAAATGAGCACAGAGTCTCTCTCTGATGCAGTGAGGTGCATTGCTGAGGAGAAGGAGAAGGGGAATGCGTGCTTCAAGAGTGGTGCGTATGAGGCTGCTCTCGTGGAGTATGATGCGGCGCTGGCACATGCAGGGACACCTGAGACAACTGCTGCCTTGAGTATTGTTGCCTCGAACAAGGCAGAGTGTCTGCTTCGTCTCAAACGCTGGGACGCAGCCGCAGCCGCATGCGACCAGGCGCTGTCCTTCACACCCTCAGCATGGAAGCCGCTCTGGAGGAAGGGCCGTGCCCTGCAGGGATGCGGGCGTCTCTCCGCCTCCCTCGAGCACTTTGAGAACGCAGCCGCCCTCTGTGACGGCAGTGCTGCGAACAAGGAGTCCATCCTCGCCACCATCGCCGAAGTGCAAGAGACCCTGAAGGTGCCGGAGAACTTCATGTCCACCTGCGTTGCGCGCATCCAAGCGAAGGGCAGCCTAGGGGACTGTGTGGACCAGCTCATGTCGCGTGGCTATGCCGTCGTGGATGACTACTTCCATGCAACCCATGCAGACGAGGTTCTCGCTGAGGTGAAGCACCTTGTGCACAGGACAAGCCCGCGAAGCTACCTTGCGCCAAACCGGACGTACTTCAAGAACGATGCCGGGACGGTCACGCCCTTCGACAAGCCACACGTATTCGAAGTCGACCTGCATGGTGCGTTCACAGGCACTGACACCGTGGCGGCAGAGTACCCCCGCTTGGACGCACTGTTCTCCGCACCCGACATCCCTCAGGCGTTGGAAGAGAGCGGTGCAGGGGAGCTGCTCTTCGACAAGGATGCAGGACAGCGTGCAATCAAGCTGCAGTGGAATGAGGGCGGCGGGTCCTTTCCGTGGCACATCGACAACCCGGGGAACAACAAGCGCCGTGTGACCTGCGTGGTGTACCTAAACAAGGCGTGGAAGGCGGGGGATGGGGGCGAGATTGCGCTGCTCCCATTCCTTGGTGACGAGGAGGTTGTGGTGGCGCCGCGCTTCAACCGTGCGGTGTTCTTCCTGAGCGAGGTGATGAGCCACAAGGTGCTGCCTGCGGTCGCAGAACGCTACTGCTTCTCCATCTGGTACGACAGACATAAGGACAGCCCGCAGAACTTCGACCACATGTACAGCTCGCCGCTGCCGCTGCTGAAGCAGCACCTTCCCACACAGGTGAAGTTCCTGCAGAAGCCGTCGACACAACGCACCCTTGCGCGCCTCGTCTACGAGGAGGAGTACCTCGAGACCCTGGACACATGCATGCCCGACAAGACAACGGAGTCCTACAAAGGTCTCCTCAAGATGCACACAGTACACGTAGAGGGCATCCGCAAGGCAAACGCAGGCACACCCCTGCTTGACACGATAGAAACGTTGCGGTCGCTTAAAGGGGGCCGACAGCGTGTCTATCTTGAGTGACTAACGTCAACCATTGGGGGGAATTCCAAAAAATGGGATCCCAAAATTCGTAAGATTTGAATCGAAAAACATCATGATGCAAACACCATTCGTCTTTTGTAAAAAAAAAAAATCGTCGCATCAAAGAAAGGCCAGAAAATTAAAGAAAAAATAGAACGAATGTACCTCAGGTAAAGGAAGGAGGGAGAAAAGAAGCAGACACATCCTAAGTGTGCAAAAGTGTCAACAAAAAATGTTGAGAATACATCAACAAATACGGGGATGCCATAAACTGACCCGGGGGGAAAAAGTTACATTTGTCCGAAAGTGGGCCTCAAGAACGTCCCTCGCGTGCCAGGGTTTTGTTTGAAAGGTTTTTGAAAAGAAGCGCATACATCTGCGTGTTTTGAGAAGCATTTCGACATAAATGTCTCAAATGCAGCGCATACATCTGCGTGTTTCAATGGCAAGGCTTCGATCCGTGTATTTGGACGGCAACGCTACGCTGTATGAAGCATGCGGCGCAATCTGCGTGTTTTGAGAACAGCATTGCGACAAAGAAGACGCATCAGTTGGCTTCTCACACGCTATGAACCCCATCCAAAGACACCTGACACGTAGATAAAAAACTTGGCCGCAGACTCGTGCGCGTTCTTGTATTCACACTCTGTGGAATTCTTTGGGGGGTTTTTCAGGGATTTTGCGCCGGAAAAAGTCCGAGGTGAAATGTTGCATCACGGTCTGTCATATTTTTTGAAGAAGCTCAAAGAAGTAGTCTCCGAGGTATATTGAGGGTCAAGGGCGAAAAAATTATACAAACCGCAGTACGCGGCAGCAAGGGAAGGTGTTGTAGACACACCTGCCACACGTTCAACCCGCGCTAGGTAATCGGAAAAAAGAATACAAAAAATATAAATGGATTTTGTGCACCCAGTGACCCCCTCCTACCCCCTCCCTCCTACCCCCTCCCACATCCCAACACCCATTTGCCAGCTACCACACTAAAACAACCCCACTCCAACACACAATGGGAAACTGCAGCGACAAGGCAGCTGTCCCCGGAGCGGCAAAGACCCCTACCGCACCGGTCCCGAAGGTATCACACCCCGCTCCCTTCTCTCCCTCTCCCTCACCCCTACCCACCACCTCAACCTTCACAGCTCGCGGCCAAGGCATGCGGCATCAGCACCGCTGAGATCTACCGCATGCAGGACTTCATCAACTTGCAAGAGGCGTACAAGAAGGCTAAGGAAACCGTCAAGTCGAAAGACGCGGATAAGTCTGACGAGGATGTGCACAAGTCAGTGATGAGTGACAAGGACGTAGAGATCAAGCTGGGGCACGTCGTGGACGCAGCGGACAGGCAGTTCGGGCTGACCTCGCAGGCGGCCAAGGAGCAGACCAAGATGTGCAACGAGATGGGCGACCAGAACCCCAACAACGCTGTGCCCGACAACGTCGTGGCACAACGCGCCTGGCGTGATGCGAAGGACGAGGCCAACAGCAAGGCCGTCGAGAAGGTTGTCACAGAGGCGATTGAGGAGCAGCTTAAGATGGCGCACGAAACCGCGGCAGACGCAGTCGAACCCGAGGCTCCCTGATTAAATTAATTTTTTTTTTGACATTTTTTTGTTCTCCAAATTTCAACGTAACTCTCATTTTAGACAAAAAACAACCACACTTTGTGGCAGATTGCTATCCTCTCGTGTCACGGTGGTGCAAATAACGTAAATAAACAAATTATCTAAAATGTTGAGCAGCTCTATTTTAGTGCGAGACTTCACCCTTCTCGGAGTCTCCACCTTTATTAATTGTGTTGTATTCTGTTTTTGTATGAAAGGGGAAAAAGAAATGTGTGAAAATAATGGGAAACTAGCGAAAACGTCGGCACAAGCCAAAGCCGACTTTTTGTTATGTTTTCTACATTGCACAATTCCCTTCCTGCACTCGTACGAAGCACTTACCGGAAAACAAAAATAGTGTACCATCTTTTACCCCTCTGCACAAAAGAAGGGAAAAAGTGACACCTTTTTAATTCCAGCCCCCCTTTTGCCCACTCCTCAGCGTTTCTCTCTCTCTCTCGCTTTTTTTTTTCTTCCCGTTTTTTGAAAATCGTTACCCAAGTGTTTTTTCTGGTGTTTTTCTAGTTTTTTTTTTTTTGCCAAAAACGGACACATTGTGTCTGTCTTGTCCACTGCTCCAAAAGTGGTGTTTTGTGTATCTGCTATTTTCCCCTTTTCTTCTCGAGGAAGTATTGCTGGGAGAAATGGTTTTTTTTTGCACAAAATCTTAAAGTAAAATGAAAATGAAACAAAGACAAACAACGATCGCTACAAAAACCCCCCTCTCATAACCCCCTGTGCATTTTATTGTCCACGACCTTGACCTGCCCGACGGCCCACTTTCCAACACTTTAAATTCAAACCCACACAACACACCCCAGATTGAACGGCTTTTCACCGTTTTTTTCCCCCCTTGTTTTTCTTGTTTTCTTTTTCTTTTTCTTTTTTTTGTTTTTACCAATGTCCAGACGCATCGCATTGACACAGGATGGGGGCGCCAAGCGTACCCTCTCTGCTGGGGGGAGGCACAACGAGATCCGTGGTGAGCTTTGGTACTCGCCGTCGCTGCAGGGGCAACGGCGGAACCTGACGGTGACGATTAACACGACGCTGGGGAAGATCACCGTGGCGGACATGTCGGCGGCAGCGAAGTCGCGTAACGTTGTGTACGAGAGCAAGTTTATCGCCCTCACTGCGACGTCGTGGTTCACACACGAAGGCGGCCACGGGCGCGGCTCCTACGGTACGGGTGTGGGTGGGAAGTGGTTCTACTTCACTGTCGCAGTGCAGAAGCCCGACGGCAGCGAGACCACCAGCCACCACCCCCCAGAGAAGAAGAACACACCACGCCAGGCATCTGTCGCAAACAAGCCCCGTGCGCACACACCACTTGGCCGCAGTGCGCTGCTGCGCCACCCGAACACCCTCCCAAGCACAGTCGTGACGACACCTCGTGGATGCGAGACGCTGGTGTTCTCGACCAACAAGCAGGTCGAGAAAAAGAAGTGGGAGCACTTCTTCCGCAACCCTATCAAGAGCACTGCGCACGTAGCGACGTCGCCTGCGCACAACATCAGTGTGACGAGCGCGAAGGTGGCCCACGCACTGCACTCAGAGGTGCGCACTGCAGGCGCGTCGCCGTCGTCGTCCTCGCACCACGGCGACTCACCGGGGCACAGCTCACCACGCACCACCAGTGTGTCTGCAGGGTCTTCGTCGTACGTCTCAGCGCCGGTCTTTGTGAAGCAGCACAGCGGACACTCTGCAATGTCCGGCACACACCCGAAGACGGTGAGCAGGTTTGACGTCTCCGACGACGAGATGAGTCTATTGATTGACGTCGTCGATGCGCCTGCGAAGGTGCCCACCCACGTGCCCACCTCTGTCGCCACGCCAGCGTCGCGTGCACGCAGCGCTGAGCGCGATGATATAGACGTGAAGGCGCTGCAGCAGCTGCGCGACGAGAATGGCGAGCTGCGTACACTGCTGTCCCTGCGCAGCGATGCGCTGCAGAGCACGGAGATGGAGCGCCACAGAGAGGCCTCGCAGTACAAGGGAGAGATCGACGCGCTGCGTGCACAGCTTGGCAACAGCGCGCCCGCGCATCTGGACTGCCACCGCTGCACGGAGGACAAGAACAAACGCAGGGAAGAGGTCGAGTCACTGCGCAAGGCAGAGCATGCACGCGAGAAGACGCTCCGCCGCCGTCTCGACACTCTAGCCAACGAGATCCTCTCCCTGCAGGCACACCAGCGCAGCAAGCCCAGCTCCGCAGCCTCGATTGCACAGCTGCTCGACATTGAGGGCTCGACAAGGCAGGCTATTGAGGAGCTGTACGGCAAGCTCTCGACAGAAGCGTTCTCGATGATGGACAGTGTGTGGCGTATGCTCATGGAGTCGTCGACCCTCGACAGAACCACCACCACGCGGCAGAGCTCGCTGCCGACGATGTTCGGCTCGCCGCAGACGCCTGGGTCGTGCAGCAGAATCATGGAAGATGTGCTCGAGCGGGACATCCTTCTCGAGGCTGCCGAGCAGCGTCTGCTGCTGTCGCTTGAGTCTGCGAGTCTGTCGCCCTCGATGAACGAGTCGTGCCACACACCACCCCGCGTGGCACACTCACCTGAACGCGTCTGGCGCAGTCCCTCCCAAGAGGATACCTCAGAGGAGTGGACCGTCACCAGCACCTATCTCGACGTGCACGTCGCCTTCAACGGCGCGGAAGGTGTTGTCTGCAGCCTCGGCCGCGGGGAGGTGTTCCGTGTGCACGACGCAGGTGACGATGTTGCGAATGTGTCCTGCACCTTGCGTGGCACGATCGACGCAGGCGACTTAGGAATGCTGCAAGACTTCGCCCGTCTTGACTCGCAGGTCGAAAGCGCTCGGGTGCGTGCAGGGGAGAGGCTGCAGGTGACGGTCGGGCCAAAGAAGTACTCCGTGCCGGAGGCGACACAGCTCTTCGTGGTGCGTGACGAGGTGCACGACAAGGACAAGGCGGCCGTGAAGGTGACGTTGACTGTGTGTGGCGAGGTGCGTGTGCCAGTGGCGGACGTGGCGCGCAGGACCTTCCACGATGGGTGGGTTGTCATCGGCAGCGAGGGTGCCACCGTGCGTGCGGAGGAGGAGCTTGCCTCGCGCATCGTTGGCGAGCCGCTGTGCTACGGAACCGCCGTCTCCGTCAGCAGGGTGTCCGGGAACCGTGCGTACATCACGGCACCTGTGTGCGGGTGGGTCTCGCTCTACGCACGGTCCACGATCCCGCCGAACAACTCACACCAGATCCTGGAGCGCTGCAGTGCGCACCGGCAGGCGCACCTTGAGACGGCACAGCACGCACACACGGAGCAGCTGCGTACAGTGGAAGCTGATCTGGCTGCGACACGGCAGCAGGTGAGCCTCCTGACGTCGCACCTTGAGGAGCAGTCTGCAGTGGCGCTTACACGCGATGCTGAGGGTGAGACGCTGCGTGCTGCTGCCGCCGACCACGCAGACGCGCTGGAGGAGGTGCGTGCGGAGCTGGATGACAAGGCGGCTGTGGCAGACTTCTACCTGGAGAAGGTGTGCCAGCTCGAACACGTGGTCATGACGCTATCCGGTGAGAATGCGACGCAGTCGGAAGTGCACCGCGCACTGACTTCGGAGCTGGCCCTGCACAAGAGCCACCTCACAGATGCAAGCCTCGTCAGCGACTCTGCCGCCTCCACAGCAGACTCAGAGGACACCGGCAGAAGCAGACGCAGCACGATGTGCCTGAAGTCTCTGATGGAGGTGCAGAAGGAGGAGCTCCGCATCAAGGCGACTGCCCTCGAGCGTCTGAACGCGACGCACGAGGCGACGCTGCAGCAACTGCACAACGAGGAGCGCCGCAGTGCAGAGCTTGCCCAGCAGATTGAAGAGGTGGAGGCGACGCGTGCAGACTCGCTGAAGGCTTTAGTGGGCGACATGGCGGAGAAGGCTGCAGCACAGCAGAGCCAGATCAACGAGGCCGAGGAGGCGGTGGCACGTCTGCAGGTTGCGAAGTCAGACATGGCTGTGTCGCATGCACACGCCCTGGCTGCCTCGCTTGAGGCAGCAGAGGGCGAGCGTGCGGAGCTGATACGCAGCAACGCAGAGTGCCTGCGCGGCCTGCAGGAGGAGGCCGCTGTACAGCACGCAGCGCACTGCCGCGAGCTGGCAGACTTCAAGGCTGCATGCGAGGAGCAGGTCGCTTCCCTGCACAGCAGTGTCGAGGACGAGCAGGCTTCCGCCTTGACACTGTTGCAGCAGCGCGACGATGCCGTGCGTCAGGTGCAGGTCCTGACCCGCAGTATCGAGGCGTACAGGGTGGAGTGCGAGGCGCTTCTGCAGAAGACGCCAACAGAGGCTGCACGTGGTGTGCTGATGTGCGAGGCAGAGGAGCGTGCGATCCTGCAGCTTGCGGAGGCAGAGGCAAGGCACGAAACCACCCACCGCTGTGCTGCCTTTGCGACGTCGCAGCTGGAGGCTGCGTGCGAGGCGTCTGACGTTGTTGTGCAGAGGCTTACGAAGGAGCTTGCAGCGCACGCCAGCAGCGACAAAGCAACACAGGCAGCGCAGCTTGCGGAGAAGGAGGCTCTCCGCAGTGCCGCTGTGCTGCAGGCTACTGTGGAGCAGCTGCGGCAGGACCTTGGTGCCCTGCGTGAGAAGCACGCGAAGCTGACGGACGAGCTGGACACCTCCCACCAGGAGCAGGACAACCAGTACCAGAGCCTTCTCGACAAGGAGGACCTCCTCCTGCAGCGCGACAGCGACGCCGAGCAGGTGCGCAGTGACCTGCGCAACACCCTCAACAGCCTCCAGCAGGCACAGGACCATGCACGCGACTCAGACGCAAAGCTCGCACAGTACACAAAAGACGCACAGCACGCTGTCCACGGCCTCCAGCAAACCGTCCTCAACCTACAGAGAGACGCAGCCGCAACCGAAGACAAGTACACACGGCACGTCAAGGAGTCGAAGCGTGCGGTCGAAAACCTTCAGGAAACCCTTTGCGACGCAGAGAGGGAGGCTGCTGCTGCAAAGCACCTCGCCACCACAACAGCAGACGAGCTGGCCACTGTGCAGGAGCACAACACACGTCTTGCGCAGCAGGCAAAGGAGGCACTGCGCGAGGTACACGAGCTGCAGCAGAATGTGCTCGGTGTGGAGAGGGACGCTGCTACTGTCGAAGCTGACTTGACGGCTGCTCAGGAGCACTGCGCCGCCAGTGACGCCAAGTACACACAGCACGTCAAGGAGTCGAAGCGTGCGGTCGAAAACCTTCAGGAAACCCTTTGCGACACAGAGAGGGAGGCTGCTGCTGCAAAGCACCTCGCCACCACAACAGCAGACGAGCTGGCCACTGTGCAGGAGCACAACACACGTCTTGCGCAGCAGGCAAAGGAGGCACAGCGCGAGGTACACGAGCTGCAGCAGAGTGTGCTCGGTGTGGAGAGGGACGCTGCTGCTACGACGCTTCTTGCTGCCACCACGGGGGACGAGTTGTCGGCGACACAGCGCACCCTGGAGCAGATGGAGCGCAAGCTTGAGGCCAAGGTGAGCAGGATCAGCGACATGCAGGAGGAGCACCAGGCAGCTGCCGCACAGCACAGCGCTGCGGTGTACAAGCTGCAGATCGAGACGGGGCAGGTACAGGCGGAGCTGGCTGCGTCGGAGCGCTCCCTCTCGAAGGCGTCGACTGCGTTGGAGACTGCGAAGCGCGAGGGCGAACGTCTGCAGGACGAGCTGCGCAGTGCTGCACGCAGCAGCATGAAGGAGAAGCGCCTTGCGGACGAGACGAAGCTTGCCCTCGAGGAGGAGGCCATGTCGCTGCGCAACGCTGTGCGCTGCATGGAGAACGACGCAGAGACACGACGTGACGACAGCGCTGCGCTCAGAGACGCACTCTCGCAGGCACAGCGTGCAGCAAGCGAGGCCAGGGAAGACGTCTTCCGCCTTGAGAAGGAGGCAGCAGACGTGCGCAGCACATCCACAGCAGACCGCACCCTGCTCACGTCCCTGCGCAAAGCAGAGGCACAGCGCGAGGCAGACACGATGTCGATGCAGTACCGCGTGTCCGCGTTGCAGACAGAGCTCGACAGACGCGACGAGGCGGAGAAAGCGTTGCACCAGAAGCTTGCGAGGCTTGAGGTGGAGGCGGCGGTGGCAGCTGCACTGAAGGAGCAGGTTGTGTCCTTGGAGGTAGACAAGAGCCGTGCTGCGCAGAAGGCGAGCGAGTCTGTGCATGAGCTGGAGGAGGCGTGCCGTGCGAAGGACAACGAGATCATGCGCCTAGAGGAGTGGGCTGCGCAGCAGGCGTGCAAGCAGGCGGAAGACCAGGCACGGCTGTGGAAGGAGGACACCCGCGCCACGCAGATGCAGGCCGAGGCTGAGGAGAAGGAACGCGCCCGTGCAAAGCAGGCGCTGGTCAAGACTGTGAAGCGTGTTGCTGCTGCCGAGGCTGGCAAAGCGAGGACTGCCGAGCGCGTTGCACGCGAATGCGAGCGCCGTGCCAGCATTGCGGAGGAGTCAGAGTGGCAGGTGCGCAAGGAGAAGGCACTGCTTGAGGACGAGCTCACAAAAGAGCGCAGCAGGTCTGCCGGCAGCGACGCGGCTGCTGTGGTGGCCGCCCGTCGCCAGGCACGCACAGCGCCCTCTGCACCCTCCAAGAACGAGTCGCCCGTATCTGCAGGGAAGATGCGCAACCGTGCTGCCGAGCTGGAGGACCGTTGGGGTCCTGCAGGGAAAGGTGTCGAGCGGTCAAAGCTTAAGGTTGCGCTCGACAAGGCTCAGGGTGCTGGGAAGACTGCCCAGCCTGTGGGGGCGCTTGGCCTGTCACGTGTGCACGAGGACAGCGCAGTAGACATTGCAAAGCTTCCGAAGAGCACACCCTCAACACCACGCGCACTGTCCGAGATCTCCATGTCCGCCACAAACAGCAAGGCCTTTACCGAGCCGAGGAAGCTCACGCAGTACAACACCCGGGTTTCTGGGTTTGTGTATGTCACCATTTCCCCCCCGAACGTTTTTGTTCATTATTTACTCAATCTCAACACGCAGGAAACAGCAGAGAACACGTGGTAGGGCACTTGCGGGGGAGTCGCCAACGAAGTCCACAGCCAAGCAAATCGATATGAGCGAAATCTAGAGATAAAAAGATGTGAGGGTCGGGAGGGGAAAGAGGAGGGCGGGCGGGCAGGGTTTAGAGATTTTATAGATTTTTTTTTTTTTTTCACCCACACGTTGGTGTGGCTGAAACCAGCAAATTTCACTGCTAAAGAACTGCTAACAAACTGCTAAATAATACCCTTTTTTTAGGGGTGGTGTATAAAAACATTTTTTTACCTTGGTTTTTCCACTCCCCCTGTTGGCGCGCCTCCACTCTTGCATACCCATGTGTGACCCCACCGTTGAACGCAATCGACTCGCTGAGTCAAAAGAACGCACAGAACGGGGCTGGAAAAAATCACGAAAAACGCGTACCGTGCGCCTGCGGCGCCCACAAAGTGAGTTTCCCCCTGAGTATGCTGTGTATACTGTGTATACTGTGTATACTGTGTATACTGTGTATACTGTGTATACTGTGTATACTGTGTATACTGTGTATACTGTGTTTTCTGCGGAAATTGACCAAAAACGAGAACTTGTCCATTTCGGCGAATTGACCCCACCACTGGCCGGACGGATTCCGGAAATGCAAATGCCGGCGTTAAAAAGCTCACCAACGAAAAAAAAATTTTTTTTTCCAACACCCGTGGGGAAAAAATTTTTTATACACCACCCCCCCAAAAATGCATGCTAACAAAGTGCTAACAAACTGCTAAATAATACCCTTTTTTTTGGGTCCAGCCACACCACACGTTTTACCATCGAAATCGAAGAGCGCGTTTGTTATCCCACTTTTCCCTCCCATTTTTTGGTGACTAAGCAAGTAACTCAGAGACTTTCGTCACCTAAGTTTTTGTCCTGTTTTTATCCCCCCTCCTGAGTTTTCGGACCGAGCACACAAGGCCTTTGCTTTTTGTGACGCCTGCAAAACCCAGTGATCCATCCCAGAAAAAAACCGAATATGTTAACTGTAACGCAAAGCAAACAACGATGCATCGTTCTTTTCGAATGGGTTTTGCCTTTCGGGTAATTGAGATGCGATGCAAATTTAAGTGATTAACTTTCGGTTTTTTCCCAATTAGGAATGGGAAAGGCATTTTTTTTTTGGCGCACCTCAGTTTTGTTTTCTTTAGAAACGAGAACACGAGGTCAGTGTCTTTTTAGAGGTGGGCTCCGCAACGTGGTGCAGTGCCATCTTACAAACCTTTTCTTTCAAGGGTGACTCAGTACGAGAGGCTTGGGTTCATCCTATTAACACTTTCCTCTTTTGATCCCTTCGGCGCTGTTATGTTTACCATACCCCGGCGCGTTTCTTTTTCAACTTACCTTCCTTCACCCCCCCCTGTAAGGGCAACCGTAGGTGAAGTAAGGTATAGTATTGAAATCGATGTGGGGGGGGAGTAAAGGGTCAATTTTACAAAACCAGATTTTGAGGAAAATTTTAGCCGAAAATGGGCCCCACGTATAAGCAACCGGGCTCATATTTCTCAAAATTTAAGTGGTCAAAAAATTGTCCAATTTTCGAGATTGACCCCACCACTGCACGGGTGAATCCCAAAAATGCAAATAAGGACCCTTTTCAACTTACCTTCCTTCACCCCCCCCTGTAAGGGCAACCGTAGGTGAAGTAAGGTATAGTATTGAAATCGATGTGGGGGGGGAGTAAAGGGTCAATTTTACAAAACCAGATTTTGAGGAAAATTTTAGCCGAAAATGGGCCCCACGTATAAGCAACCGGGCTCATATTTCTCAAAATTTAAGTGGTCAAAAAATTGTCCAATTTTCGAGATTGACCCCACCACTGCACGGGTGAATCCCAAAAATGCAAATAAGGACCCTTTTTAATTTGTTCTCTTGAAATGTGTAATTTCATGTTTTCGCGAAAAAAATAACAACTGATCCCTGCAAGGGTTGAAGGAAGGTGGTTGAAAACAACAATAACAACAAGGACAAGTAATTGCTAAGAAAAAAGCGGGGTGTGCTGTGGAAAACTCCGCGCGATTTTCGAAACCACCGTAGCATCCTGGCGATTTGCTGGGTGGTGCTGATGCGCCTGGTGTGATCGATGTGTTGTAGTCTGTGCATTCTGTGTTCCTTCCGCACTGCTCCAACGACGACGACAATGTGGGAAGCCTGTGGACAAAAACGAGCTGGAACACGCCGAGCCTGCCGAGACGACGTCCAACAACACTATCGAGCAGATGGTGCTGGACGAAGAGGACAGCCCCCCTTCTTGAACGTTTCAGATGCAGGCGTCCCAGTGGGTCTGGCAGCGTACGAAGAGCGTTAGCATACCTGCAGAAGAGCAGAATGCTGGGCGTGTTGTAGATTATTTCTACAGGATGGAGTTCCACATCACACCCCGTTTTTTTTCCGATAGCAATTACTTGTTTTTTTTTGAATTTTTTATAAAGGTTCCCTTTTATCACAAAACCCGTTTCCCTTTTAGATTCTTAGACATAAGCTAGAGCATCCGTATCGTGCATGCGGCTTGCAGGGTAGGAGGAAGGGATACGTTTTGAACAAAACGATACAACAATCGCCCCCGTTCCCCGCTAGAAAAGAGAGAAAAAAAACGAGAACTTTTCCCCTCTTCCTCTGGACACATACCTTCAACCCGTCAACCTCGCCAATCCTCAGCCGCATACACAAAACACTCTTTTAATGGATCTGTACTACCAGTTGGATAATGTGAAGAAGATTGAGGAGCTCGCGATTGAGGCGGGACGTGCCGCACACATGGCACGGAACTATGCGCAGGGGTTTGTGAGTTTGAACCATCCAGAGGTGGCGACGTGCGACAACCTGTGTGGGCAGGTGGAGGGGCAGCTGCGTGCGATGCGAGGACACATCGAAGAGCGCAAAGAGATCAAGCAGATCATCACACCTGTGGCGAAGACAGCCACGTTCATGTGCAACATTATCAAGCCCGACTTCATCTCCGACCGTATCTTTCCCGACGCGAACATGGACAAGCTTGCGCACCTCCTGCACACAGTGCGCCGCTGCGTGCTCCGCATCGACAACGAGATCAACGATGCCATCGTGCAGCACTCCTCAGGCCTCTTCGGAGAAGAAGTGCCACTTAAGTTCTGCCTTGGCGAACACCACACCGACAGCATGATTTGCAACGACTTCGACCCACCTGTGCAGCAGAAAAGCAGCGAAGCTGAAGTGACCGCGCAGCAAGGCAACAAGAAGGACGCAACCGCCGAGCTCGGGCGTGTGCTCTCGAACAAAGCACACGTGCTCCAGGATTTGTGTTCAGCGCATGTCCTGTGCCCAGTGCAGAAGGAAGCCGCAAACACTATCATCAATCTCGCAGGTGCGGCTGAGAACGAGGCACGTGTCCTTATTGCACTGAGCGTTCAGAAGCACTTCAACGAAAAAGGGTGTGCGAACCATCTTGAAAAGCTTGCAACCCATGTGAAAAATGCACAAGCACACGTTGCACAAGGCACTTTTACTATTCCAGAGAAAAGGGCGGTACTCGTGCAGGGGTTGAACGATACGAGCCTGCTTGTGGACTCCTGCAGAAAGTGTATCACCTGTGCTGCACCTGCTGCCTGAAGTAAGAGAGGGACATAACGACAGAGTAGGTGTCCACACCACTCTACACAGTCACTTCATGTGTGTTGTCAAGTTTCAAGAAACAAGGGAAATTTGCTTAGTCCTTGTGCCTCAGTTCTGTTGTGTGTTTTATTCGTATCCTATTGTTAGACATGGGGGTTGGGGTAAGTAAGTTGGTGTAAGGAACTGCTTGAACGCAGCAACGACGAGTGTTTCATTTCTATGGGGGTGGGTTTTTGGGTGAGGATTATGTTTTTTTTTTTTCAGTTTTTTCTTTGAGAATTTTTGAAAGTGTTTCTTCTTTGGGGTGGCATCAAAACAAAAAACGCGGACAATGTCCGCGTTTTTGGGGGGGGAGGGGGGGGGTCTGAAATTCCAGAAAACGCGGACATTTTGGGGGTTTTTTTTCCTCGAAAATTTTTTTCTTCACTGGGGTCGTACACGATTTTGACCAAAATTTATAAAAACTCGTCCATTTCGGCAAATTGACCCCACCACAGAACCGGCGGATTCAGGAAATGCAAATGCCGGTGTTTTCGGGCAAAATAAAAAATACAAGATGCCCGCGTTTTTTTGCAAAATGTACACGAATGGGGGGCCCTTAAACCCCTGCTACCATGTGCTTCTACAGGCAAACACTTGGACCCCTTTACCTTACACTGACGGGTTTTGACCAAAATCAAGAACTTGTCCATTTTGGCAAATTGACCCCACCACAGAACGGACGGATTCCGGAAATGCAAATGCCGGTGTTTTTGCACATTTTCATGGTTTCAGCATCAGAGAGAGAAAATCTGGGTTGTGGGATTTACCTTGGCCCCTTTACCTTACACTCATTTTGACCAAAACCAAGAACTTGGCCATTTCGGCAAATTGACCCCACCACAGCGCGGACAGATCCCGGAAATGCCAATCGCGGCATGTTTTGGGGCTGAAAAATTTTCACCTGAAAATTTTTTTCAGCAGCATTTTTTGGCCGAAAATGGGCCCCACGTATTAGTGACCGGGCTCATATTTTCAAAAATTTAAGTGGTCAAAAAATTGTCCAATTTTCGAGATTGACCCCACCACTTTCTGGACGGATTCCGGAAATGCCAAAAAACTGTGTTTTGGGTCACGAATTTGCACCCCGTCACCCAAAAACCAGCAAAAAATAGGGGGAAAAAAAACAAAAAATGTCCGCGTTTTGGGGGGGGGAGGGGGGGGTCTGAAATTCCCCAAAAACGCGGACATTGTCCGCGTTTTTTGTTTTGATGCCACCCCTTTCAACTTCACTTCTTTTTTTCTTTTGGAGACTCCCGTGCAACGTAGGTCTCTTTTTCTTCGCACAACGCGTTTCATCCAATCTCTATTGATTGCTCAATCTCTGTTCTTTTGAATGGCTTTCAACAAGTCTAAGAAGACGCAAACATTTTACCTAACACTATTCTGTCTGGAAAAAGGTTCGACTAACCCCAGCAAGGTGACAGTTGCATGATGACACCCCCGTTTACGGAGGTGATTTCTCTCTCACATTGCACACAGAGTATTCGCCCTCTTACTCTCGCCGAAACACTAAAGATATGCTCGAACTTTCTAACAAAAAAGTTATAGTGGAGTTCATCCTCGGGTGTCTACACTACTACAACCAAGTTTTCAAAAAAGGAAAAATGGTGTGGCTGAAGGGGGGTGCTATTTTCTGCTATTTTCTGCTACTTTCTGCTATTTTCTGCTATTTTCTGCTATTTTGGGGGTCTGGATTTTTTTTATTTTTTGGCCGTGGTTTGGGCTTTTGCTAAAGGGAGGGGAAATGAGGGACTCCTGACCCCAGCCAGTCCCCAAAACACCTACCAAAGATGCAGACAACGTTTTTTTCGAGCAAAAAAGCGTAAAAAATAAGAGCAATTTTAGCAAAAAAAAATGTATTTTGTCCCGATATAGACCAGGTGCTGTACTGTGTACTGTGTACTGTGTACTGTGTACTGTGTACTGTGTACTGTGTACTGTGTACTGTGTACTGTGTACTGTGTACTGTGTACTGTGTACTGTGTACTGTGTACTGTGTACTGTGTACTGTGTACTGTGTACTGTGTACTGTGTACTGTGTACTGTGTACTGTGCACTGTGTACTGTGTACTGTGTACTGTGTACTGTGTACTGTGTACTGTGTACTGTGTACTGTGTACTGTGTACCTTATGATCCGTTTGTGGAGTGGGAGGGGGTTTCCGGGTTTGCGGGCTGGCCAAGTTTCCTTCCCTTGTCCATCGGGAGCCACACCACCACCCAGCCACCAAACCCAAAAAAAACCCCCCAAAGTGCTATTTTCTGCTATTTTCTGCGATTTTCTGCTATTTTCTGCTATTTTGGGGTCGTCAGCCACACCAAAAAAGCGAATTATTTTATCTTGACCTCTCTTAGTTGCTTTCTCTTCATCCCCACCACCCACAGAGTCCATGGCACTTCTGTTACGAGAACGGATAAACAGGAGAAAACATGTGGACCTGGGGCTTCCCCAGTGGAGTATCATGGACGAGATGGCTGCAGCGACAGATGTCTGTGGGTCTCCGAAGCACGTGCCCAAAGTGCAGGCGGTGGACTGGGTCCTCACAGGTGCCTTCCTAGCGCGCTATGTCGTGGTGCCTAAGCTTGTTGCCGCCGCCCTGAGCATCATTGTGTCGATGTCAAGCATCTCCGAGAGCGAGGGGCAGATCAGAAGCGCAGTTGCCCTGGCGGTGTGTGGCTGCATCGGGGTCGTGCGTGCAGCACGGAGCCGCTACGGTGTGTCTGCGTTGGGTCATGTCTTCATTTTTGCGCCATCGGTGTCGCAGCTGTGCAGGTACCGCACACCAGACAAGAGGCGCCTGCTTGGGCTCGACTTCGACATCCGTGAGGTCTCGCAGGGTGACCACTGCTTCCCGCCGTGCGACGACATCTTCCTCAACAATACCGAGCTCAGCGCCGCCGCCAGACGTGCCTCGCAGCAGTGCGTCGCCAACGTCAAGGCAGAGTTTCCGACATTCCTGCTAATCGCCGCTCCTTCCGTCTCGGATTCTCCCGAGGCTGTCTGCACATCAGATCCACAGTTGCTTTTCTGCAGAGTTGTCGACTACTTTTATGAGAAAGCAACCGAATTTGACGCCTTCGCAGAGCACTCCCCAGGGCGTGGCATCAGCCTCTGGGCGTACCTGGGAAAGGGACCACTCCACCAGATCCAGCTCGTGCACCCGTTAGTGTTCAAGAACCCGGCGATGGTCCTCGTGGCGCACATCAAGTTACCATACCTGCCGAAGTTGTGCATCGTGTGCATGGTGGGGAGCAAGAAGGTGACCGTCACGCGCTCTGCACTGCTGTTCTCCCTCACGGAAGTGATGAAGCGGCGCAAGGCACAGTCTGAGGAGCATTACTTGGGGAAGTCGTTGCTCGGCAGCACGGTTACCACACAGACAGCGGCGCGCCTGAGTTCTGTACGGTGTCCTGTGACAGAGTCCGTGAAGTCAACTTTGTTGCATCCAAATGTGAAGGTGGTGACACTGTTTGTAGCGTACCGCGACAAACGTGTTGACGGCAGCGAGATGAAGCTGCGTACGGGGCTGAGGCTGATCCTCTCAGCGATAGGTGCGCCGGTTATCACCCCTTTATTCTCGTTGTACCACTGTGTGCGGGTTGCGATGACCTTTCGAAGGGTCGCTCAGTTGAGGAGGAACATCCGTGCTCATTTCATCACGCAGCCGAAGCCATGTCACCAAGCTGGGTACCCCTCCCTCGAGGTGCGTGTGAAGCTCTTCTTCAACACAGGGAAAGAGTTCCGCAGGGCCGTGGACAGGCACGCGACGCTGTACCTCCACAACGAGGAGCAGAACGTGTCCATCGCGGAGCTGCGAGGGTCTGTCCGCACGTGGATCAGGAGAGGTGAGGTGCTCTTTCGTGCCATTTCCGTAACCGAGCCTGGGCGGTTTTCCCTCCGAGTCTACCTGAACCTCCCCCCTCCACTTGTGCCGCTGATGGTCGGGTCGCACACATTCACCGTCGTGAGAAGTCTGCTGGATTTGAAGAGTATTGGGGGGACGCAAATACGAAGGGATCCTGAGCGTACCCCGTTAAATGCGAAGTTGTTGATCGAACTTGAACCATGGCCACCGTCGTCGTTGTCTGCCACCACAGTTGTAGCAAAGCTTCTGAGCAAACACGACGAAAGTATCACTCTGCTTGTGAACGCTGTTGTCACGTTTGATTACACCCCACAAGTGAAGGCTGCTGTGCAACAGAGTCAGGAGGACGACGATCGAGCGCGACAGATACGCACACGACGACAAAGCAGTGTGTTTGGTACGAAGACGAAGCTGGGCAAGCCCCCTTCACCAAGGAGGCGGGCAGGACAGTGGGTATTTGCTTCTTTCGCGTGTATGAAGCAGGCATCATCAACATCGAGTATTGTCCCACGCAACAGCACCCCTTCTGCGACCTGGCAGACTGTGGACATTCATCTCACGAACGGCGTTGGCAACGCCACGGTTCTCTTCACTCAGTCCGGCATGTGGACAATCAACGCGAAGTTGAGCGATTTGGCAGGTTCTGTGCCAAGACTCGGCTCCTGCATTGGCCTGTGCAAAGAAGTTCACGTGACCCGCCACAGTACAGAGGAGGAGAACAGCACAAATGTTATGGAGGAGCTCCTGCGACTTGGGATTGAGTCTGACTGCGCACGTTCTGCAGTGGTGATAGAGTTCCTCGTGTCTCGCAGTATCATGTTGATACGGAAAAACGTTTTCTTCCGTGGACAACTCTGTGCACGCTTCTCACTGCAGAGGTTGCAGCTGGAAGAGGAAGAGACACGCGCCTTCTACCTCATCAACGGGTCTGTTGTTGCTTTTTGGGCTTACCAAGAGTACCGCACCTGGACCACCCTAGACATGTCCCCTTCCATCATCTTTTCCGACCTCCCCTCCGAAGTGGTTATGGACACACCAATAGTAATTTCGTGCAGGCTTGGGTGGTCAGTAGCAGGGGAACAGCGCTACTTAACTCCCCTCAAAACAGACTGCATGATGATCCAGCCCGTGGGGAGCCACCCGTACAACATGAAGTTCAACACTGAGAGCCCTTTTACATATTTTGATGGCAGCGTGACAACTGCGAGGGGCAGACTGTCTCATGCAGGTGTGACGCAGTTTAAAGCACTTTTTGAGTTTTCCAACTGTGTCAAGAAACAACTGGTTCAGGTGGAGTGTACAACACCGCCCATCCGCGTGTCACACAAGCCAGACCACCTTCAGGTGTTGGTTGTTGGTGCGCGCGACATCATTCTCTCATCAGAGAAGATCTGTGTGACACTTGCTGTTCTGGACTCGAATGAGGAGACGTGCACCGATTTCAGCATTGGCGGAGAGGCAGAGGCGAGAGGGTACGGTCTGGTGCAGTGGCAGATCATGAAGGATGGGACGTGGTGTGATACACACCTCCCCGCACCGCACCGCGGCAACGACGGCAACGAAGAGGTTCGTGTCGAGATCCGCAACGGGGTCGGCTCTGTCGATTTCCCTCGACATTTGTTTACATGTTCGTTGGAGGGTGTGTACAGGTTCACAGCATGTATATACCTTCAGGCCTGTGCCATTGGGGAAGAGATCGAATACACACGGCAGGAAGTATACGGAACAACGCACAAATTCAAGCTCTCCACTGCCAACAGCAATGCCCCTGCGCAGCCCATTACGAAGCCTCGCGCCATATCCATGGCCATGTCCGTCCGGTCCACGGAGAAATCTGCGGTCAGAGTGCAAAGGGATAGAATGGTGGTGCCTGAGGGGTGCATGATCTTGCAGTGGGCAGCAGATGTCACATTCCCTTCTGAGGTCAGCAGTGACAAATGGTTGAATTTGCCGATTTCTTTGTTTCTCTCTGCTGCAGCCGCGGAAATAGAACTGTGCACTCCGCACGTGTGTTTTGGCGTCTGGTGTGGGAAACACGAAGTTGTCAAACCGCAAACGGCTAAGCTCAGTCGTTCGTACACAGCGTCCACAACCATTTCAGTTTCTCCACAGTGCCTTTCGCTATATGCAAAGTCTCGTGTGTGTATCGAAGCTTCCCTCCGGCAGCTTGATTCCACACACCTGTTGCTCACTTCTCCGTTCATTCAAATCACTTAGTCTTCCTTCTGGAAACTACTTGATTCATTTGCCGCGACACATTGCTCTAAACAACAACTGTTTTTTTTTGCCCCTTCCCCTTTTTTCTGTAACTATGCTTTGAAGTCTTCGCCTTAGCTCCTTAGCTCCTTGGCTCCTTAGCTCCTTAGCTCCTTAGCTCCTTAGCTCCTTAGCTCCTTAGCTCCTTAGCTCCTTAGCTCCTTAGCTCCTTAGCTCCTTAGCTCCTTAGCTCCTTAGCTCCTTAGCTCCTTAGCTCCTTAGCTCCTTAGCTCCTTAGCGGTGCTTTGCAGGCCTGTTTTGCAGCAGGTCTGGAGAGTTGTGGCAACTCGTCTGCTGAGCGTGTGAAGTATCAAGGCAGAGGTTCGCTGTCCAAGTAAAACCTACCCTGGTCATCCTCTGCCTGTCTTGGTTTCTGTCGTGATTGTTTGTGTTTGTGGGCGGGATCAGATGGGTGGAGGGTGTTTACTTTGTGTTTAGCTCGGAGAAGTGGCTTACCCGCCCACTCTCTGTTATTTATTCAGTGTCATTTTTTCATTCATCCCCAAAGTTTGTAGACAGAGTCAAGACCACCTTGGCCAAAAGGGTTTTTTCACCACACTTTTCTTTTGCTTCCATTCCCCAGAAGTGTGACGCCTGTGTATTCAAATTGATCAAAAAGAATAAAAAACAAACACATAATGCAGTTTCTTGTTTTGTATAAAACTCTGTTGGCTCTACCGTACTCTTCGCCCGCCTTTTATACAAAACTTGAAACACCGACCATTTTTGGTCATCATTTTTTCCTTTTCATTTTTCCATTTCCTTTTTCCTTTTCCATTTCCTGTTCATTTTATTGTCTTTATTGTCTTCTCCATTTCTTCCTTTTTCCTTTCTATTCTCATAAAAAACTAGTCCAAGTACAAAAAAGAGAAAAAAAAAAAAAAAAAAAAAAAAAAAAAAAAAAAAAAAAAAAATCCTCTGCCTGTCTTAGTTTCTGTCGTGATTGTTTGTGTTTGTGGGCGGGATCAGATGGGTGGCCACTCCGGTGCACAGGGTGCCGGTCCGGTGCACAGGGTGCCCCAAAAAAATCCGGTGCACAGGGTGCCAAAAAATCCGGTGCACAGGGTGCTTTTTAGCCGGGGCTTATAACGTGGGGGGCACCCTGTGCACCGGATTGCGAACCCATAATGGCACCCTGTGCACCGGATTAAAAGGGGCACCCTGTGCACCGGATTTGTAGGGGCACCCTGTGCACCGTTTTTTGCGGGCACCCTGTGCACCGGATCCAGTGACAAAAAGGCACCCTGTGCACCTTTTGGGGGCACCCTGTGCACCGGATTTGGTACCACTATGTCACCCTGTGCACCGGATTCAGGCTGCCAATATTGGTCACCGAGTTTGAGAAACTAGGTTGCGGTCTCTGGCTAGTGGTTGTGCGGGTTTGCGGGTTTGCGGGTGCGCGGGTTTGCGGGTTCTAGGTTGCGTTATCCGGCTGGTGTGGTTGTGCGGGTGCGCGGGGTTCGGGCAACGGTATCTGGTTCTAGGTTGCGTTACAAAAAACTATGTTAAGACAAAAAACTATGTTAAGACGCAAAAAACTATGTTAAGACGAAATCCTACCGATGTGCCTACATGGGGCGTCCCCCGTCAGTAGTGCGCCAGATGAGGGGCACGAAGCGAAATGCGGTGAAAGGTGCAGGCCTGTTTTGCAGCAGGTCTGGAGAGTTGTGGCAACTCGTCTGCTGAGCGTGTGAAGTATCAAGGCAGAGGTTCGCTGTTCAAGTAAAACCTACCCTGGTCATCCTCTGCCTGTCTTGGTTTCTGTCGTGATTGTTTGTGTTTGTGGGCGGGATCAGATGGGTGGAGGGTGTTTACTTTGTGTTTAGCTCGGAGAAGTGGCTTACCCGCCCACTCTCTGTTATTTATTCAGTGTCATTTTTTCATTCATCCCCAAAGTTTGTAGACAGAGTCAAGACCACCTTGGCCAAAAGGGTTTTTTCACCACACTTTTCTTTTGCTTCCATTCGTGGAAGTCTTGTTTTTCTTCTGTTCCTGGCCTGACGTGTGTTCAACAGGTGTGCTATTTTTACCAAGTGGAATCCATTTTTCTTTTTCCAGGGGAGGCACTAAAACAAACCATTCTGCAGACAACAAAGCAAAGGCAATGTGTTTTTTATTCTCCCTTCCCTTCTTTTAAGTAAGGAGGATTAGGTCTTCTTTTTTTCCTTTTTTTGCCCCAGAAGTGTGACGCCTGTGTATTCAAATTGATCAAAAAGAATAAAAAACAAACACATAATGCAGTTTCTTGTTTTGTATAAAACTCTGTTGGCTCTACCGTACTCTTCGCCCGCCTTTTATACAAAACTTGAAACACCGACCATTTTTGGTCATCATTTTTTCCTTTTCATTTTTCCATTTCCTTTTTCCTTTTCCATTTCCTGTTCATTTTATTGTCTTTATTGTCTTCTCAAAAAAAAAAAAAAAAAAAAAAAAAAAAAAAAAAAAAAAAAAATCTAGGTTGCGTTCTCCGGCTGGTGGTTGGTGCGGGTTTGCGGGTTCGCGGGTGCGCGGGTTTGCGGGTTCTAGGTTGCGTTATCCGGCTGGTGTGGGGGTGCGGGTGCGCGGGGTTCGGGCAACGTTATCCGGCTGGTGTGGTTGTGCGGGTGCGCGGGGTTCGGGCAACGTTATCTGGCTGGTGTGGTGGTGCGGGTGCGCGGGGTTCGGGCAACGTTATCTGGCTGGTGTGGTGGTGCGGGTGCGCGGGGTTCGGGCAACGTTATCTGGATGGTGTGGTTGATAAGCTGGCTGGTGGGTGCGGGTGTGCGGGAATCTGAAGGTTCTAAGTTGCGTTATCTGGTTGGTGTGGTTTTTCGTTGCGCCTGCTGGTTGGTGCTTTGTGGGTGGGCATAAGTGGCCATGTGTTGTTGCACCATGCTTCCCTGAGAGATATGGTTTTTTTTTCTTGTTTGCTGTGTCTACAGTACAGACTACTCCTTATACTGTATACTATACTATACTGTAGTGTGTGTTCTGTGAAAACTGTGTACGGGACCCAAAATACCTGTAAAAGTCATAGGGGGGAACCTCACATAGGGGGGGCACACTTCTGCCCCCCCTATGTGAGGTTCTTGGGGTCTGGGCTACTAAAGTGGTTTGTGTTGTACTAGTCCTCACTGTAATACTATGCTTCCCTGCTGACGGAGGGTGTACTGTGTACTGTGTGTACTGTGTACTGTGTGTACTGTGTACTGTGTGTACTGTGTACTGTGTGTACTGTGTACTGTGTGCACTGTGTACTGTGTGCACTGTGTACTGTGTACTGTGTACTGTGTACTGTGTACTGTGTACTGTGTACTGTGTACTGTGTACTGTGTACTGTGTACTGTGTACTGTGTACTGTGTACTGTGTACTGTGTAGGACTGCCCTCAGAATATGTTTTCCTTGGTCAGAGGCTCCATACAGGTGAAAGGTGAAAAGTTTTCAAGCAAAAAAAAAAGTTTTGCCTGTGAAAGTCATAGGGTGCCAATCTCAAGGGCACCCTGTGCACCCTTTTTCGGGACCAAAAAAGGCACCCTGTGCACCCTTTCTCGGGGGCCAAAAGCACCCTGTGCACCTTTTCAAAATCCAGTTCCGGGGGGTTACGGGAGAGTTTCGTGCAGTGGGTTTTCAGGCACCCTGTGCACCTTAGATACCAGATGGGTGGAGGGTGTTTACTTTGTGTTTAGCTCGGAGAAGTGGCTTACCCGCCCACTCTCTGTTATTTATTCAGTGTCATTTTTTCATTCATCCCCAAAGTTTGTAGACAGAGTCAAGGCCACCTTGGCCAAAAGGGTTTTTTCACCACACTTTTCTTTTGCTTCCATTCGTGGAAGCGTTTGCTTTTCTTCTGTTCCTGGCCTGACGTGTGTTCAACAGGTGTGCTATTTTTACCAAGTGGAATCCATTTTTCTTTTTCCAGGGGAGGCACTAAAACAAACCATTCTGCAGACAACAAAGCAAAGGCAATGTGTTTTTTATTCTCCCTTCCCTTCTTTTAAGTAAGGAGGATTAGGTCTTCTTTTTTTCCTTTTTTTGCCCCAGAAGTGTGACGCCTGTGTATTCAAATTGATCAAAAAGAATAAAAAACAAACACATAATGCAGTTTCTTGTTTTGTATAAAATTCTGTTGGCTCTACCGTACTCTTCGCCCGCCTTTTATACAAAACTTGAAACACCGACCATTTTTGGTCATCATTTTTTCCTTTTCCTTTTTCCATTTCCTTTTTCCTTTTCCATTTCCTGTTCATTTTATTGTCTTTATTGTCTTCTCCATTTCTTCCTTTTTCCTTTCTAATCTCATAAAAAACTAGACCAAGTACAAAAGAGAAAAAAAAAAAAAGGGTTGTCATGGACTCCTTTGGCGACCACACCTTTGGCTGCCCCTACGCCAAACACCGCGTCGCCCGCCACAACGCCTTGCGGGATTCGGTGTACAGAGCGGCTCAAGGGGCGGGCTTGGACCCTGCTTTGGAGGAGACCGTGAGAGTGGATTTGGAGTCGAAGAAGCGGCCAGGCGACGTCTACCTCCCAGTAGGAGTGGCGGAAAATGGACCTCGTTGTTTGGACATCACCCACGTGTGCCCCACCTTGCCTTCCTACAGAACAGGGGCCTCGAAGTTTGTGGGCTGGTCGGCGAAGAACCAGGGCCAGGTCAAACGGGAGAAGCACGAGCGGGATTTGAACAAGATCAACACCAAGTTCTCCCCTATTGTGTTTGAAGCCTTCGGGGGTGCAGGCGACGAGGCGAACCTCTTGATTGCGCAGCTTGGAGGCCTGACGACGGGACAGACGTCGCACCTGACAGGGTCGGCAGAGTTGCGCATCCGGGAGAGCATTGCGGTGGCGTACCAGAAAAAGGTCGCATCTTCCTTTCTGGAGCGGGGTGCTATGTGTGTAGGGATTGCCACCCTGAAGCGGGAGCCGTGTGTGGAGGTAGATGTGGCACCGTCTGCAGAGGACATGGACCGGTTTGGACGCCGCAGTGCAGGGGCCGTGGAACCTCTCTGTGATGATGCGAACCCTGACGACGATATGAGTCGTCCTGCTCCAGACCGGTCGGAGGAGCAGCAGGGGAAGCGCAAGAGGGACGTGAAGCCGGACCACGTGGAGCCACCGAGGAAGCGGACCGGGAGGTTCGATTCGGCTACCGTGATTCCGGAAGGGCCGGGTCTCGATGTGGTGCGTGAGTGGGAGTTTTTGCGTGAGTGCCCGGCAGCGCAGAGGCCTCGGGCGACGGAACAGGCGGCCAAGCTGGGAGCCTCGAAGGTGACTTGGTCGTTTGTGGCGGGGGACTGTGCTTTTGAGGCTTTGCTCTTCGCCACTGGGCGCACGGATTTGTCGGTGGAGGGTCTGCGCCAGGCGGCAGTGAAGAAGGTCCAGGGCCGCGCTGATCTGTCGAGTGCGGCTGTCCCTAATTTTGGGGTCTGGCAGCGGCTGATGACGAGTGGGGACAGAGGAGACGAGCGTACGTGGGCGGATGCCATTGCAGTGGCGGGGGCAGGGGAGGCTCTTGAGGTATCTGTGGTCATCCTCAACGAGTTCGCCCGCCCTTCTCTGATGGTGCCAAGAAAACGGCCTAAGGCAGTGGTCCTTCTCCTCCACTCGGGTGACCAGGATGCGGCAGATGGATCCGGCAGTATCCCGGGACACTACGAGCCCCTCACCATGGACCCGGCTCTGCAGCAGCACATCCTGTCTTTTGAGGCCACAGGTGGTAAGGGGGAGTGCCAGTCAGAGCGCCCCATGGCTTTTGTGGGAGCGAGGGAGGCGGAGGCGTCGAACACTTTCCTGCAGTGCGAACAATGCAGCAAGCTCTTCGATGCGTCGGACGCACACTTCTGCTGTCACACGTGTGGTGGCTTGGCATGTCTGCACTGCGCTCAGGGGTCCAAGCACTGCCCTCTGTCGCAAATTGGCAGGGCGGAATATTTCAGTGCCCTGTCTTTTTTGCACTCGAATGTTCCGGCTCAGGCTGCCTCTGCGGAGGGGAGCGGAGACCCACCACCTAAACGGGCTCCTTCTCCAGCAGTGCCAGCTCCCGAGGGCGAGGACGTCGAGGAGGTAGACATGCCAATGGCGGGCGAAGAGGGGCAGCAGGCAGAACAGAAGCAGCAGAAGCACGAGAAGCAACGGAAACAGCAGAAGCAGCAACAACAAAAGGCGGACCAGGAGAAGAAGGAAGCGTTGCAGCGTGCGTCGGACGCGTGGCAGCAAGCCCTGGAGGTACGGCGGGAGCATCGTCGGTCGTGGGGACCGGATTTGGCCGCGCTTCGGGGCACTTTTGGCGACCGCCAGCAGGAGTTGAGTCGTTTCCTGGAGGAACAGAATGTGCGTCTGGACCAGGCGAAGGCGGCGGACAGGCATCGTGTGGAGGAGCTGACCGCCAGGCACAAGCGGGAACTCGCAGAGGACGCGAAGAAGATGCATGCGCAGTACTTGGAAGACTGCGATCGGCACCCCGAAGCAGGAGAGTCGCTCCGGGCGGAGTATGACAGGCAACGCTGCGAGAGGCATTACGCCATCGCAGCTAAGCATGAGTCGGAGCAGAAGGCGACCACTCTGTTGTTGACGGCGGTGAACCTCTCCCGACAGCTGGAGGCAGAACGCATGGTGGCATACGGGCGGTGCTTTGGGGTGGTGTGCGAAGGGCGGCTATTCCTCCCCTGCCATGCGGTGCGGAGAGCGGTGGGCGACCCGCAAACCCGCAAACCCGCAAACCCGCAAACCCGCAAACCCGCAAACCCGCAAACCCGCAAACCCGCAAACCCGCAAACCCGCAAACCCGTAAACCCGCAAACCCGCAAACCCGCAAACCCGCAAACCCGCAAACCCGCAAACCCGCAAACCCGTAAACCCGCAAACCCGTAAACCCGCAAACCCGCAAACCCGCAAACCCGCAAACCCGCAAACCCGCAAACCCGCAAACCCGTAAACCCGCAAACCCGCAAACCCGCAAACCCGCAAACCCGCAAACCCGCAAACCCGCAAACCCGCAAACCCGCAAACCCGCAAACCCGCAAACCCGCAAACCCGCAAACCCGTAAACCCGCAAACCCGCAAACCCGCAAACCCGCAAACCCGCAAACCCGCAAACCCGCAAACCCGCAAACCCGCAAACCCGCAAACCCGCAAACCCGCAAACCCGCAAACCCGCAAACCCGCAAACCCGCAAACCCGCAAACCCGCAAACCCGCAAACCCGCAAACCCGCAAACCCGTAAACCCGCAAACCCGCAAACCCGCAAACCCGCAAACCCGCAAACCCGCAAACCCGCAAACCCGCAAACCCGCAAACCCGCAAACCCGCAAACCCGCAAACCCGCAAACCCGCAAACCCGCAAACCCGCAAACCCGCAAACCCGCAAACCCGCAAACCCGCAAACCCGCAAACCCGCAAACCCGCAAACCCGCAAACCCGCAAACCCGCAAACCCGCAAACCCGCAAACCCGCAAACCCGCAAACCCGCAAACCCGTAAACCCGCAAACCCGCAAACCCGCAAACCCGCAAACCCGCAAACCCGCAAACCCGCAAACCCGCAAACCCGTAAACCCGCAAACCCGTAAACCCGCAAACCCGCAAACCCGCAAACCCGCAAACCCGCAAACCCGCAAACCCGCAAACCCGCAAACCCGCAAACCCGTAAACCCGTAAACCCGCAAACCCGCAAACCCGCAAACCCGCAAACCCGCAAACCCGCAAACCCGCAAACCCGCAAACCCGCAAACCCGCAAACCCGCAAACCCGCAAACCCGCAAACCCGCAAACCCGCAAACCCGCAAACCCGCAAACCCGCAAACCCGCAAACCCGCAAACCCGCAAACCCGCAAACCCGCAAACCCGCAAACCCGCAAACCCGCAAACCCGCAAACCCGCAAACCCGCAAACCCGCAAACCCGCAAACCCGCAAACCCGCAAACCCGCAAACCCGCAAACCCGCAAACCCGCAAACCCGCAAACCCGCAAACCCGCAAACCCGCAAACCCGCAAACCCGTAAACCCGCAAACCCGCAAACCCGCAAACCCGCAAACCCGCAAACCCGCAAACCCGCAAACCCGCAAACCCGTAAACCCGCAAACCCGCAAACCCGCAAACCCGCAAACCCGCAAACCCGCAAACCCGCAAACCCGCAAACCCGCAAACCCGCAAACCCGCAAACCCGCAAACCCGCAAACCCGCAAACCCGCAAACCCGCAAACCCGCAAACCCGCAAACCCGCAAACCCGCAAACCCGCAAACCCGCAAACCCGCAAACCCGCAAACCCGTAAACCCGCAAACCCGCAAACCCGTAAACCCGTAAAACCCGCAAACCCGCAAACCCGCAAACCCGCAAACCCGCAAACCCGCAAACCCGCAAACCCGCAAACCCGCAAACCCGCAAACCCGCAAACCCGCAAACCCGCAAACCCGCAAACCCGCAAACCCGCAAACCCGCAAACCCGCAAACCCGCAAACCCGCAAACCCGCAAACCCGCAAACCCGCAAACCCGCAAACCCGCAAACCCGCAAACCCGCAAACCCGCAAACCCGCAAACCCGCAAACCCGCAAACCCGCAAACCCGCAAACCCGCAAACCCGCAAACCCGCAAACCCGCAAACCCGCAAACCCGCAAACCCGCAAACCCGCAAACCCGCAAACCCGCAAACCCGCAAACCCGCAAACCCGCAAACCCGCAAACCCGCAAACCCGCAAACCCGCAAACCCGCAAACCCGCAAACCCGCAAACCCGCAAACCCGCAAACCCGCAAACCCGCAAACCCGCAAACCCGCAAACCCGCAAACCCGCAAACCCGCAAACCCGCAAACCCGCAAACCCGCAAACCCGCAAACCCGCAAACCCGCAAACCCGCAAACCCGCAAACCCGCAAACCCGCAAACCCGCAAACCCGCAAACCCGCAAACCCGCAAACCCGCAAACCCGCAAACCCGCAAACCCGCAAACCCGCAAACCCGCAAACCCGCAAACCCGCAAACCCGCAAACCCGCAAACCCGCAAACCCGCAAACCCGCAAACCCGCAAACCCGCAAACCCGCAAACCCGCAAACCCGCAAACCCGCAAACCCGCAAACCCGCAAACCCGCAAACCCGCAAACCCGCAAACCCGCAAACCCGCAAACCCGCAAACCCGCAAACCCGCAAACCCGCAAACCCGCAAACCCGCAAACCCGCAAACCCGCAAACCCGCAAACCCGCAAACCCGCAAACCCGCAAACCCGCAAACCCGCAAACCCGCAAACCCGCAAACCCGCAAACCCGCAAACCCGCAAACCCGCAAACCCGCAAACCCGCAAACCCGCAAACCCGCAAACCCGCAAACCCGCAAACCCGCAAACCCGCAAACCCGCAAACCCGCAAACCCGCAAACCCGCAAACCCGCAAACCCGCAAACCCGCAAACCCGCAAACCCGCAAACCCGCAAACCCGCAAACCCGCAAACCCGCAAACCCGCAAACCCGCAAACCCGCAAACCCGCAAACCCGCAAACCCGCAAACCCGCAAACCCGCAAACCCGCAAACCCGCAAACCCGCAAACCCGCAAACCCGCAAACCCGCAAACCCGCAAACCCGCAAACCCGCAAACCCGCAAACCCGCAAACCCGCAAACCCGCAAACCCGCAAACCCGCAAACCCGCAAACCCGCAAACCCGCAAACCCGCAAACCCGCAAACCCGCAAACCCGCAAACCCGCAAACCCGCAAACCCGCAAACCCGCAAACCCGCAAACCCGCAAACCCGCAAACCCGCAAACCCGCAAACCCGCAAACCCGCAAACCCGCAAACCCGCAAACCCGCAAACCCGCAAACCCGCAAACCCGCAAACCCGCAAACCCGCAAACCCGCAAACCCGCAAACCCGCAAACCCGCAAACCCGCAAACCCGCAAACCCGCAAACCCGCAAACCCGCAAACCCGCAAACCCGCAAACCCGCAAACCCGCAAACCCGCAAACCCGCAAACCCGCAAACCCGCAAACCCGCAAACCCGCAAACCCGCAAACCCGCAAACCCGCAAACCCGCAAACCCGCAAACCCGCAAACCCGCAAACCCGCAAACCCGCAAACCCGCAAACCCGCAAACCCGCAAACCCGCAAACCCGCAAACCCGCAAACCCGCAAACCCGCAAACCCGCAAACCCGCAAACCCGCAAACCCGCAAACCCGCAAACCCGCAAACCCGCAAACCCGCAAACCCGCAAACCCGCAAACCCGCAAACCCGCAAACCCGCAAACCCGCAAACCCGCAAACCCGCAAACCCGCAAACCCGCAAACCCGCAAACCCGCAAACCCGCAAACCCGCAAACCCGCAAACCCGCAAACCCGCAAACCCGCAAACCCGCAAACCCGCAAACCCGCAAACCCGCAAACCCGCAAACCCGCAAACCCGCAAACCCGCAAACCCGCAAACCCGCAAACCCGCAAACCCGCAAACCCGCAAACCCGCAAACCCGCAAACCCGCAAACCCGCAAACCCGCAAACCCGCAAACCCGCAAACCCGCAAACCCGCAAACCCGCAAACCCGCAAACCCGCAAACCCGCAAACCCGCAAACCCGCAAACCCGCAAACCCGCAAACCCGCAAACCCGCAAACCCGCAAACCCGCAAACCCGCAAACCCGCAAACCCGCAAACCCGCAAACCCGCAAACCCGCAAACCCGCAAACCCGCAAACCCGCAAACCCGCAAACCCGCAAACCCGCAAACCCGCAAACCCGCAAACCCGCAAACCCGCAAACCCGCAAACCCGCAAACCCGCAAACCCGCAAACCCGCAAACCCGCAAACCCGCAAACCCGCAAACCCGCAAACCCGCAAACCCGCAAACCCGCAAACCCGCAAACCCGCAAACCCGCAAACCCGCAAACCCGCAAACCCGCAAACCCGCAAACCCGCAAACCCGCAAACCCGCAAACCCGCAAACCCGCAAACCCGCAAACCCGCAAACCCGCAAACCCGCAAACCCGCAAACCCGCAAACCCGCAAACCCGCAAACCCGCAAACCCGCAAACCCGCAAACCCGCAAACCCGCAAACCCGCAAACCCGCAAACCCGCAAACCCGCAAACCCGCAAACCCGCAAACCCGCAAACCCGCAAACCCGCAAACCCGCAAACCCGCAAACCCGCAAACCCGCAAACCCGCAAACCCGCAAACCCGCAAACCCGCAAACCCGCAAACCCGCAAACCCGCAAACCCGCAAACCCGCAAACCCGCAAACCCGCAAACCCGCAAACCCGCAAACCCGCAAACCCGCAAACCCGCAAACCCGCAAACCCGCAAACCCGCAAACCCGCAAACCCGCAAACCCGCAAACCCGCAAACCCGCAAACCCGCAAACCCGCAAACCCGCAAACCCGCAAACCCGCAAACCCGCAAACCCGCAAACCCGCAAACCCGCAAACCCGCAAACCCGCAAACCCGCAAACCCGCAAACCCGCAAACCCGCAAACCCGCAAACCCGCAAACCCGCAAACCCGCAAACCCGCAAACCCGCAAACCCGCAAACCCGCAAACCCGCAAACCCGCAAACCCGCAAACCCGCAAACCCGCAAACCCGCAAACCCGCAAACCCGCAAACCCGCAAACCCGCAAACCCGCAAACCCGCAAACCCGCAAACCCGCAAACCCGCAAACCCGCAAACCCGCAAACCCGCAAACCCGCAAACCCGCAAACCCGCAAACCCGCAAACCCGCAAACCCGCAAACCCGCAAACCCGCAAACCCGCAAACCCGCAAACCCGCAAACCCGCAAACCCGCAAACCCGCAAACCCGCAAACCCGCAAACCCGCAAACCCGCAAACCCGCAAACCCGCAAACCCGCAAACCCGCAAACCCGCAAACCCGCAAACCCGCAAACCCGCAAACCCGCAAACCCGCAAACCCGCAAACCCGCAAACCCGCAAACCCGCAAACCCGCAAACCCGCAAACCCGCAAACCCGCAAACCCGCAAACCCGCAAACCCGCAAACCCGCAAACCCGCAAACCCGCAAACCCGCAAACCCGCAAACCCGCAAACCCGCAAACCCGCAAACCCGCAAACCCGCAAACCCGCAAACCCGCAAACCCGCAAACCCGCAAACCCGCAAACCCGCAAACCCGCAAACCCGCAAACCCGCAAACCCGCAAACCCGCAAACCCGCAAACCCGCAAACCCGCAAACCCGCAAACCCGCAAACCCGCAAACCCGCAAACCCGCAAACCCGCAAACCCGCAAACCCGCAAACCCGCAAACCCGCAAACCCGCAAACCCGCAAACCCGCAAACCCGTAAACCCGTAAACCCGCAAACCCGCAAACCCAAACCCGCAAACCCGCAAACCCGCAAACCCGCAAACCCGCAAACCCGCAAACCCGCAAACCCGCAAACCCGCAAACCCGCAAACCCGCAAACCCGCAAACCCGCAAACCCGCAAACCCGCAAACCCGCAAACCCGCAAACCCGCAAACCCGCAAACCCGCAAACCCGCAAACCCGCAAACCCGCAAACCCGCAAACCCGCAAACCCGCAAACCCGCAAACCCGCAAACCCGCAAACCCGCAAACCGCAAACCGCAAACCCGCAAACCCGCAAACCGCAAACCCGCAAACCCGCAAACCCGCAAACCCGCAAACCCCGCAAACCCGCAAACCCGCAAACCCGCAAACCCGCAAACCCGCAAACCCGCAAACCCGCAAACCCGCAAACCCGCAAACCCGCAAACCCGCAAACCGCAAACCCGCAAACCCGCAAACCCGCAAACCCGCAAACCCGCAAACCCGCAAACCCGCAAACCCGCAAACCCGCAAACCCGCAAACCCGCAAACCCGCAAACCCGCAAACCCGCAAACCCGCAAACCCGCAAACCCGCAAACCCGCAAACCCGCAAACCCGCAAACCCGCAAACCCGCAAACCCGCAAACCCGCAAACCCGCAAACCCGCAAACCCGCAAACCCGCAAACCCGCAAACCCGCAAACCCGCAAACCCGTAAACCCGCAAACCCGCAAACCCGTAAACCCGCAAACCCGCAAACCCGTAAACCCGCAAACCCGCAAACCCGCAAACCCGCAAACCCGCAAACCCGCACGAGAAGTGAGCAACCATCGTTATCTAGCTGGTGTGTGTGATAGCAGGCTGGTGTGCCTGAAGCGTAATTATGTTAGATTACAACTATCTAATATGCTCTCTCACCTTTTCCATTTCATTTTACTCTAACATATTGTTACTACTCTGTTGTGATGTGTGTCATTTGGGAGGGGTAAAATGTTTTGTAAAAAAGGAAAAAAAATATAGATTCTTTTCTTTGTTTTTGTTGTGACATTTTTCTCTTTTTTTTTGTTTTGTTTTTATTGCTCTTTTTTTTCGGATTGAAGATGTTTTAAAATACCTGCATACTACCACTACCAAAAAATTCAAGACGATTTAAAATACTACTACTACCAAAATATTGAAGACACTTTAAAATACTACTACTACGAAAAAACCCGAAACCCTAGAAAACCACACCCCACAAACGTATTGTTATTTCTTTTATTTAAAGAGAGAGATGACATGGTAGAAAAAAATATTTAGTACGGCCTGCGCGTCATGCTCATCATGCGGAGGTCGCTTAGACGGTACCCTGCAGGATTAGTTCCTACGGTAACAGCCATTCTTTGCAGGATCATGCGCACTGCTTTCACTGGCATCCTCCTGTCTCTCAGAAAGCATTTTGTGGCGTCACATTCCAGGAAGAAGTAGGGGCTTTTGAACCCCGTACGCACGCTCACATAGTTGTGAACGGCATCGTAAGCCGGAGTTCCCACTGGAATTGAGAATCTTTTTTGCTTCCCGCCGATCTTGTACTCGAATGTGGCACCATAATCGTCACTTGTCATTGCAGTGGATTGCAGTGTTGCACACACGGATTCATTAATTCCTCCGCAGTAGAGGACAGCCACCACTGCCTTGTGCAGGGCTAGCTCTATAGGGCCAGCTGTGACAGGAAGGTCCAAAAACGTGTCAATGTCGTGCTTCAGCTGTTGCCTTTGGGTTTTGGGCATTTTTTTTGTGTATGAATATGTGTATGATTGACTGAGGTAGTGTGTGTGTTTTGGAAGCGTAAAATTACTTTACTAGTAGTAAAAAATGAAATTTAAAGTGTTCTTTGTTTTTGTTGACATATTTCATTTTTGACAAACACCTCTGACGGAAGCAGGCACTAAAAACAATGAATAAAAAAAAACAAAAACTGTGACACCCCATATGTTATTTTGTTTGCGGGTTTGCTCTGATAAATGTAGATACACCTTTTCTCTTTTTCTTTTTTTCCCTTTTTTTTTATGCAATCAACAACAAACTCCCCAAAAACAATGTTTTCTTCATCACAAGAGATTTCTCTCCGGCTGGGAAGAAGTATCCAATACAAACCCAAACAAAAAACAATTTAAAATAGAAAAATAAACACTTCTTAGATCATTTGAACTGTGTTTTGGTGTTGAAGTTTTTTATTTGCTTTACTGCCAGTAATTGTAACTTCACTTCAACTTTTATCTTTTTCTTTTTCTTTTTTTCTTTTCTTTTTATGCAATTAACAACAAACTCCCCAAAAATAATGTTTTCTTCATCACAAGAGATTTCCTTTGCAAAAACAAAAATTAACTGAGACAAAAAAACCCGCAAACCCGCAAGCCCACAAAGACATCTCCCCACTTATCGCTATTTTTTATTTGTTTTCTTATTTTATCCTTAATGTTCACAACTCTACCACACAAATCATTGCATCAATAGACCTGTCACAGGCTCCCCCTTGAATAAGTATTTAAACAAATACTTAACAACAAGGACCCCGCGCACTTCCTCATTGTTTCTGTGGCGCCGATATTTCAGGAGAAGATTGTAATGAACCATCCACCTGTTGTTCATCAGATACTGACTGAAAGCTTTGTAGAGGTTTGGGTGTGCTGGTCCAGGGAGTTGTACGATGTGACCCACATTTAAAGGATTCTTCGGTGATGTTCTGTTGTTGTTCCAAAGAATTGCATGAGCATGAGGCAGACCCCTCTTCTGGTACTCCATCACCACCACCATTGCAATGTGATCCCCAAGAATATTTTTGTGAGTAGCCTGCAAGCTGCTCACATCGGGTAGAAGCGTATTCACTCCAGCGACTGAGGTCTCTACAACTTCAGGGGCATCAGTATCAGAAGTGTTCTGAAAAGTGTCACGGAGTGTCAATGATTTCCCATCATTTGCCAGGATTTGCCATCATTTGCCATGCTTTGCCATGATTTGCCATCATTTGCCATGATTTGCCATCATTTGCCATGATTTGCCATCATTTGCCATAATTTGCCATGATTTGCCATCATTTGCCATCATTTGCCATCATTTGCCATGATTTGCCATCATTTGCCATGATTTGCCATCATTTGCCATGATTTGCCATGATTTGCCATGCTTTGCCATGATTTGCCATGATTTGCACTATTTTCCCACTGTAGTGAACAAATTTCAAAATTTTCGATTTTTTTCGCCACATAGCACTTATCCCACTTAAATTGACGCAATTTCCCCAGTGGAGACACTGTGTTGAAATTTTGGGCCCAAAAACCACCCCACATAAATACTGTTCAAAATTTCCGAACATTGTAAATATTTTTTGGATATCAGTTTTATGGCTAACTTGGGATTTACCATGATTTGCCATGATTTGCCATGATTTGCCATCATTTGCCATGTTTTGCCATGATTTGCCATGATTTGCCATCATTTGCCATGATTTGCCATGCTTTGCCATGATTTGCCATGATTTGCCATGATTTGCACTATTTTCCCACTGTAGTGAACAAATTTCAAAATTTTCGATTTTTTTCGCCACATAGCACTTATCCCACTTAAATTGACGCAATTTCCCCAGTGGAGACACTGTGTTGAAATTTTGGGCCCAAAAACCACCCCACATAAATACTGTTCAAAATTTCCGAACATTGTAAATATTTTTTGGATATCAGTTTTATGGCTAACTTGGGATTTACCATGATTTGCCATGATTTGCCATGATTTGCCATCATTTGCCATGTTTTGCCATGATTTGCCATGATTTGCCATCATTTGCCATGATTTGCCATGCTTTGCCATGATTTGCCATGATTTGCCATGATTTGCACTATTTTCCCACTGTAGTGAACAAATTTCAAAATTTTCGATTTTTTTCGCCACATAGCACTTATCCCACTTAAATTGACGCAATTTCCCCAGTGGAGACACTGTGTTGAAATTTTGGGCCCAAAAACCACCCCACATAAATACTGTTCAAAATTTCCGAACATTGTAAATATTTTTTGGATATCAGTTTTATGGCTAACTTGGGATTTACCATGATTTGCCATGATTTGCCATGATTTGCCATCATTTGCCATGTTTTGCCATGATTTGCCATGATTTGCCATCATTTGCCATGATTTGCCATGCTTTGCCATGATTTGCCATGATTTGCCATGATTTGCACTATTTTCCCACTGTAGTGAACAAATTTCAAAATTTTCGATTTTTTTCGCCACATAGCACTTATCCCACTTAAATTGACGCAATTTCCCCAGTGGAGACACTGTGTTGAAATTTTGGGCCCAAAAACCACCCCACATAAATACTGTTCAAAATTTCCGAACATTGTAAATATTTTTTGGATATCAGTTTTATGGCTAACTTGGGATTTACCATGATTTGCCATGATTTGCCATGATTTGCCATCATTTGCCATGTTTTGCCATGATTTGCCATGATTTGCCATCATTTGCCATGATTTGCCATGCTTTGCCATGATTTGCCATGATTTGCCATGATTTGCCATGATTTGCACTATTTTCCCACTGTAGTGAACAAATTTCAAAATTTTCGATTTTTTTCGCCACATAGCACTTATCCCACTTAAATTGACGCAATTTCCCCAGTGGAGACACTGTGTTGATATTTTGGGCCCAAAAACCACCCCACATAAATACTGTTCAAAATTTCCGAACATTGTAAATTTTTTTTGGATATCAGTTTTATGGCTAACTTGGGATTTACCATGATTTGCCATCATTTGCCATAATTTGCCATGATTTGCCATGATTTGCCATGATTTGCCATGATTTGCCATCATTTGCCATCATTTGCCATCATTTGCCATCATTTGCCATCATTTGCCATCATTTGCCATCATTTGCCATAATTTGCCATGATTTGCCATGATTTGCCATCATTTGCCATCATTTGCCATCATTTGCCATAATTTGCCATGATTTGCCATCATTTGCCATCATTTGCCATCCTTTGCCATGATTTGCCATCATTTGCCATCATTTGCCATCATTTGCCATCATTTGCCATCATTTGCCATGATTTGCCATGATTTGCCATGCTTTGCCATGATTTGCACTATTTTCCCACTGTGGTGAACAAATTTCAAAATTTTCGATTTTTTTCGCCACATAGCACTTATCCCACTTAAATTGACGCAATTTCCCCAGTGGAGACACTGTGTTGATATTTTGGGCCCAAAAACCACCCCACATAAATACTGTTCAAAATTTCCGAACATTGTAAATTTTTTTTGGATATCAGTTTTATGGCTAACTTGGGATTTACCATGATTTGCCATCATTTGCCATGATTTGCCATCATTTGCCATAATTTGCCATGATTTGCGATGATTTGCCATGATTTGCCATGATTTGCCATGATTTGCCATCATTTGCCATGATTTGCCATCATTTGCCATCATTTGCCATCATTTGCCATCATTTGCCATAATTTGCCAAGATTTGCCATGATTTGCCATCATTTGCCATCATTTGCCATCATTTGCCATCATTTGCCATGATTTGCCATGATTTGCCATGATTTGCCATCATTTGCCATGATTTGCCATCATTTGCCATCATTTGCCATCATTTGCCATCATTTGCCATAATTTGCCAAGATTTGCCATGATTTGCCATCATTTGCCATCATTTGCCATCATTTGCCATCATTTGCCATGATTTGCCATGATTTGCCATGATTTGCCATCATTTGCCATGATTTGCCATCATTTGCCATCATTTGCCATCATTTGCCATCATTTGCCATCATTTGCCATAATTTGCCAAGATTTGCCATGATTTGCCATCATTTGCCATCATTTGCCATCATTTGCCATCATTTGCCATGATTTGCCATGATTTGCCATGATTTGCCATCATTTGCCATGATTTGCCATCATTTGCCATCATTTGCCATCATTTGCCATCATTTGCCATCATTTGCCATCATTTGCCATCATTTGCTATAATTTGCCATGATTTGCCATCATTTGCCATCATTTGCCATCATTTGCCACAAACCCGCAAACCCGCAAACCCGCCACAGACCCGCCACACCCACACACACCACACCCGCAGACCCGCAGACCCGCAGACCCGCAGACCCGCAGACCCGCAGACCCGCAGACCCGCAGACCCGCAGACCCGCAGACCCGCAGACCCGCAGACCCGCAGACCCGCAGACCCGCAGACCCGCAGACCCGCAGACCCGCAGACCCGCAGACCCGCCACACCCACACACACCACACCCGCAGACCCGCCGACCCGCAGACCCGCAGACCCGCAGACCCGCCACACCCACACACACCACACCCGCAGACCCGCAGACCCGCAGACCCGCAGACCCGCAGACCCGCAGACCCGCAGACCCGCAGACCCGCAGACCCGCAGACCCGCAGACCCGCAGACCCGCAGACCCGCAGACCCGCAGACCCGCAGACCCGCAGACCCGCAGACCCGCC